>PYXC01001803.1:142500-487500 GCA_015244755.2 Tenualosa ilisha | reverse complement strand
GAAATTGCCTTCTAATCTCTTGTCCTTTTCTTTCATTTCTCTCTCTCTCTCTCTCTCTTACTCTTTTTCTGTCACTCTCCTTTTCACTCGTCCTTTCATCTCGCTTCTTTCTTTTCACCTGTCATCTCTCCATTCCCCCCTTCATGCTCCTCTTTCTCTCCTTCCATTATCCCTTCTTTTCCTTCATCGTGCCTCTGTTCCATCTATCCCCCCTCTCTTTTTTTTCTTCCTACCTTCTGTCTCTCTCCCTCCTGTATCCCTCCATCCCTCCACAGGCTCTCTGAACGTCCGCGGCAGCAGCACGGACGACCGCTCGCCGGAGAACCAGTCCGGCGGCCCGGCGGCGGCGCCGACCGACAGCTTCCCCGAGGTGGACAAGGCGGTGCTGGTGGAGCGCATCGTGCGCCTCCAGAAAGCCCACGCCCGCAAGAACGAGAAGATCGAGTTCATGGAGGACCACATCAAGCAGCTGGTGGAGGAGATCCGTAAAAAGACCAAGTGAGTGGAGCGGGCGCGCTACAAAAGACGAGAGGAGAGGGGGATGGAGAGAAAGAGAGAGAGAGAGAGAGAGAGATGAGTGGAAGCCAAGAAGAGGCGTCTCGCATGCTGTCTTTTCCAGACGTCTGGCTCGCTTTGACAACACGTCGCTCTTTCTTTCTGGAATTCCTTTTTGTCTTCTTTTTTTTTTCTTCTATCTTTTTTTTACTGCTGTCGTTTCCACTTTTTTTCTGAACTTTCTTTTTGTCTTTTCCTCGCTGTCTGATAAAGCTGTCTCTTGGCGTATAAATGGTGGTAGGTCAGGTCTCTAATCTCTTGATTTCCTTTTAAAAATCAGTTTCCACGTAGGCGGTTTTAACACAAATAAACAGGGTCGAGAGGACATCTCTGAGCCTCGGCTTCAGACTCGGGGCCGTCTCGGGGCTCCCCCTCTGCAACCGTCTGTCCGTCTGTCTATCGCAGTTGGGAGGCATCAGCTCACCCGGCCAGACGAGAGACGTTGTTTTAGACAGTTTGTGTTTTTCGTTTTGTTTTGCTTTTGCTATTGTGACGCCATTTCTTCTCCCCGTGTTTTTCTTTCTCGCGCTGCTTCTCTGGGCTGCCAGCAGACTCACAAATCCTGTTTGGTGCTTCGCCTCAGACAATGGCAGTTGGCCGGCATTCATTTAAAACAAGGCCCCGTATTCATGGACGCATCAACACACACAGAGACGTTGACAACCTGGCACACATCAATTTTCACACGCACACACACACACACGCACACGCACACACAATTACAATGTCTCACGTTAAATATTACACATCACAGACATCACACATTCATACGCCCACTACATCCTTATTGTCACACACACATATAAATTTATGTATTCGTACGTACACCCATTTGCACACAACTCGTTCTCACACACACGCACACAGACGCACAAACACACACTGACACACACACACACACACACAACTTTGCCCCTATGCTCCCAGACAGGCAGAGAGTGTTATTTATAGCTTGCCTTGTGGAGGGAAGGGCGCTCAGAGGCAAAGGGGATGCGTGCGTGGTGCGTCAGCAGGGGTCCTGGAGATACCGCATCCATATTCATGGGCCATGTGTCGACACAATGAGACCAACGCCAAACCCCCCTCTCAACCCCCCACCCCACCTCCGCCCAAAACAACACACACTCCTCATCTGGCAGGACACACACAACGGTCTGATGCGGAGCGGCAAGATTAGAATCCCCACGCCACCTCCGAGCACCGCTCCGCCACCACCCTCGCACTGTGAAAAAGACGGATGCCAGCACCCAACTCTGCCCCCCCCCCCCCAAGTTTTTCTCATTGGGACTTTGTTGCTCTACTTTCCCCATTCTGTTCCGTTTGGGTTCTTGCCCCCCACCCACCCACCCACACACCCACCCACCACACACACACACACACCACACACACACACACACACACACACACACACACACACACACCTCTCCCTGGCTTGTTTTCTATAGAGGCTCCATCCCCCCAACCAGCCCATTGATAATGCAGCAGAGATTCTGCATTCATTCAGGCCGTGTATATTTCTAGGTCCTTCCGACTTGGGCCCCGACCGAGCGCGCTCTTTTTCCCTCGCCTAGAGAGACGGGCGGCCGTGAGCCAGCGATGTCGAGCGGATCGTTATCCAGACAGCCAAATGGGCCATGATGAGAGTGGCCTTTTTCTCTTTTTTTTCTTTCTCTCTTTCTTTCTTTCCGTGGCCCGTTCGTTGGTCGTGCACATTACGGGTCCTTCATCAATGACAAGAATGGCTGGCTGAGATAAATAGTGTAAGAGGGAGAGAAGTGCTATTGATTAGATCCTAGGTACCTGCCTACATCACAGAAAGGAGTGTGTGTGTGTGTGTGTTTGCGTTTGTGCAAGAGGATTTTTTTTTTGGTCTGAATGATCCCGCGAGCGTGATCTGTGTGTGCTGAAGTGGGTTTGTGTCTGTGCGTTAAATTCTGTGTATGTGTTTGTGTGTGTAAATGTGAGGTTGTGTATTTGTGTGTGTGTGTGTGTGTGTGATATCCCCACATCCACAAACTCAGTGAAAGCCCCCCCCGTGGTAAAAATGGCCCATGTGCACATGTAACCCACAGCAACCAACTTCCTCACATTCACACGTGCCAGCTGGCACCGAGGGCACGCACACACACACACACACACACACACACACACACACACACACACACACACACGCACACGCACACACACGCACACAGTCCCGTCCGCTCACTCATGCCAGCCTCCGGCCGGCCAGCCAGCCAGCTCTGCCCGTCCACCACTGCGCCCCCGAGCACGCAGCTGTGTGATGCCCCCGCACTGCCCAGTGGGCATCTCCTCGGCCCCTCCCCTCGCAGAGACGGGGCACGGAGAGAGTGTGCATTGCCCCTCAAAATAACCGCAGCATCACAAACACCAGGGACCCAGGTACGATTCTAACTCGAGATCATTTGCCAGTCCTTTCCCATATGTCTCCCAGTCATTTCCTGTAATATCTCTGCCACCTCCATTGCATTAAAGCCTGAAAATATTCTTAAGAGAGAGAGAGATACAGAGAGAGAGAGAGATACAGAGAGAGAGAGAAAGAGAGAGAGAGGCCAGCAGAATATTCACCATTTGGGGAGAATAATATAACATCTTTTTGAGAAACACTGCAAAGTCTTTGGAATGGCGAAGTTGGATTTTGTCTGTGGATCTGTACTGTGTAGCATGCATGCACACGCACGCTCATGAGTACGTACACACACACACACACACACACACACACACACCCCTGCCCTTCTCTCTGGGGGGACGGACTCTCCTGCTGGGTGAAAATCAGGGCAGCCCGTGGAGCTCACACACACTCAGTGTCACTGTAGGGGAGGGAGAGAGAGAGAGAGAGAGAGAGAGAGAGAGACGCCCAGGAAAAAAAGGCTGTTTTTCCCTTCATCCCATCTCATTCCATCCCATGTCACTCCCCTGCCCAAACACACACACACACACACACACACACACACACAGTTTCCCTACCTCTGTGTAAAGCCTCCAGCAGGAACCTGGCCCAGTCAGCGCCAGAATCAGTGGGCCTAAAGGCAGCCAAGTAGTGTCAGTGGAGTCTCTTTAGCCAGTAGCGCAGAACACACTGGAGATGAGTCACCAGATCTGCTGTTTATTCTCGCTTTTTTCCATTGTCTTTTAGTTAATTGGGTAGTTTTTTGGTTTTGTTTTCTGTGTGTGTGTGTTTTTTTTTTTTTTTTTTTTTTTTTGCTTTTAGTGGTTCGCCTTGTCTCATAGCCTCCAGCATCCCTTGCAAATTGTTTTTGTTTTTTTATTGTTTTTATGCTTTGTTTGTGTTAAATACCGTTCTGATGGGATTGGGCCCGGAACGGACCCAAGGCCAGTTCAAGGTAAGAGGTGGTGTTTTGTTTGTGTGTGTGTGTGTGTGTGTGTGTGTAGTGCGTGTGTGCGTGCGTGCGTGCGTGCGTGTGTGTGTGTGTGTAGTGCTGTGTTTCTGCTTAGTTTATTTCCCTTTGCTTGCCTTGTCCTCACCCCTCATTATTATTCGTGTGTATTTGCATGAGGGGATGAGGATGAGCTGCCTGTGCTAATTTGCCTGGTTTCCACTTTTCCAAGAGTTTGCCATTGAGAGAAGGAAAAAAAAATCTTTCTATCTTCGGTAGATTCAGGAGCCTCAGTTCTGCAAACTCTCTGAACTCTGAATTAAAGTGTATTCCCAGCCTTGAAGCTTGCTATCCGTCCCCAATTACTGCCCAAAGACACATAGCCTGAGAATTTTGCAACTGTAGAACTTGATGCTCTAAAGGTGAATATGTCTTTCCATAGTGTGCTTGTTATTACTTATGCCCTTGTGAATATTCAGTCTTGTCACACAGGTACTGTCCTTCGCCACACACATAATTACACACATGCACGTAAACGCATGTTCAGTTTCACAGTTATGTTCATAAATACATATACACACATACGCTCATGCTGCAGACTGTCCTATGCACCCGATGACCCAAGCCCCCCCTCCTCCCCAATCCTCCCTTCCTCTCTCTCTCCACCCCCTCCATCCATCCATCCATCTATCCCTCTTTTATTCCTCCCCCGCCTCGCACAGACTCCATGGTTGAGGATCCCAGTGTGCACTTCATCCTGTTAGCTCTCTCGTCCATCTCCTTCTCTCGGGCCCCTTTGTGTGCGGCCTCTCGCAGCCCATCAGCGGACCCCCATTTAAACACCCCCGAGCTCTTTCACGCTCTCCCATGCGTCATCGCCACAAACTGGGGAGAAGAGGAGAGAGAGAGAGAGAGAGAGAGAGAGAGACACAGTGAAAGAGAACGATCTGTGGAGTGAGAGGCGTCTACTTCCGTCACCGCTTTATCTTGCCATCTCTTCTCATCCTCCATTTTTGGATGGAAATTATTCCGCTGTAAAAAAAAAAAAAATTTTACTCCCCCCCCCACACCACCACCACCTTCCTCTTTGAAATTAAAGCCCAGATCAAATGATGATGGCAGCAGTAATGATTTCAAATTATCCTCATCACAGACCTGCTTCTTCGTTTGCCTTTAAATTGAGCCATTACCAATTCCATTACCCTTTACCCGTTCGGCTTTATTATTTTGCGTTTTATTTAAAAATATAACACCGTTCAACGTCATTCTTCATGCGTTTTCTCCCAAACCTGTCTTTTAAGTGAGTTGCCATTTTTGGCCTCTCCACGCTACAATATTTCCTGACATCGATGAGTTCTTGTTTGGGCAAGGGCCACCTGTTAACCGATGAGAGGAGTCTAACCACTGTTATAATTACCCATAATTGCTCCACGCACAGCTTGTTCCCATATCTGTCCATGGCAGTGAAGAATTGTGGGATATCGCTTGATCACTCATGACTGCTTTGTAAGTGAGGTAGTGCAGCGTCGGATTAGTGGGGACATCATGCACCCTCTTCCAAACACGTCAGACTCGGCAGTTTGGGGCCATTTCATGCTTGGAGCTTTAGTGTGTGTGTGTGTGTGTGTGTGTTGTGTGTGTTTGTGTGTGTGTGTGTGTGGTGTGTGTGTGTGTGTGGTGTGTGTGTGTGTGGTGTGTGTGTGTGTGTGTGTGCGTGTGTGAAGCATCAGGTCCTCAAGCGCGGGGCATGTAAATGAACTTCCTGTGGGAGCCGATAGCGCAGGAGAAGCCGGGCAGCGGCAGGAGGAGAAGGAGAAGGAGGAGGAGAAGAAAGCTCTCCACACTAATCAGTCGTGACAGCAGGCAGAGGAAGTGGGTGGGGAGAGGAGCACTGGGCCCAGAGATGCTTCATTAGTGCAGCAGTGGAGTGTGTGTGTGTGTGTGTGTGTACACGCATGTGCATGCAAGACACTGAAAGATAGAATGACTGTATAATGGAGTGTGAGTAAGCCATAGACTCAGTTGTGGTAAGTTTGCACCACAAGTGTATTCTGCTGTGTGTGTGTGTGTGTGTGTGTGTATGTGTGTGTGCGTGTGTGCGCGCGCATACGTGAGTGTACGTGAGGGCAGTGAAACTCTGTGGAGTTGTCCTATCTGTCTCTCTGATGTCTCTGTCAGAGAGGACTGCTGTCTGTAGGGACACCCACAGCAAGCCCAGCTCAAAGAAGCGTAATTAAGACATGTTTGACAGGAGACATCAGACACACACTCTCAGCTCTTACCGTCGCCTTTTCCTTTTCCACCCATCACCACATCCACATACACACACACTTTTACTGCCCTGTCCCATCCCCCACCCCCCACCCTCAAACCCTTCCCACACACACACACACACACACACTTCAGCTCTGTCCCACTCGTACACACATTCATCCACACACACACACTCTTAGCCAGCTCTCAAGCTCTCCATCATTTTCTCCTTAGACTGAAGTTAGAGCCTCTTCTCTTACTCTCTTGCACTCTCTCTCTCTCTCTTTCTCTCTCTCTCTCAACACACACACAGGACTTGCTCACATGCTCTCATTATCCTCTCTGTCTCTATCTCTCTCTCTCTCTCTCTCTCTCTCTCTCTCTCTGTGTCCTCTATTTCACTCTCTCACCTACTCCCTCGTTTGCTGTGGGGAGAGGAGAGGCTGAGAAGGCAAGGGGAGAGAGGTGTGAGATGGTCTGTGCTCTGGTGATGGAGTGTTGTTTGAGTGTGAAAATGGGAAAGCCTGTCGAGGAGATTGTCATCTAATCAAACTCTTCTCTCTCGTCTTCTCTGTTTTGCTTCTCGCTCTTTCTTTTTCTCCTCTCCCCTTATCCCTTGGTCCCCTTCACTCCGCTTCTCTTTCGCTCCCCTTGCTGGTGTGCTCAATCTGCCACACTCGTTTCCTCTCTCCTCTCTGGTTATTTTTTCTCCTCTCTCTCTCTCTCGCTATTTCATTCCCTCACTCTCTCCTTCTGTGTCTACTCTTCCATTCTCTCTCTATATATCTATCCCATTCCCCCACTCTCTTTCTCCTTCTGTACCTACTTACTCTCTCTCTCTCTCTCTCTCTCTCTCTCTCTCTCTCTCTCTCTCTCTCGCTATTCCATTCCCTCACTCTCTTTCTCTTTCTGTGTCTACTCTTCCATTCTCTCTCTCTATATCTATCCCATTCCCCCACTCTCTTTCTCCTTCTGTACCTACTTACTCTCTCTCTCTCTCTCTCTCTCTCTCTCTCTCGCTTCTCTCCCCCCCTCTCTCCTCTCTCTGCATTTCTCTTCCCTCCCCCCAGGATCATCCAGAGCTATGTGCTGCGTGAGGAGTCGGGCGCTCTCTCCTCCGAGGCGTCGGACTTCAACAAGGCGCGGCTGAGCCGGCGCGGAGGCATCATGGCCTCTCTGTACACGTCGCACCCGGCCGACAGCGGCCTCACGCTGGAGCTCTCGCTGGAGATCAACCGCAAGCTGCAGGCCGTGCTTGAGGACACGCTGCTCAAGAACATCACCCTCAAGGTGACACGCGCGCACGCACACACACACACACACACACACACACACACACACACACACAGACACAGATGCTCACTGTTTTCACTCTGCTTTTTTTCTTTCTTACACACGCACACACACACGATGGCCACAATCTTTTATTGTCTCTCTCTCTCTCTCTTTCGCTCTCTTGCTCTCGCTCTCTCTATCACTCACACACACACACACACACACACAAACACACACACTTTCACTCACTCGTTTATACAAACATGCAGTCTGTCTTTTTCTCTTACGCATATACTCGCACTAATGCGTACACATTATCCCATGTATCACATGTCTTAGACAATGTTTTATACACACATACAGGTTTGCTGACAAAAACACTTTGGACACACACACACACACACACACACATTTTGTACATACAAATGTCCACAGATGTCTTCATGCATGAATGCACAAACAGTTAGAAAATAGAACCTGCTGTTTTGGCATAGTTTCACACACACATACTTTTGCTCACGCAAGGAAATGGCCTTTACCGCACTCACCCCTACCAGCCACTCTACACACGTCCCCTCTATAGGATACCTGAAGTATAAACATGAACTAAAGCTGTACACATGGACTGTTCCACAGCTGATAAAACACCACTCTGACACTTTTAGTACACACTCGGTCACATTGAAGCGCTCCAACACTTCCGAGGACAAAAAAATCCTTCCTTAGCGTTTTTTTTTTTTTGCTATATATCTTTGCCTTGGGCTCCACTGTGTGTGTGTGTGTGTGTGTGTGTGGTGTGTGTGTGTGTGTGTGTGTGTGTGTGTGTGTGTGTGTGGTGTGTGTGTGTGTGTGTGTGTGCGTGGTGCGCGTGTGTTTTTTACAGTGTTGTCTAGTAGCGAGGCAACCTGCGACTGTCCGCGTCAAACCACCGTCACCGACCAAGGCAAAAACAACCCAGCTCAAATTTCAGCGCTCTCTCATGAGAAAGTTTGCAGCACTCACAAGTCATCTCCTTTTCTTCTCTTTCTTTGCTTTACTTTTCTCTCCCCTCTCTCTCCCTCCTGCCCATAACAATGAATCATAGCAGCGAAAAGGTCAAGTTTCTGTGCGCGGCAGCTGGAGAGAGAGAGGGGGGACAGGGAGATCACGTCCCCTCGGCTTGGTGCTCCATTTCCCACGCTTAGCCCTGCTGCGCTGGCCCGTTCCACTGGTCTCCGTTGTGCTCCTCTCTCCTCCTCCTCCTCCTCCTCCCTCGCTCCTCTTCTCTCTCCTCATCCTCATCACTTCTCCTTCACTCTCCTTTCCTCTCTTCCCTCCCGTCGTTCTATTTCCCCTCACCTGCTGTTCTTTCCACACTCTTCTCCTCTCTCATGCTCTCTTCTCCATTCTCCTCCTCTCCTCTACTTTATTCTTCTTTTCTCTCCTCTCTTCCCTCTCCTCTCCTCTCCCCTCCCCCCCCCCCCCCACATCCTCTTTTTTCCGCTCTTCTCCTGTTCCCTTCGCCTCCCCTCTGTTGTCTTCTCTCATCTTCTCTTCTCTTCTCTCCCCTTCTCCTCTCTGATAGTCTCCTCTCTGCCAACTCAGTGCGGTCCACGCTCAGAGGAGAGCGAGCCAGTCGGCATGCCTGTCCTGATGAAGGGAGTACCCAACCAAAGAGACCAGGGGAACTAATAGAGGTTGTGAGGGGGACAGGATGTCGACGGGGAGACCAGGGCTCTGAAATTGAGAAGGGTAGAGAAGGAAATGGAGAGAGGGAGAGAGAGAGAGAGAGAGAGAGAGAGAGAGAGAGAATGCAGTGGCTGGATTAACTCTTAAGACGGAGATGATGAGTCAATCAAATTCTCTAGTGGAGAGTTCTGTAGAGGCTTTGCTTTATCTCTGCTTCAAGGCATTGCTGCCACCCCCCCTTATTTCTCTCTCTCTCCCTTTTTCTCTCTCTCTCTCTTTTTCTCTCTCTCTCTCTCGCTCTCCCTTTCCCTCTTTCTCTCTCTATTCCGTCCGATCTTTTTCTCTTGTCTCTCTCACAGACATGCATACTCTTTCTCTTACTGCCCTCCCATCCTCCTCATCCACTCTTCCCCTCTGTAAATCCCTCCCTCCTATCCGACCATCTCTTGTCCCTTTGTTCTCCGTCTCGAGCCCCTCCATCTCTCCCCGAGCATGAGAGCAAGGAGTCTCTCTCTCTCTCTCTTCGTCTCCGTCTCTCTCTGTCTGTATCTCTCTCTCTGTACAGACCCATTCCATTACCCTCCAGATCACTCACACCTCTGTCTAAGATCTTTCCGCCATCAGGGTCCTCTTGGGACATCTCGCATATTCTTGGGCTTGATCATCCATGTTCCCTCTAACGCACCAGCGCACATGGAACACAGAACATGTGGGAACATGTCTAGAGCCGGGCTTCCGGCACCGTGCTTGAGAGGAGCGTGTCTACCTGAGCCACTGAGATGGGGAACGTGAAAGGCTCTTTACAAGAGTCAGTTCTCTTCTAGTTATAACTGTGGTGTTGTGACATGACACATCTCTTGCCCCATTTGGATAAAGGGAAATAGGCTCCACTTCTGTCTCTCTAAATGCTTATCTCTCTCCCCCACTCTCTCTGACCTCATCACATTCTTTATGTCTTTTTCTGGCGCCTGTGGCTTATTTGAATGTGGTTTACAAATAATGTTGACAAAGCATCATATTTACTGTGGCATGAGTGGCATATCGACTTGACTGTATAAACAAACCCCCGTGGCATGCCATGTCCTTCTTGTCTCAAGTTTACACTGACATCTCTCTCTCTCTCTCCCACTCTCTCTCCCACTCTCGCTCTCTCTCTCTCTGTCTCTCTCTCCAGGAGAACCTGCAGACGCTGGGGTCAGAGATCGAGAGGCTCATCAAGCAACAGCGTGAGCCCGGGGACAAAACCGGGAGGAAGTGATGCACATGCCATATCCCGCCCACAGGAAACGACGCATCTCAGAGCGTGGAACAGTCAGATGGAGCAGCACCTGCCCAAACGGACCAAAGTGATGAAGAACCATGATGTCCTCTGGCTTCTGAAGTCTGTCAGGCTGCCTACCTGAGCCACACATACTCAAAACACACACACACACACACACACACACACACACACACACACACACACGCGCGTGCACGTGCGTGCGCAAAAACACACGTCGAACATACACTGCATGCCTGATTTCAACCGAAGGACAAGACTCCAACCCAAGAAGTGCCAGAGTGCTGCTCACACCCTCATTGGGCGACGTTTGTGAGGAACTGACTGTCAGCAGCCAATCAAATAACGCCCCTGCCCCCCTCCCCAACCTCCCCACCCCACATTCTCCTCAAATGCCCCTCACATCCCAACTTCTTCTCTCCTCCTACCCCCATCTTTGGCTGCAGCTGAGACCCCAGCAGCCTTACCAACACACACACACACACACACACACACACCTCAACACACTTTTATTGTCGGCACAGGGAGAAAGCGCACAGCCTTGCCCACACAATGAGCAGTGAAATGTGCAGAAGCTGTATAACCCTGTGAAGGTTGCCTTAAGAAGACAACACACACACACACACACACTCAAACACTCAAACAATGTACCTTCCACCCAGCTAAATGCTGAAGGAACAGTATAGGTGAAGGATAATGTTTTATTTTATTTATTTCTTTTTATTTCTTTTTTTTTTTTTTTCATTTCATTTTTTCAGAAGCCCCAAATAATGGCTGCAAAAGTCCACTTCCTGCTTAAAATTGACCTTCGTCTCTTCCATAGCTATCGTCCTCTCCACTCAGTTCTCCACTTTTCATGTGCCCCTCCCTCTCCTCTCGCGGGGAGAAATAAATGCTGCGCCGCTGAATGCATTTGCTGCTCCTCCATGGCCGCCTTAGCGTTTGCAGCACGAGGTGAGCGTGAGGGGGAAAAAAAAGAAAATACTAGAACTCTTGGCCCACACCGCCTGCCCTACTTGACTCGGATCAGTTCGCTTCAGCGGACGACCATCTCTCCGTTCTCTCTTGAACTCTAACCCCCACACCTATTAGCACTTAGACTGGGGCCCGGGTAATACCACACACCCCCACATAATCTACTCCCGCTGGCTTAAGCAGCCTCTCTTAAATGCTCACTGATGATGGCTAATAGCTTGTCTAGTGTCTAGAGCTGCTCTCTATTGAAGGACGTTTTATTATACTTGTGTTTTTTTGTTTTTGTTTTTTTATTTAGTTTTTTCTCCCGCTGTGCAGATGAATGAAGACACAACAAAAGGAAAAATTGCTATTATTATTATTATTTAATGGCTGCAGCTGTTGTGGTCCACTGTGACTGCCTGTCAGTCTGTCTTTGTCTTTGTCTTTGTGTCTGTGTCTCTTATCTTCTCCCTTGCGTTCCACAGCCCGACAGTGGGGATGTTTTATTATTCGTGTGTGTTTTTTTAAAGTTCAGCCTCCCTGTCTTTCTCTCGTCCCTCTCCCCTTCCGTGCTCGTGTGTCCAAGTAGAGGCGACATTGAAAAGGCCGCAGTTGGGTTAAGACCCTCAGAAGGGATGGGAAAACAAACAAGCTCAATTATCCTCCTGTCTCGGTGTGGCTGGTTTGAAGATCCCGTCATGTAAATATTGAGGGCAAAAGTGCAATTCTTTTTTTATGCTGGTTTTTTTTTTTTGCAGGGCTGGCTTTCTTTTTTAATTTTCTCCAGTGACGCATCTCTGAGCTGTAGTCGCCCTGGTTACCTGCAGATGCTAAACTACTCCCTCAAAGCAGAAACGCACGCGTGTGTGCATGCACGCACACAAACACAAACAGACTGAGACACACTCGCATAGCCACTTGCCCTCACACACACACACACACACACACACACACACACACACACACACACACACACACACAACTTCTCTCCTACACACTGCTGTCACTCATGTTGTCACTCCACCACCCTCTCGCCACTTGGCACTCCGGAGCATCGTGCCATCAAGTGCTGCTCCCTGAAGTCTCAGGAGTGACTATAGTTATCTTCCCCATCCGACAGGAAGGTCCGTTGTCATGACTACTCTCCTTAACCAGCCCACCACACACACACACACACACCCTTTACTGTTCTGTTGTATTGTTGTGTTCATCTTCAAAACATCAGCTGAACCGTTCCCCACACGCAGTCATGTCACCCGCTCAGAGGCTAACCGAAGGTGATGCTTTCTTGGACCTTTTATTTATTTTTCTGTGACTCCACGGCTTGTGTCTCACTGCCATGACCCCACCCACCCCACCCATGCCCGTGCACTCCATCACAGCTCATTCATCAAGCCCCACCTCCACCTCTGCGCCCCCCCTCCGGAAAAAGAATGTAACATTCCCAAGGAGCCTGGCATCTGCCGTGTGTGATTACTTGCCTTCTAGTACTCTACCCCACCCACCCCCCTCCAGATAATAAAAAATGAAGATGTTTTAGATTTCATTTGGGAGTCGCCTTGGGACTAGAAGTATTGCTGCAATGTCCCAAATTAAATGTCATCAAGAACAAGGAGCATCTCTTGAAGTGAAGGGAAGTGTGAGTGTGTCCGTGAGTGGTCAGTTGTGATTGTTCTAAAGAAAAGAAAAGAAAAAATAATGAAAAGAATGGAAGAAAAAAAAAAAGAAAACTGCTTTTTTCCCTATTGATTCCAATCTGTCAGCTATGCTCTGTCTGATTGAATAGTCATGAAAACTGTGATTATATATATTTGTAGATATGGTAATATTATGTAAATGTTTTTAAAACAATTGGTCCTGATTTTTTCTGTATATATGGTGTTTACAGGGAATAAAAATGCCAAAATCATCTTTGTGTCTCATTGTTTCAACAATGTGTTAAGGACAGAACAGTTTAAGGACAAATCCGGTTATGCATTATAGAAAATCCCTGATAATTGTCAGAAAGGTCACTTTTCCCTCCTCCATTACAGTGATGATTCGTCCTTATAGGCTAATTGAATGTAATGTATTGTGAAATTGTGAATTTATACCATTCCAGAGCTGTCACTGCCAGATGAAAAATAGATGAGGTTTCTAAACAGTGAAAACTGATGACCCTGATGGCATTTCTTAGAAATGTGAAAAGCAGGGGGTTTAAGCCGACATTTTACCTCTAAAATTTATCGTCATATTGTTCTCTGTAAGGCCTTGTTTACCCATATGTTTTTATCCATTCGGGCCTCTTGTTTACACGTAAACAGAGTTCCAGCCACTTTAAAAAGATATTTTTTTTAAAACCGCCTCAAAAGTGGAGCTTTTTCAGGACGTTGTATTTTCTGTATTCCACTGGATATTTGTAAACGCTATTAAAAAATGCACAGATAAAAAAAAAAATCAGTTTATAAAACTATCTAGATACGTGTAAACAGGGCCCAAATCTTTAGAGTTGTTCTTAGATTTTCTGTTCTAATGAGTGGCCTTGTCCCTGCCTCCATTAGCCTACAGAGACTTGTGACAATGTAGTCTAATGCTAACCTCATTTTCATCATACAGCTGGAAGACTTTTCTAAATCAGTCCCGGCACCTTGTGCAGTAATTGAAGTCATAATAAGCCCATAGATAAATGGGCTCCAGGCTGGCAAACATGAAAGAGACACTCCACAGGTAAGGGTCACCAAACGGTCACCTGTCACCATTAGTCTTCCCAAGTGCGTGAGGGCAGCAAAACCACAACACCACATGAGCCGTCATCGCCTGCCTGGGCTTCCCAGATAGTCTGGAGTAATATTACAAACATCATCAGGTCATAACCATAACAAACATGTCTGTTTATAGTCCCATGCTACCTCTCACAGCCAATCATTCTCTGCCTCTCTCCCTTCTCTCACTTGTTCTCCCTGTTGTGCAAGTTATCTCATACACACACACACACACACACACACACTCACACGCACATGAGTAGCCTACCTGTATTATGTTTGAACGCATGTTTGATGTCCTCCTCTCCTCAGCCCAAGGACACAAAGACACAAACTCCTAAACTTCAAGACCAGTTTGAGCAACAGTAGAGAGAGCTGGAGAACACAGAGCATACTATAAAAAATAAATCCCTATATTCCCTACATCCCTTCATTTCTTCTATCTTCTTCTATCTTTTTAAAGAATGCTTTCAGTCAATGTATTCAATCCTGCAAACATGACTCATCTATTTCTTCAGCAAATCAAGCATTGCTGGACTCCTGATAGGATGGTTTGCGCTCCAGGCTTGCCCTCCTCTCCAAATACAATTTAGGAGGAGCATTTCCTGTTAGCTCGCAGCAGGGCCTAATAATAGTCCTATTTACACAAGCTGTTTAATATTTCGCCGAAAACACACAGCACAAAAAATAAAACACAAAGTGTAAGACTTCTCAACAACAGTACAGATGCCGAGTGTTCGCAATCTTTTTTCTTGACAAGGGGAAGTATTTTGTTACTCAGATATTTTTATCAAGTATACGGATGTTTCCTTTGTCGGTGTCCACGAAGATCTCAGAGATCGTGCACAGACCCAGAGGAATTTCAAAGATGCAGGACTGAATGGGGGCTTCCAGAGATCTGCTCCACCCAGTGGACGTGAATCACAGCAATCTTGTTCATCTCTTGCTGCCCCCAAGATACACACAGACATGACAGAGCCTGGTTAGCTGGCACACTCTTCTTTCTTTTCAACCGCCCACTGAAATATTCTGTATATTCATGTCTGAAAACCCACCCAGAGTGGTCTGACCTAAAAAATCATTTGTGTGGTGTTTTTCTGTTGGATGTACTGAACAGAACTCAGGTGGTGCCGTGTTTGGTGTCAGTCCGAGCATTCTGGATTTTGATTGGATCGGGCCAGGAGTCACAGAATGCCTGCATCTCAAGTCAGACTCACCAGCAGACTAGATGACTAATACCGTAACTCTCTGAGAGAGAGAGAAGCAAAGGGGAACATGCCTGGGGCATCTGAGATGGGATGGCCCCCACTTTTCAAAACCAACAGAGCTGGCAGGCAACCGATACTGACGTCCTATTGACGTTTCACCAGTAGAAATGCACACCAGTATAACATGGTTTTCAATACGCCAAACATCTACAATGAACTCCCACTTACTACATCATCTTGTAGCTGGGGGCTTGGCTTAGCATAGTGGGCCCCAATGCAAACTTTCAACTTCTGTAGTCTAAATCTCAGCAATCTACTAGCCTGGTATGTTCCAAGGAGCCTGTCCAGTACTAGATCTTCTGGAATCTCTCAGGCCCCCCCCCCTCTTGTTGACCCTATTTGTCGTCACCCCTTGTGTTGGAGCAGGACGCCGGTCTTTTTATAGCCTCTGAATCCAGGTGCAATTGATCTCATGTGACAGATAAAGCACCTGTCCCACATCAACAGGTAGCCCTGGCTGGATTAACCTTTCGGGCCTTAAAAGTTTCTTCCTCTTTCCTGCTGGGTCTCCCTGACCCATCTCTGATGGCTGCCTTCACCTTTGCACTGAGTGTTCCTGGCTAGCATGGTGAGCTGATCTTTCTTTCTTTAAATTCTGCTCGCTTCCGTGACATTTCCTCCATCTCATGCCGTGCCCTCCATGGCTCGCCAAGCTAGAGGCTGCTGCTGCGTACATTCTGACGTGGGGGGGGGGGGGGGGGGCACATCATGCCGTGGCATAGGCTAAACACAGCCGACAAGTCTATTTTTATGCCTACGTTGTCGATAACACACTCAGAAACTCACATTAGGTACCAGGACCGGTCCTGAATTCATAAGCGCTTGCGCTGGATACACCCCTAACAGGAAATGATGGCAATTGGATCCCCCAGTCTCTCTCTCCCCACTCCCTCTCTCATTCCCACTCCTTTAAGATCCATAGCACACACACACCACCTCTTACCTCAACACAGCAATTACTTTCCAACTCTAACAATAACACGCTCTCTCTCTCTCTCTCTCACTCCATCTTTCTCTCTCTGTCTCTATCTCTTTCTCATAGGACACCTCAGGGACGCCATCTAATTATGTTTGAACACTGACCTGAGGTGGCTTGCTCATTGCTTTCGAGTGCTGTGTTCAAAGCATTGGTGCAAAGCATATTGCTGACAGAAGGATTAATTAATTTGGCATTAGGAAGATATGGCATGACAGGGGCCAAGCAGCAAATCGAAGAGTGACTAATTATGTGGGAGGAAAGTGCACAGAAGCTTCATACACCTGTTCAAAAAAGGCATGGAAGTGCCATCAAAACTGGTTCAGTTACCCTCATGATAACATTTCTAATGGCTGCAGTCAAGCTGGAATTAAGTGGTCTGCTGACACCATTAACTAATGACAGGACTCTATTGCTGAATGGCTGAGAACCATACAGGGAAAACAATCAAGTCTGGCCTGGGGAGTCATAGTGTCCTTCAGGAGGCTTGTCATTCTTTTCCATTATACAAACTTGAGTATGAAGCTCAACTCTGTGGAGAAAAAAGGAATTCATAGACAGGCAGGTATGGGAAAAAGCCGGCCACAAGGAAGTTCATCAGCCTCTGTCAGACCTCTCTTCCTGTCTGCCCCGCTACCAGACTACCTACCCCAGTGATGACCCCACCTCCCCACGCGGCCTCCATCAACATGCCAACGCAAAGGAAAAACATTCAGAACTTTATCTCATCGTAAAGTGTTAATGGCAACTATGGGCTGACATCAAAATGTGTTGGGAGATTGGTGGTGTTCCAGACTTATGAGACCAAGGTATGTGTGTATGTGTGTGTGTGTGTGTTTGTGTGTGTGTGTGCGTGCGCATGTGTGTATGTGACATGGGGAAAGGGGAAAGCATTTGAAGACGTATAATGGTGTGTGCTATTTCAGGCCTCACTGGCCTTTTGAACTTGTCTGCAGTGTAGACTGCTATTTTTACACACTTCGAGCGCTATCAATGGAAAAGGGGGAGATAGCGTTGCTTATTTAGGTTGTGGGGAGTGTTATTTTGATATTGTGTGAGCTTTTGTTTGATGAGTGCCGGGCTGTGAGACGCTTTAAAACAGGAGGAACAAACACAAGCAGCTGAGAGATCAGAGTGGATGGGGGAATGGGCTTCTGAACTTGTGACTCCTGACAAAGGGATCGCAATTGAATCATTATTAACAGTACCAACAAATGGGTTGCATGTACTATTGTAAAGGCCCAAATACAAACCTCTCTCTCTAATTTGTCTCTTGTGTTCCCAAATAACTTCCCTCTTTTAATTAGACTTCTTCTCATTTTATGGTTGATGGTATGTCTCTTTATTCTCTCTATAAATGTTTCCTTTCCCACTTAACAGGAGGTAACCAACTAGGCTTAACATACCATAACCAAAACCACTGAAGATGTTGGCCAAGGTATTCTTAGGATCGTGCCATGGATGCAGGGACCCGATGTTGTTTTCCCCAATTTCAAGACAGCTGCATATATTAGTGGCCGTAATCATGTTTAAACAAGGTTTATTAGCCTTAAGTGAGGATCCACAATCTGTAAAGCCTCCATCGGTCGTCCCTTAAAATTAGAGCGGCGCGCCTCTAGGGAGAGCGAGCGCGAGCACCAACCGTTAATGCATTTTAAAGTGTCCAAGCGACGCACCTGATAATAGACTCACCCTGCGCAGAGATGAACCATTTCTCCCGAAGTGGCTCTGTTGTGAAGCCAAAAACGAGATGGTGTTATTAGCGTGTGTTTACACCTGAGTTGTTGTAGGAGGACGATGAGGCGGCTGATCTTGTTAAGCTTTACATGATCAAGAGGCAGAGGTAGCGGTCTTAGATGATGTGACGCATGATTATCTTTCAGGTTGTTTTCTGAAAAAAATATTTTTCTGTGCAGAGTACACAAATGAAACAAACATATAAGAACAAGCGTGCCTGTGTACATGCATACATGCATGGGGTGACTTCTACTTCATACTTACAATGATTCGGATGCCTATTTAGATGAAAACATTTAGCTGAATAAATAAAGTATGTCGGTTAACTATACGTTACCGTTAATTAACCTGTAGTCCAGATCACCAGGACAGATGCAGTATTTTAACAGGCCTAATTGATGACTTTTGATATTTATACTCATTGTTCAGTTTACTCAATGGGACTCAATGTTTGCATAAAAAGGGATAGTAAGAACTAGTAAATTATTCGTCTTTGTCAAAGATTAAGCTACTTACTCTCACAACCCTTTTAGAAATGTTTAATTTGTATGGTAAAGGAGTGCTACTGTATTCAGGCCTACTGCGTTTCTGTGCAGAACTCTTGGAAAAGAAAATCAAATTCCATCAAAATATTTTCATCTGTGGGTAATATTCACCTCTTTTTGTGTCCATGATTTTAATGCGGAAACGCAGTATGGGTGGCAAGCCCTTTTGAGCGTGCGTGAGTGGGTAGGTAATCATTGAGTAGCCGAGGAATTTATATTCAAAACAAAATAAAATTCGAATATCTGTGCATCCTGAAGTTTTACGTCAAAACTATTATTTTATCCTCTTTTCCAACATGGCAGAGACCTAACTACCCTGATGATGACGTTCAGGTCGATTCAACAAGTGTTCAAATCATGAATTCCAACCGTTACAGCGTTTTCATCAAGTCGCGACGACCCATTATACTGTGCGTTGAAGTGAAACAGAATGTGAATTTGAAATGAACAATGGTTTACTCTACTTCCAGAGACATTCAGACAGGAGGGAAATGGAAGTGAAAGGATTTTACTTTGACCCACCTTGCTTAAGTAAGCTGCCTCTGCCTTGATGTAGGCCTACCCATCAAATAAACAGATTAAGCCATTGAATTGTCCAATGTTCCAATGTATTTCACCTTGTTAGAAACAATGATCCAGAGATAGGTTGTCTTTTATCTTTAACCTGTAGGTCACGGTAAAAACCTACTCTTGAAATAGGCCTACAAGGTACTTTCTCGTTTGTATGCGTCACTGACAAAACCAAATGAAATGCTTATGTAACTTAGTGTGAGTAAACGAAAGGTATTATTTTGTGAAACACTGGCACTTAATGTCGCCCCATCGTGCCTAAAAATCCTGGCCAAGCTATAGTAGTATCATAACACCATTGATACACATTGAACACAATCAACTTACTTGCTGTTATTGTAACTGTTTCAGCGCCCTCTTGCAGTACAATACAACTCATTAAAATGATGGGTTCACAATGACACTTTATTGCACACTCGTCCAGGCGGCGACCTTGATACAATGATTCACAAGGCATGTGTACACAGAATTCATACCGGCCGAGAAAGACATGGGCTAGGGCAAAACACAAAAGCTTTTGGTGGGGAACAAGTAGGTTTTAAACAGCATCTATTGTGCATTTAGCTGCTCAGAAAATACATTTAATAATAAGTGACAGTAATCAACTTATATACCAGACAATAAATAGCATGAAAATAAATGACATTCCACATTTTAAACTTCTTAAGATGTCCGTCATTCCTTCAACTGTGGCGTTCCAGCTCTGCAGTGTCAGTCTCGTTACGGATTGTATTATGTAGCAAATAAATACTGTACAAACTAATTGTTTAATATAAACAATTCTTTTTCGTACAATTTGCACATAAGGAATGAGGTAAAACAACAATTGTACATTCATCGATATATATATATATATATTTACAGGCGTAGAACTCCAAGGAGTCTTGTAAATCGTGGGCTAATCGCGTTGCTCCACGCCACAGTAAATCCACATTTTCTGTGAGATTATAATTTCTCTGTTTTGTACATAGGCAATGTGTAGGCTGATATAGTTGAACCCTAGACTATGTAGTTCTTCCTTAGGCATTGTTTTTTCGTCCAAGGGAAAGGATGTCCATGTAGGCTACTGCAGGTGCCAACGTAATTAATGTGTGTGTAAATTGTGCCAATTTACGCGTACATTTGCGCAGCTAAGCATCATTGCACTTGAGCATCTACAGCTGTGATTCGGAATGTGAATGCGAGAGTTTACCGTTTCTTTCCAAACTGCAGTCACTACTGCCGTTGCAGTCTGACCATGTTCCGACCATGGTCGGGTCCAGAGAATTCATTAATCCCCCAGAGCAGCGCGAAAGGTCGCAGGAGCTGACATGTAATCTGCGGTCTGCCTGCCTTGGGCAGCACAGCAATCTTTTGAAAGCTTTCCTGAAGTCCGGGCTCCGGCAGTAAATGATAGGGTTAAAAGCGGAGTTCACATAGCCCAGCCAGTTCAGGAACACGAAAAGGTCCTTATCAACCAACTCAGCGCAGAACACCCGCACGACATTTACAATAAAGAACGGGAGCCAACAGAGCGTGAATGTACCCATAATGATGCCAAGAGTTTTCAGTGCCTTCTGCTCTTTCATAGCAAGAATCTTGGGGGGTCTCTTCCTATTTGGTTTGCACTTGGAGAGACTGTGGTTGTTGTAAAATCTCCCTTCACACTTGTCAATTTTTTGCAGTTGCAGCTTAGCTTCGCGGTACACTCTGGCATAAACAAAAATCATGACTAGAAGGGGAATGTAAAACGATATGATCGAAGAGGCGATTGCATATGCCCGGTTCGTGATGAAGTCACAGCACTCTGGATTGTCATAGCATGCGGTCTCCTCGTAGTCCCGTGACCAGTGCATTAAGATGGGAGGGAAAGAGACCAAAGCAGAGATTGCCCACACACCACAAACAATCACCTTTGCCCTGGCTTTTGTGAGCAGGCTCTGATACCGAAAGGGAGAGGTGATGGCAATATACCTGTCTATAGCGATCACACAAAGAGTTTCAATGCTGGCTGTGACACAAAGAACATCAACCGAAATCCAAAATTCACAGAAGAAAGATCCATAGAGCCACACACCCCTGACTTCAAGCGCAGCGCCAAAAGGAACCACAAGCATCCCCATTATAAGGTCCGCGCAAGCTAGAGACACAATGAACACATTGGTCAGTGTTTGAAGTCTCTGATTCTTGGCTATGGCCACGATGACCAATATATTGCCAAAGACGATCATCAGCACAATGATACCCATGACCATTCCCATTCCAATCATCCATTGTTCCGACAAAGCCGTGTCCTGTGAATTATGGTCCAGTGTCCCGTGGTTCGAGTCATTGCCGTAGGTCACAGACGGTGATCCATCCCCCATGATGAGCTACGCTCTTCAGTGCAAGAAGTCGAGTTCATTCAGGCTGCACTCGGAACTTCGCCTCGTCTTTGATGCGCCCGGCGCTGCTGCGCGTCCATCCAGCGTCTGTTCCATCTGGCGAATAGCTCAGTGGGCGTAAAGCGCCTTGGATGGGAACTGAGCAGTGACATCACGGCCGTTATCGTCCAATTGGGCAGCGTCTGTCAAGTGCGAGTTCTCGGATGGCTCGTGTTAACTTTCAGAGACTCAAGCTAACCCCCGTCCGTTATAAGATCTTTGTGGTACACCTTTACGCATCACTGAATTTTAACATTTCATCATTACTATAAATCGCGTAAAATATATACACAAACATTGCAACCTATCATCAATCAACATGAGTAAATATGACTTAGAGCCATACCTGCCTGCCTGTTTTTTTCCCCACTGTTTTACTGTTATTGTTATAAGTTTGCATAAGGAACATCCCTTCTTCTAACATTTATTTCAAATTGTAGTTAGAAAAAAATGTTAGAATTATTAGTATTAATATAAAGAAAATAAAAGGTCACCTAACTTTCTCACAGAATTAGTATGGGCTCCTCATACGACTACAGAGAGTTTAATTTTTCTTTGATACCGCCTTAAAGCTTTTCACTTTGATAACAATCTGGCCTGTCTGAGAAATTGCGCAAAGAACCCCATGTCACCATCCACAATGTGGTGTGCCATCAGGCAAAAATAATTATAAAAAGGTGCTTCACAAAAGTTTGAATGAGAGAGAAAAAGCTTTCATAACTGTATCCAGAACTTGTTGCCAGAGGGATCCAAATATGTCTCTCATCTGAGATCTTACGTAAGTCGAATCCCGAATAGTACTGAGTGTTTATTGTCCATTTTTGTAAATGGCGGTAGCCTGCGACTAAAAATGTAAATATGCATAAATGTGGAGTTAATTTCTGAATCAATTAAAAAACTTTAAGTTATCCTTTGCCATTGCTTTTGGAAGCAGTTTGTCTTAGGAATAAATTGCATATGTCTTGGATATGTGCTTCATCTCAGCATGAAAGTCACCTGCTCGATTTAACATGTAGTAGATACAGAGCGGTGCAGCCACTGCTGAGCCTGTGTTTGGGCGCTAACTCGGGACACCAGGTTCCCAACAACAGCACAGAGCAATTTCCTCGTCCCCATCCTGGGTCTCGGGTCTGACACTGCACAGCCCCGGCCGATCTTACAATGCTCAATTCAGCTCGGCCCGGCTTCCACCCAGCTTAAGCACTTTCCGCAGATAAATCACTGTGCAACCTGAGCTATAAAAAGCGCAGGCGGCGCGCTACTTGTTCTCGTTATGAAACGGTAAACAGTCCAGTGGGATATGTTTTCTTTCCAGCTAGAGGAAACTGTTAGAGGCGATAAGATCATAATTACACGTCCTTATAGCAGGGGGGCACCACAAGACAGAGCAGCCATTGGTGCTGCGTTGCCCGTGGATGAGGTCGCAGTCTCTCTCTCCCTCTCTCACACCCTCTCTCTCTCTCTCTCCTTTCTGCATTCTTGCAGTGTAACAAAGATAGCCTGACTCAGGGGAATGCAATCCATTCTGTCTAGCCATACTGTGATGTTATATTCTAGAGCAATGTGCGAAATGTACTGTTTCATAGATGGTGTGGATAGAGAGATGGAGCAAGGCAGATAAAGGGAGAGAGAAAGAGAGAGAGAGAGAGAGAGAGAGAGGTGTAGGAGGGAGGGAAGGGAAACCCTGAGATGGGGAAACATGAACAATTTAAAGGATCTTACTTCATTACTAATGAGGACCATTTGCACAGGAGTCTCCTGTCCACCCGCCATTGTTCCTTTCCTATCTGATAAACAAGCTTGAGACTGTTGGCAGCCCAGCAGTCTCACTGTTTCATAAGGACTTGAAGGAGGAAGTCCCAAACCAAGCCTGTGTTGCCAAAGCCACTTTCTGTCTTTTGCAGGATATTTTACGTAATGCTGTTTTCGGCACCACCCCCACCACCACCCCGTCCAGAAGGGCACTTTGTTGGGTGAAACGCCAATGCTCGCCAGATAGAGGTGTTGCCTGAAACCTGTCACCCAGCCACTGGGGTAGGGAGCTGGAGACTGTGGTAGGGATGGAGGGGGAGCGGGTGGAGGAGAAGGGCGAAAGGGTTTTGGAGGCCTCGCTTGCCCTTTAAGGCGAGAAACTCCAGACCAAAGTGTTCTTGGAGGCCATGACTCAGTTTGTGCTGGCAGATGACCTAAGGCAAGAGGGTCGGTCACCCTCCATCTCTGCTGACACAAGAGACAACTGAGGGGAGTGATCTTGTTTTCCCAGGAGGGGGGCAGTGATTGGCAGTAGCCGTGGTGGTGGTGATGGTGGTGTGTGTGTGTGTGTGTGTGTGTGTGTGTGTGGTTGGGGGTGGGATGTGGAGGAAGATGGAGAGGGATCACATAGCAAGCCGCAGAAAAGGTTTCGGGTTTGACCCCGTGCCCACTGTTGACACTGGCACAGGGCACCATGGCACAGACGGGGGTACTTCATCATCCTAAAGTGACAGCTTCCTGCTTGGATATGGTATTTTGATATTCTGAGAATGGGGGGGGAAGCAAGGGAGTGAGAAAAATAGATGAGAGACAAAGAGAGAATGAAGAATTAGATGTGCTGGAAGGGTGTCCTTGTGACAGATGGAGTGGCTCCCATGCTAAACTGTCTGTTTACATTCACATTTTTTGTCTAATTTTCTCTCCCCCAACCCCTCTCTTTCTCTTTATGTCTCTTTCTCTCTGTTTCCCCCTTTTCTTTCTTCCCCAATTGCTGTCTCCCCATCATTCTTCGAAGTATCCTCAGAATTAAAACGCCATCACCACTGAAGGGCCACCTTGGGGATTGCCTCTCTGCAACTCCAACTTGAAAAGCGGAAAAAGTTGAATTTATCTATCTAAATGTTAATGTGCTAGTGTGGGTTGGACTACAGCAGTCACGGCTGAGCAGATCTTTGTTCTTCAAACGTATGTTTCCCATGGAACGGACGGCCGTGTTCCCAAAACACTGCGCTCAGCAATGCCTGGCACGTATTTTGGAAACGCATGGCCCCTGTAAAGCACATAACACAAACATTCTCTGTGTCTGGATGCCTATCAGTGCGTCAGCTCACTGGACTGAAATACAATTATCTTTTGGCTGCAGCTTGTGTGCTCACAGACATGGATGACCTACCACCAGAGCGGACATTACTCCATTTTGGCCATGCCGCTCTTCCCATGTGCAAACCCAATCGCCCTGCTTAGCCTCATACTCATTTTTTTTTTCTTTCTCTCATGTTCTGCACATGCTATTGATTGCTGTTCCCTAAATCAAAGGGGCAGAGAGTTTTTTACAGTGTGGTGCTGGAGGTTGTGGATTCAGATCGTTAACCTCTCATCAGCTTAGATCACGTCCGGTTGCACACGAAAGATCAGCGCAAAATCCCTCCTTTGATCACGCCAGGGCTTTTCACTCTGCAGGGGCAACGCGACAAGGGAGCAGTGAAAAGAAGAAAAAAAATATTGCTGCAGAGTTTCTCAGTCTTCCCCTGTGTGTGTGTGTGTGTGTGTGTGTGTGTGTGTGAGAGAGAGAGAGTGGGAGAGCAGTTTGAAAAGAATTCACAGAGAGGAAGAAAGAGAGAGAGAAAGAAGAGAGCAAGAGAAAAAGAGAGAGAGAAAATAAACCTGTGGTTATTGCCTGTATGAAAAGCAGTGTTTTGATTTTCTCCTTCAGTGAGCGTCTAAGTTGGTGTTATCTCCGCTTGTTTCATTATTTACTCCATAGCGCTTTGAAATGTACCTGCATTTGAATGCAGACAACAGGTATCCCCTCACTCCCTCTTCACCCCCCCTCCCTCTCTCTCTCTCTCTCTTTCTCCATTTTCCTCCTCTCTCATTTTCCTTTCAAATGGATCTAAACCATCTAATGCCTTCCATATAACTGAATAAATGATGAGGTTTGCTGGAGAGGTTTGGAAGGGAAAGGCCTATTGGTCTATTGTGAGACAGGCAAAAAGCATTGCATTTTAGCATAGCATAGCATAAGGACACGCTTAATAGTACAGTGGATGATGAGGTGTGGTAGAATTGCATCATAAGCAAATTGGCAAAGTTCCAAACCTGTTTAATCAGGTGGGTTGGTTATTTCTTTTTTATATTTTGATTCAAGCCCACCCAGGAAAAAGCTGTTTGCAATTTCCGAAAGCAAATGTGGTGGAGACAGAAAGGCAAAGAATGTCTCTGAAATGGAGATACATCTGAAGGCTTTGACATAAAACAGTTGCTACAGCTGTTTTTTTCTTTTTTTTTTGTCCAGGATGAGACACACCCAGGATTTTTTTTTATCAAAGGCACACAGAACTTTCTGACTTCAACCTTGGCTGGTAGCCTCCATAAACATCCATTCTATAGATGTCCCACACACACACACACACACACACACACATATGCATACAAACATGCTGAGTTTAAATAAGGTCAAGACATGCATTTCCCAGTAAAGCCAAAACGCATTAAAGACCATTTCTCTGAAACATTACAATGCCACTGCGCCATCTGTGTTTATAATTCTTACTGAACTACATTAATGATTACAGAACTATGTCAATGACTAGATTTGAACTCACACACATGCGTGTGCACACACACACACACACAGACACACATTGCATACATGCATTGCCAGAGTTTGAGTGACACTCCTGTAAGACATGAAAAGGGGTGCTGTGGAGTTAGCAGCTTGTCAGTTTGCTTAACTGCCTGTGGGTGTGTGTGTGTTGTCAGTTTGCTCAACTGCCTGTGGGTGTTTGTGTTTGTGTGTTCGTGCGTGTGTGTGTGTGTGTTGTCTGAGGAGAAACACCCTGAATTTACTTAGTGTTTGGACAAGGAGCTGATGGCTCAGGATTTTGCTCAGAGCAGTTCTGTGGTGCTTTTACCACACACACACACACACGCACCCATTACTTTAATACTATTTAGTGTGTGTGAAAAGTAGAATGAATGAGTGAATTGCTAAGCAGCGAGTGAGAATGAGCGTGTCTGTAACTAAATGTGATTCATACAAGTTTGAGTACTGATTCCATACACTTGCCTCCAACTCAGACACACAGACACAATCGTAGATTGCAATGCATAGATCCAATCTTACACTGTTTTGTAACATCCTGTCAAGAGGACCAAACCACACAGGGACTTAAGGGAGCATGGGTGTCCCTAGTTACACCCAGATTAGTGTTAGCTGAGCCTCTGCTAACTTGCCGTCAGAGTTGGCCAGGGCATTAGCTCTGAGATCAGCGGCTCCGGGAGGGAGCGAGGCGTGAACACGAGCTTATTAGGGGGTTAACAAGCCTGTCAGGGGGCAGCCAGGGCAAAGGAGGACCTGGAGAATTGATGCTCTTTTAAACATGACGAAAGGCAGAGGAGGAAGAGAGAGAGACAGAGGGTGGGCTGGAGAGGAACTGGGAACATATTAAAGTCTGTGCTCCGCGCCATCATTCATTCGTGGAGGTAAATATCATGGCAAGGTTATGGCCCTGACCACATCAGCAGTGGTTGTCTTAGGTCCATCACTCACCTTCATGACCCTCCATGATTGAGGAGGAAGGCTTTTGTTTTTTTCTCAGTCAGTTTGCTTGCAGGTTGTTGTCTGCAGGATGTGGCCTGCAGTCGTCCATCCATGAGCATCATTAATTAATCAAGGCACATGTCAATACAAACATGGCTAATCTATAAAAACCTTTACAGCTGTCACCTATATTTAAATCATGAATTACTGCGCCACTGTAACTAAGACTCCTTACACACACACACAGAGAGAGAGAGAGAGAGAGAGAGAGAGAGAGAGAGAGAGAGAGAGAGAGAGAGAGAGAGAGAGAGAGAGAGAGAGAGAGAGAGAGAGAGGCGACTTGCCATTGCGTGAAAGGGGGGTCGTAATAGGCAAGCTTAACCCTTTTTGTTTTTTGTTCTGGGATAGATGGAAATCACATGAATCCAAAGAGGCCACCATGTCAATTCCCAGATGACGCGTTAAACCTCTTTATGGTTGGGAAAAGGCTCTGCATGCTAAATACAGGCCAATTAATCGCCCATGCTTCTCTTCCGATGGTGGGGTTGACAGTCCTATGCTTTCGGATTGGCCACTGGAGTCATGTTGTGTATTGGCCACTGGAGTCATGTTGTTTTTTTTTTTTTGCCTCATGAGACCAAAACCTCCGTTGAACTTTTAATTAGATAACCGTAAAACGCTGACAGGCAAGACGTCCCACTGCGTTTACTCAACAAGGATGTTTTGTAAACTGATTTGTAATGATTTAATGGAGAATGTGTCAGCCTGTGTGCTGTAGCAACAATCAAACCAGTGCTGTGAATGCTGCACAATGAAAGCCCTATGCTATAGACATGAATATAACGCTGCTACCACAGCGACAACACGATGATGGCTTCCAGACTGGAGCTTTCCTGACTGAGGAATGAACATAAACATGTGGATCAGTACTGGGCTACCTTCACCTCATCTGGTGTCAGATTCAACCCACTTTTGTTTTGATTGATTCCCCAGAACTTTCCTAAAATGGAAAATCTTATCTAGCGCAGAGATTCATGCCATTGCAAAAGCTCAGGGATCCTCGTAGGCCGTAAAAAGTTTGACAGCCTGTGTCACCTAGCAGTCCTGCTTCTAAACAGCGGACATTGTTTGGACGTTTCCAGCTCGCATGGCATAACAAGGAGCCATAGTTTCACCCATAGAAGGAAGAGCGTAAAGAATCTCTGCCACAGAGTTCCGTTTGCAAAAAATCAGACAAGCATGCCAGAGATACACCAAGGTACCCTATATTACTTACTGGATTCTTCTAATAAGCCTACACTATACTTTCGTAGACAACAGTTGGTCAATTTGACTCAGGTGATTGTGTAATAACATCTTTATAAACAAATATTGGCTATTCCAGAAGCAGAGACAGCAGTTGTAAAATGTAGTGTACTGAATGTGTAGAGTGTATCAACATCCACAAGTACTCAGTGGTAGCAGTGCCCAGCCAGAGACAGAGCCAGAGCCAGCGCCAGACACACACACACACACTCCATCTCCTTCTACTCTTCAATATTGGCCCCGGCTGTGCTGTAGTAACTTGCCACCTCAGAGACAGACACCAGATCTTCCATCACATGGGGTCAAGTAGGCAATTCATTCTTAATGATAGACTTGCACTAATCCAAACAGCTGATGAAAACATAGTGGAGAGGCTTTTGGCCTCCAAACGTATCATCCAAACATACTTAAAAGGATTAAAAAAACGTCTTGTTGTATACAGAAACCCTGGGACTGGTCTGTGCTAGTGGTCCCACCCACCCTGCACCCACCTGGTTTAATGTTTGTTTGGTCATCTCTCCCTTCCAATGCCATTGGCCAGTCTGTTTGTAAATTCTGGGAACAGAGTAACCTCACGCCCTCAAACATGGAGAATCCTTCATCCCACTAAATAAACTGCCGGTTAAAAGCATTGGAGTCACTGCTATAAATTTCCCTCTGCCAAAGGCCAAATACTTCCATCCAATACATTAAAATAATGCATGGGACTCAGGCTGGACATTGTCAAAAACAAATGACAAGAAAGCTGGCAAAATACATTTTATTGGTATTATTAGTTACAATGAGGCAAATAAAGTGCGAGAGAGAGAGCGAGAGCGCTATTTGGAGACAAAGTGAGAATAGATCCCCCAGGCAGACAGACAGACAGACAGACAGACAGACAGACAGACAATCTATGCAAACACCCATTTTCTGACAGCTAACCATAGCACACAGTCAGCATCTACTCCACATCGTAAAAACGGGCTACTTAAAACAAGTTGCGTAACTTGGCCACTCTACGCTTTACTGAAACTCCCTTCTTTGAGAAATCAGCAACATAATTTAATCTTTCTGGGTAAACCCTTCCAAACATGACTCAATCCATTTGCTATGAGCAGACTTAACAGAACACACATAAATAATAATAATAATAATAAAAAAAAACCCCTAATTATTGCTCCAGATTATTTTTAAATACACCCCAAGCCTCACCATACGCTTTTCTAAAGGCAACTGAGCCAAGTAAACGTCCCACATGTTAAGTTGCTTTTAAATACAGAGCACAAGAAATACTGGGGCCTGTGCGTCATGTCCGTCGTTGGCTGACAAACAGCGGCCTGATGCTAAACGGACATCGAGATCTTCTCCCCTGGGGGGGGGGGGGGGGGGGGGGGGGAGAGTTTTTAAAGCTCCTACTATCCCATTTGCTGAAAACAAACCACTAACGGACTTTGGCTACAAAGTACATCCAGGCTGTTCGTCTGGGATGACCGGCTGTTTAAACAGTCTAACACGTTGGTGAAACATTCCTCTTCCAGGCTGTTTGGTTATACTAGAGGCCATCCAGGCCTCCCGATAATCCATGTAGATTTGCAAACAAAACATTATTCACTTTAGTGTTCTTTAGTGGACCACAACATACACGTATTTGAAATATAGACAAATCCATAAATACAGGCAAACAATGTTTTGCTTCTCTGGTACACTGGTGTAGAGGCTAGCCTAAGCTAACCATTTCTTAGTAGCACAATTTAAAAGAAGAGTGATAGAAACCTCTTTCCATCTCCCTCTCTCTCTCTCCCTCACACACACACGCACACGCACGCACGCACACACACACACACACACACACACACACACACACAGGTCGGTAAGACAATCGTTGGTAGTCAGGTTACACTAATATTGCTGATGTGAGTGCTTAGTCACTTAGCACGAGGACCTCCGAGTCAACCCAAATGCCATTAGACAAATGCATATTAAACCTTAACGCTCTTCGAAACCAAGGAAGAGAGAGAGTAAGCAAAAGTACTCCATTCTGGGCAGAGTGGGGTTAAGCAACTGGTCTCAGATTTGCAACACTCACTGGTAACATGGAGAGGCTTAAGACTAATGAGAAACGGAGAGGAACAAACAGCCCTCTATGGAGAGGTCATGGCCCAGCGCTTTCCAGTCTGACTTTAAGGCACCAATCACTTAACACAGAGGTCTTATTGGACCTGATGCTTATTCTCATCTTAATATGCGCTTTTAATTTCCCACGTTTCATCGCTGTTGTTATTTATTTGTTGTTAATATTAGTTGTTAAAATATGACAAGATATGACAAGGCATCTCTGATTGGCCAGGCAGTACTGAGAGCATGACTGGCTTGAAAAGAATTTGATTGGAGGGCCAGGTTTGTGCGGGAAAAGGAAGGAGCATCATCCTTTTGATTTGATTTTAGTATAAAAGCTCAGATTGAGGATCAGGTCATGTCATCCTAATATTGCATTGAAAAACAAAACGAAGCAACCAAAAAAAAAAAAAAAAACTGATCCCAAATCAGCAGCTCTACCCAGGGGTGCAGTGCATACAGGTGTCATTTGTCCATGTGGGCGTTTGCGAGGATCTGTATGGGCTTTTATAAACAGCACAAAGAAGAGTTTCCATTTCGATATTCCATTTAGTGCAGTACACAAAGTATCCACCCACTTGGGGTTTGGTTTGCCTGCAGTGGTTAACATGTTCCCGACTGTTTGGTTGTTTCTACGTTTGTGTTTGTTTGCATTTTTAAAGCGAGCCCCTCTACTTCTGGAAGGCATGGGCCAGCGTCACAGGGACGGACCCCTGCTGAGTGGAGGCGGAGACCAGGCACAGCGGCATCCGGAAGGCCACCACTTTCATCATGCACGCGCCGCCTTCGCTGAGGCAGCAGTACACCCAGGCCGTCAGGGTCAGGGTGGGGCCAGGGTCGAGGGTCGTTGGTGCGGCAGCTGGAACGTCAGCGCGCACGGGAACTGGCATGGACAGGTCGGAGATGTCGCCGGTGACAGCCTGCGACTGAAGCAGCCAATCGTTGCCTGTGAGAGGAGACGAGGAAGAGAAGGAGTATGGTGTTTATTCAGCTGTGGTAGATATAGCAGAATCAGCAGAAATTCTAATGTATGTATGTATGGATAAACGGTATGTGATTACATACTGTATATATTTAAAGCCTCTGTGCATGTATACACACACACACACACACACACACACACACACACACACACACACACACACACACACACACACACACACACACACACACACACACAAGTGCAAACGTTTGTGAAGTTTATGTAAAATAATACAGACAGTGTAAGTGACAGAGAGAGGATATGTGCGTGTTGAAATATCAAACACAGCCTGAAAGGAATGTGTGTGTGTGTGTGTGTGTGTGTGTGTGTGTGTGTGTGTGTGTGTGTGTTATGGTCTTTGTGAAGTCAACCCCTTGCATGCAGGCAGGCAGGCAGGCAGGCAGGCGTTCTCTCAGTGGGGGAGCCCAACTGCTCCGGCTGGGACTAGCACCTTTAAGTAATACATGGAGACGATGCTTCCCCCGCACAGCTGTGGAGTCTGTCAGAGCGGGGTGTGTGTGTGTGTGTGTGTGTGTGTGTGTGTGTGTGTGTGTGTGTGTGTATGTGGCCCAGGATTAGGTCAGGATGAGTGTCAAACAGAATCAAAGCCTAAGATCATCATTCTGTCTACACCTCATATTTCTCTCTCTCTCTGCTTGATTTACTGGAGGAATTACCAGAGGTCCAACAGAGCTAAAAAAAAGAGCATGATGACTCACAGATCATGTTAACAGCAAAAAACACAGAAAACACTCATTTACAAAAACAGGACCCCACCTCCGCTCCAGGACAAAGTCATACAACTATGATCTTATTTCCCTTAAGACTTATTCATCATATTAAGACTCAAGACCCAGTTATCAGTTAATTATTAACAACATTCGTACTTCACTATATTATTACCTACATTCCTCCTCCATTACTTTTCTGCTGGATTTGCAGTTTAGCTGACGGGGACAGCATCTTCCCTGCTGATTTCTCTTCCTCCTTTCTGTCTCCCTCCATCACTCACACTCACAGAGTTAGATCCTCTCTGTCGCCATTCTTTTCATCTCTCTCTTTCTCTCTCACAGATTAAGGAGTCGGTACAGTTTGTTCCCACTTCCCATTTACGGCGTTTGGGGAAACAACAGCAGCAACAGCATGTGCCGTTAAAGGCTCCCCCCCACATTCCCATCAGCCCACCAGCAGACAAGTGGCTGATGCTTATTGTGTAACGACACAGTAGCAATAGCCGCTAGCTGCTCAACGGTACTGTAAATAAACACAACCAGTTAGCATTGGTTGGCCCCTCCACCCACAAAGGGCCTCACATCTATGGGTTTTAAGTGAGCATGGGTTTGAACAATGTTGTTTTTGCAGGAGTGTACATGCACTCAATGTGAGGTAATGAGGGTGTGTATTTGTGTGTGTGTGTGTTTGTGTAAGAGTGTAAAAGAATGTGTTTGTGCAAATGTTGTGAGAGGGTGAGCAGGTGAAAGTGTAATGTGGTTGCAAGTGTGTGTGTGAGTGTGTGCATGCATTTTACATGATGAGGTATGTACACTATATATGCATTAAAAGTGTGAAAACCAAATAAATAAGTAGGGTGACAGTGACCTCAAAAGTGTGTGTGTGTGTGTGTGTGTGTGTGTGTGTGTGTGTGTGTGTGTGTGTGGCCATGAACTAGCGTGTATCAGCCTAAAAATCATTGGAAAAAGGCAGAGAGAGAGAGCAGAGAGGAGCTGTTCATTCATCTCTGGAATCTCTCCATCATGCCCAGCTGGAGGCTTAAACGGATGGGAGTGGGGAAGGAGAGAGAGAGCGAGAGAGAGAGAGAGAGAGAGAGAGAGAGCGAGAGGGAGAGAGAGAGAGAGAGAGCGCGAGAGAGAGAGAGAGCGATAGAGAGAGAGAGCGAGAGAGAGAGAGCGAGAGCGCTACAAGGCCATACTCACTGCCAGCAGTCAATCAGATGGCCCAAGAAGGCAAACTAACCAAAAGCAACACAAAATGAAACAGAAGGAACGCCTGGAACAGGCTCACCTGGATATGACAACAGCAGACGCCTCCATTAGGCATGACTTCCCTCCCAAACACTGACCGTTTTTTTTGCGCTTTGCACGGCAAGATTGTGGCGGCGTGGTGCTGAACTTGGATCAGTCAGCCCTCCACCGCCGCGTCCGCGGGCACGGGCACGATGAGATCACTGTTGAGCAGTGGTGGCTCTTTCATGAAAAAACGTCACCGCCATCTGCTCTATTGTACCCCCCTCCCCCTGGCCATGCCATGACCACCGTATGGCAACGCCAGTGTGCAGCTTGCGCGCTGTTCGTTAGCACACTGAGACAGAAAAAGGTGGGGGGTGGTGGTGGTGGTGGTGTGGGGGGGGGTATTGGCAGCAGAGAGTGCAGCCTGAGGTGGGAATGGATGACAGTCACGAGGGCTGTCCCACCAACCGCGGCAGAGCACAACTCAATCCTCTAATTTAATTAACACAACTTCCATTTTTTTTTCCGCTATGGCTAATTACTTGCACTGTTGTGTGTGGGGTTGAAACCAGCTAGCTGGAAAATCTAAAGGGACGACCGAAGGACGGAGATAGCACTTTTCATTCTATTCGTTCAGTTTGCAGCTTGCGTTTTCCTTTTCTGTGAAGAGTAGTCACAAGTCCAGGCAGATGTAGGTAAAGGACAGGAGTCTTTTGTTCGTTAATTTACCGGTAAAAAGAACACATACTTGGAGCTCCCTTCACTCGACAGCTAATATTTCTTTTCAATCTCAATCAGACTGGTTGAGAATGCGACTGGAGGTCCAAGTCCTTTTCAGCAGTTTCCCAATGTGAGATCGCATCTGAAAGCAGCGCTTTAGTGATTAAACCATTTAAGGTCATTGGAATTACATCCTAAAAGTTGATTGAATCTAAAATCATTAAAAGACAATTAAGCGTGTCAGTTCATTCGCCAGACTAATGCTGTATCACAAAGGACTTTCAGAGAGGTCAGTGTTCTCTGAAAGGGGACTTTAATGAAGGTGAATTTCTGTACAAAATTGGTTCCTTTTTTGGTCCTGAACTGACTCTTGGACAAACGCAGCATTTCTTTATCGTACCAAGCAAAGTGGCCTGACCTATGTTTTCCACACAGAAAAGACGTGGATGAAAGGAAATCAGCAGGATAGGAGGTGACCCTAACGTAAGCTAGACTCGGTGGACCTGCACACCACACCAGGGCAAGATCCAGTCTAGGTCATAGACAGAGAAACTAAGCTTCAGACGGATTTAAAAAAAAAAAAAAAAAACACCTCCTTCTATGGACCTGTTCTAACCACTCATTAAATTAACTTTGTTTAGCTGTAATTAATTGGTGTAGTGAAACACAGTGAAAACAGGTTAAATTAATGCATGGTGGGCTTTTTTTTGGAAGCTGGGATTTCTCATGGTTCTGGTTCTTATGGTTCCAGACAGTGGAGTTGTACCTTCAGCAGACAGGCTCCAGAAGCTGGGGGCCTCCTTGGTCAGTTTGGTGCCTCAGGCAGCGCCAGGCTGAGCTCCATGCTAATGGTCTGGCCAGGGACCACGGCCAGTGGGGGCATCTCCAGCACGGGCGCTGACTTGGGCAGCTTGGGGGTCTTCCTGGGAGGCGAGGCGGCAGAGGAGGCCGTGGAGCTCACGGCGTCCGCCACGTCCTCTGACACTACAGGAAGCTGGGAGGTGGACAGCAACAACAGACACGGATCACAAAACCAGAACAAGGGATGAGAGAAGGAACAGAGAAAGCCAGGGAGAGTGCATGATAGGGTGCAAAAGAGAGAGAAGAGTGTGGAGTTTGAAAGAAAGAGATGGGGGGGGGGGATAGAGAGAAATAATGAGACAAATAAAGGAATGGACTCTTTTGTATATCATGAGAATATGCACTCGTTTCACTAAATTGTTCACTCAGTCGTTTCATTCAATGAGTTCTATGTTTTGGGAAATTGTTTTGTGAAGAAAGCATTTAGTGAAATGAGCACACGTTCTCTAAATATTGGGAGGAAATTAAAAATAGCACATCCCAATCACTGTTTAAGTTTTGTGCAGTAGTAGAGCAATATCCCATTTTAGAAACAGACAATGAAACTGGATAGAAATAGAAACACACACACACACACACACACACACACACACACCACACACACACACACACACACACCATCTGAGGTGACAGCTACTCACCACGGACACAGTCTGGGTCTGCAGGTCCAGCACCTTGATCTGGTGGTTGTTTGTGTCAGCCACGTAGAGCACCTTGCCCCCGTCCCCGACACACAGTCCCCCGGGCTCGTTGAAGGCGACTTGTCGAACCCCGGGCCCACAGTATCACTGGCCTCGCCAGTACCTGCCAGTGTCCGGCACTGCTTGCTCTTTGGGTCCACCACCTTTATCTGGACAACAAAGACAAATCACAAGGTCAAAACACTGTCTGAGCAACATCAGTGACTCTGAACCTGACTTTGCTGCAATGCTTTGCATTGATATAAACTAAATACTAAAATTTATTTATGACCCAAATTATAAATGATGCTTCAGTCATCCTAAATTAATATAACAGTACACAACACTCCTTAAATCAAAGCTCGCTTCCTGTGTGACATCTTTCCTGTGGAAACATAACTACATAAACTTCCTGCGGCGGGAGATGAATGACTCCATACAGATCTGCGCGTGCCACTGCACACTGACCTTGTGGTTGTAGGAGTCAGCGACGTACAGGAGGCTTGCACTGCTGTCCCAGGCCACTCCCAGGGGATGCTGGAGCTTAGCGTCCACCCCTTTGCCGTCCGCGTCGCCAAACGCAAAGAGATTCTATGGAAATAAATAGAAAACGAAGGGGGGGGGGGGGTGAATGCATGAGATGCAGTGAAGGCAAGAGACTAAGGGGTCGATCTGAGGACGAGGAAATGGAGCACAGAGGTCGGCTAGCAGCCAGACATGCATAAAGAGCTCAGACTGCTGCTCTGAGATGTCCCCCTCTGCCCTGGAAAGCTTTGACTTCAAGGAGATGGGAGCACTTGACCCGGTTTTACTACGAGACATTTGACAAAAGACAAAAGAGTTGGCACAATGTGACTGGCTGGAAAACAGTCAACTTTGAGGGAAATTGGTGATTTTCAAGCAATACTTCAAGGTAAAAGGAGGTAACTGCTTGATTTCACATTGCAGGCTAGTCCCCCTGTTCGAACCTCCTGGACAGACAACTGTGGGTAATATTTTTCTCCACTGTTTACAAGTGTTTATTCTCTAGCCCTAAAAATAGTAACAACGTTTCGTTAGTTAGTACTACAGGTTGTAAAATTCTGTAAACATTGTGTTGTTAAGATGTATTGTAGATGTATGTCCCATTGAGTAGAGTCCCTGCACTCTACTACCCATGATGCACCCATCATTCAGAATAATCAATTCTCTTTATCAAGCTATTTTCATGATGAGATCTTGAGTACTCCATCGACTCATTTAGCTGCCTCAAGTTGAATCAGAGAAATGTGTTGCCGTTGCCACAAGGGATTGACCACAGAGTTATGAGATCCTTTGAGCTTGCCTAAAGTATGTTTATACAATAGGCTTGGAGAGAGGCCAAGCGTGTTTGTAGCCTGTGATCATCATTGCCCATGGGCCTCTTTACCTTGGAAAAAACACCTGATGCCAACTGCAACACAAGTGAAAAAGCGAGAGGCACAAAAACACCACACACTGAGGGAGGGAAGAGAGTGTGAACGGGGGAGAACAGAGAGAGAGAGAGAAGAGAGAGAGAGAGAGAGAGAGAAAAGCAGAGACAGGAGCACTTCAACCTCCTGTCAACTGCTGTTGTGGTGGCCATACACACAAACAGCCCCTTTGGCTACGGTGCCACCATATAGTGGAGTCGGCCTCCACCAGCTCCGCCAGCTGACGAGTCGGCATCTGTCAAGCAGATAAGGGCAGGGTGAATGAGAGCGTCTGCAACCGAGACGTCCTTGTTGTGAGAGCGAGCTTGAATGGGTCAACGGCGCTGTGCATAAGCACCATAAAGAGGTGCCGTGATTCATCCTCAATAGACTGGAAGGCCAGGGGAAAACAGCTGGCTTACGTAAATGTACCGTCTGAACCCAACACACATGGGCCTCCAGAACATGGAGAGAGTGAGAGAGAGAGTGAACTGAAAGTGAGAGATGAAAAGAAAATAATAAAGAAATGGTAGAGCAAAGGAAAGAAGAAAAGGAAATGAATTATGGTGAAAGAAAGAAAGAAACAGAAGGGCTACAGAAGGGCTGTTTTGCAGTAATTTGCAAATTAAACCCAAGCAAGTTTTTGAACCTCATGGGTAGTAAGAGCTATGGACTCAAAATCACATGGTTATCCCTTAATGAAACGGAGAAAAATGCAATTACACATGAACTCAACCAGCAAACTCATAAAAATATAATTCATCATCATTCCAACAAAATGCTGAGACCACTATTAGAGTTGGGAAGAAAAGCCCTTCCCTTTTTTTAACAGATTGCCAGTCCTCATAGCGTCATCAATCAAACGTTTCGAAAGCAATCTTGCTGCTTTTTGGTTTACAAATGCCAATTTCTGTCAGATAAATGAAAAAAAAAAAAAAAAAAAAAAAAAAAAAAAAAGAGGTAGTCGTGAGGGAACTTTCCCTGCCTGCAGAACTAAGAAACACTTCACGCAACACCACGTAACAAAGCCAAGTTGCCAGTTGCCGAGCATTATCGTTCCACCAGGGTAATTTATGATGTGTGTACAAAGCGAAATCAATCTCTGGCCAATTGTGCTGCAGTGTTTGTCGTGTAATGGCCGCCTTGCTTGCCTTATAAAGTGGCTGTGCTTGGCAGAAAGAGAGTGGACGGAGTGTTACGGGGAGAAAACATAAACTAGCGCTGATTAGGGTCCGGCACAGAGGAATGCTCGTCCAGGAGGGGAAGAGGGGGAGAGAGGATGGGGGGGGGGGTGGCGAGTTGAGCGATAGCCCTGCGGTGCGGATACCATCACTGCTGCGGGCTGCACCGTGGCCCTATATGGAAGCTAGAGGAGAGAAGGGGTGACATGACCGGCGCGACATGCTGAGTCAGGCAGAAAGGGGGCAAGTGGAGGTCAAGGAGGAGAAGAATGGCTCAGGGGGCTCCTCGCTCCATTTAAGAAATGCTTCTCTTTATGCTTACATTGCAAACCACATACAGTCTTATTCTTTGGTTTATTGGTCACCCAGATGGTAATTAAGGAGAATTTGATGTCTGTGAAAAGGGCCGCCTGCTTGTGGCACAGCCTCTACAGTTAGCTTACCTTGTCTCGGGCAATGCAGCGCAAAAGCAGTCACAAAAGCACAGAGATGACAACACAACACACGCACTGATTTACACTAAATTATTCATTTAGCACAAACAGCACACAAACGCCACGGCAGTTTAGCTCTAGTTTCTTCTTATTAATTACTCTTGCCGTATGTCGCATTGGACTGCAGCGTCTCTGAGGAAAACACATTTTCGTTAGGCTGATCAGCTTTGCTGTTGCTGACAGTCACAAGTAGCACAGGGTCTTAAATGGCTCGGGCTGGTGCTCAGTGATGGATCATTAACAAAACAAACACCTACGCCCTCACACGGCCTGATGGAGCATGGAGGACAATCTTAAAATACCGGAGGCTTTCTTTACCACCCTTGTGTGTGTGTGAGCGAGGGAGAGACACAGACACAGAGAGACACACACACTTGTGTTTCAGGTCTCTCTCTCCTGAGCTGTCCCTCAAAGCAGTCATGTTACATGCACACTAGTGCTGAGTGACTGAGGCTAATTGTTGGTATAGAGAATGACACTTCATGTGGCAGACCCTGTGAAACAACTTAAGCCTGGGTTGGCAGGACACTGGTGAAGAGGGTGAAACGACACAAACTGACATTGTGTATGTGTGAAGAAATGGTGCTTTGAAAACCAAAATCAAGTCGACTCAGTTTGTTAGCAAGCAGTACTCTTTGACCAGCGCTAGTTCATTACTGCTAACGGTACTCACCAGAGGGTCTCTCTCCCCACCCACCACGTGCTTGACGGCTCCGTCCTTGAGGCCCACACTGCGCACTGTGCTGCTCTCGCTGTCGGCTACGAACAGGCAGCCCCAGGGCTCGGCGGGGGCCACCGCTAGGCCCGACGGCTGGGCGAAGCCGGCCTTGTGCGGATAGGCGTTGTTGCGGTTCTCCTCGTTGCCGCTGCCGGCGAAACGGATGCAGGTGCCCTTCTTAGAGTCGCTGTGAAACGAGAGTTGAGCGTTAGCAATGGGAGTAACAGAGGAATGTGCTCATCATGTCAACCAAGACTTTCCATCTCAAGCCGAGTTATGAAGAGCAGTCAGGTGCAAATCGCCCGCCATGTTCCTCCCAAGTGAGTACTACAAATTGCTCGAGGCTTCATTGTAAAATGCTGAAGTTACCAAGCACTATATATCATCATAAAGCATATCAATATAATCTAATGTGGAGTGATGTACTATCCCGTGAATGAGGATTTAAGTCAGGGCATATTTTGTTGTTGTTTCTGGTGCTGGTAGGTGCAGATGTTTTGGACATTACAGGCCCGTTTCCAGATGAAGGTTAATCTCAATGCCAGGCACGGTTTTGCTCTGAAAACAAGTGTCTCAACAGACGCAGAGATCTAAACAACAAATTCAGCATCTGGTGTTTTTGATATCTGCCCACTCATCCAGATGTCATTGTCGCCAACTAAGACAAGAGCCGACATATTTCAAACCAAAAAAAAAAAACCAGCAAGATAACAAGCAAGACAACTTCACTGTATTTATTTATTTATTTATTTATTTATTTATTTATTTATTTGCTTTAACCTAATATAAAGATGAAAATGAGAGCGAAGCCTTTCTGTTTCACATTTCATCAAGGAGATGATGGTACGATGGGTCACAGGCAGCAGAGGTGGCGAAAAGGAAGGATAGAGAGAGAGAGAAAGAGAGAGAGAAGGAGGACAGAGTGCCCTGGCTAAAACTTTCTGTGTGTCAGCCTCGTTTCTCCAAGCTGTCTCTGACAGCCCATTTATACAGCTGCCTTAGAGTTCTCCATTACACCTGGTACAACTCATGGATAAACAGCAAAGTCTCAGCTTGAAACATGTAGACTGCTGGCTTGGCTCTTGATGAAAATCACCCTCTTTATTAACATCTCAAACAACCCCACCAGGCCCACATTTTCTGTGTTTTCTCAGTCAGCCCTTAGTGGACCTTTTTTAGATGGATAAAGTAGAGCTTAAAGGAGTCAGTCAGCCTATATTCCTGTTCTTTTAGGTTGCCTAGTGCTGTTGGTAGGTACAAGAACAACAGCATTTTGTACAACATAGACTAAATTTGCAAACTAGCAGCTAACGCTATCAGTTTGCAGTGTTAGCATCAGTTAGCGGTGGCTGCCGTTTCGCTATTTGGTCTGCACTGCACGAAATTCTGCCGCTCTCATACCTACTGACAGCTCTTGGCAACGTGAAATGACAGGGCTATGGGTTGATTCACTCCAGATTATCCCTTTAATTTGTGCTTCGTGTTTTATTCTCCTCAACAGGTCTCCAAACTAACTGAGACTTCAAACAGAGCGGGTAAAAGCGGAGCAAGAGGCAGAAACATTCCTTAAGTTCCGTGTTCTATTATCACAAGGGCCCGCTATGCAGACCAGAACCGAGCCCTCATAGTCTGATACAGAAGATCATTGAAAAGTTTATATTGTGACATTATGTGACAGTCCCACTCATGCAGACCAGAACTATTCACGTTTGCTCCCATTGCCATGTGTCATGTTGCTCCATTTTGGTCAGTATTCAGTGATCTTAAACATTAATCCTCAGCTTTTTCAGTGTCTCAGTAACTCTGGACAAAAAACAGCTCAGTGAATAAATGATAGTCTCAACAAGCAGCAAAGCTTCAGAGATGACCTTTGAGAACACTGTACACAACGAGACCTTAGTCAGTAGTATATTTACTGGGGCAGTGTAGTGGGGTTGGGGGTCATGGGTGATCGGCAGCAAGTGACAGCAGCCAGCTCACCTTCCTTTGGGCAGTTTGCCGTCCTCCAGGAACAGCGCCCAGATCTGGTGATTCCCCGCCATGGCGATCCACAGCACACCGTCCTCTACACCACCTGCACACATGTGAATGCAAGAGACAGGAAAAGAGGTGAACACAGAAGAAGAGAAGAAAAGAGTAAGTGGGGATGGATGCTGATTTATTGGAAGAGAGGAAACACACAAACGCTAACTAATCTTCGGCTCATATTATACTAGCAGTTAAACAAGCACTGCATACCCTACACGAGGACAGGTACAAACGGATGTGCGCACGCACGCACGGCCCTTTTGATCAGCCTCAGTCACTGCGATGACTGCCGAGCCGACAGTATAGCACAGAGCCCCCCACCCCCCCACCCCACCTCACGGCCTCAGTCTCCTTCACCTTAGCCCCTCCCACCACCACCTACATTAGCTTGCACTAGCCATATGATACAAGTCTACCAGCCCACAGAGGACCAAGACGAAGCCATGTGCTAGCCTACACGTGTGCAGTGTGCAAAAGCTAACCAGCGCACAAAGCTCACTTTAAACCAGTGAGATGGCCAGCAGTGTGGGGATGGGCGGTGGGGGATGGATTTCACCCCACAGGGGAGCGGCGTAGCCTGGGCAGACGCTCTTCCCCGAGGACCTTATCTGGTTCCATGGTGGGATCCTGATAAAACCCACAGCCTGCCTGCATCACTGGTGTGCATGCCGAACATGCACGCTATATAGCTGGCACTTTCCCCAGCTCTTATATCATCGGCCACCTGATGGAGGAGATTCATTATGGAGACGGCCGTCCACTTGAAACGGATTCATTATTCATGCTTTTGTGTATTAATATGCAATGGGTTTGGGGCAGCTTTTTGCATTCATTTGGAGAATGGAGATGTCTCACTGTGTGTGTGTGTGTGTGGTGTGTGTGTGTGTGTGTGTGTGTGTATGTGTGTGTGCTGTGAAGAGAGAGAGAGAAGAATAAATGTCTGTGTGGAATACACATTTGAGAGTCTACTGAAATGGACAGCACAAGAAAGACTACTTAAATATTTGTATATGACAAATATATGTACCATATTTACACAACAAGTGTGTGTGTGTGTGTGTGTGGTGTGGTGTGTGTGTGTGTGTGTGTGTCACACATGCATTTGCTGATGTAAGTTAAGACACTTCAATCCATATTACCCACAAAAAGGCAATGGAAATTATATGCAAGAGCTTTTTACCGTCTTCTCAGTTGGCACATCTAACCGTGAGTGAGAGTGTGTGTGTGTGTGTGTGTGTGTGTGTGTGTGTGTGTGTGTGCGCGCGCGCATGTCCACCTATACTGTATGTGTGCATATACTTTAGATGAGCGGGAAAGAGGGCCAGTAGCACTCTCGGCCAACAACTAACAATAGCCCCCTAATGGTACTGTTCTTATCAGAGGCCATTTGGGCTCTGGCGTGCACCTTCACCATTCACACTCATGAAAGAGAACAAAGCTCACCATGCCATGCACTTGCAAGAGAGAGAGAGAGAGAGAGAGGAGAGAGAGAGAGAGACAGAGAGAGAGAATGAATGAGAGGAAAGGAAGAATTTCAAAAAAGAAAGAGGGGGGGGGAAAAAAGAATCTGTGAAAGAAATAGCCCACACAAGAGAACAGGAACACAGTGCATGAAGTCATTGTTAATTTCTCTCGGAATAACATTTAGGCCCACATATGGAGTGCTTGCAAAAACGCAATTGCAACAGGCCCTTTGGGAAAGAAAAAAAAAAGAAAGGGAAAAGAAAAGGGAAAGAAAAAAAAAAATCCTCTAATCCACTCTCCCCCATCAAACAGCCCCAATAAATCAAACGGGAACTATAAAGCGAACTTCAGATGTTTCTTTCAGAAAGACGTCACGCTGCCATAAACTTTTTTCCCCTCCCCAGACTTTATCAGGGCCCACACTAATGGAGGTGGGCTTTCTGCAACACGCCACTGATAAGCCCAAGCACACAGACTTCCCAGACAATATCGCGGCCAATCTAAATGCATAGGTTTAAATTTAGAGGGGAGCCTATTTTGCTTTGAAATGAAGCGAGGCCTATCTTATTTACCCAGTGGGGGGAGGGCAGATACTAAGGTGGTGTGTGTGTGTGTGTGTGTGTGTGTGTGTGTGTGTGTGTGTGTGTGCTGGAGATGGGAACAGAAGAACAGAACAGCAGCGGGAGTCTCTGGGGTGAATAGGACAAGTGTGCTGGATGCACACGATGGTCAAATCAGTCCTAGTTTAGGCCACACAAAAGTGGACAGATGGGCAGCCATTACAGGAGCCACAGGTGGGAGCTGGTGTATTGACAAGGACAAGCGGTTGACTGTATACACACAAATGGGGTTCCCCACAATGACAGCCAACCCATTCAGGATGCATGGTGCAAGAGATCCAGTAGCATATAGACATATACATCTCTTATCAAACGCCCTGAGCCCAGTATCCAAGGTGTTTATGTAACATTTTGTGAACGCGTAAGGCAACTGGATAGACAGATTGGATACACTAGATAGATAGATTTTAGCCAAGGTTCACATCTGAAAGCAATATATAGCAACACCTACAGTGTGTAGACACTTTATCAATATATATATAGGCACTGTGCACCAATGTGTCCACTGAATAGCCCTCATTCCCTCATCTAATTGAATCCATAGACCATATGCCCCCTTAGGTGAAACACAATGTTTACAAGGGTTGGTGTTGATGTTACCTCTGATTTGCATTGACAGACACACTTTCAACACATTCGATTTCATCGGGATACTTTTATATGCCAGTCATCTAAAAGTTTGAGGGTGGGCCCTTTTGTGGACAGGCTGACTGACTGAGTCATTGATTGACTGACTGGAACATCACTTTCAGACATGTTCTGCTCCCTCAGTCTAATGGAAAGATGAGTCAGTCTCTGGAGCAGATCCTGAGTAAGCCTGTCGACTTGCTACGTCCAAACCAGGATTACTTCCGGTGACCAAACAAACATGCAATATCTGTCTTCTAATCTAATTCTAGGGAGTGGCAGAGGCTTTTTAAAAAAAAAAAAAAAAAAAAAAACAGCTGATGCCGCTTATCAAACATCCTGACTCTGCTACCTTGTGAGTTTAGATCACATTAGTCATCAGACACGGCAAAAGTTTTAGCAGTGCTCAGTCACTGTCAGAGAGTAGCAAAACAGACACAACATCTACGACTGTAGACAAACTACAAACTACTGTCAAGTGTGATGCTTCACACCATTCCTCATTTTTCTCACCATCTTTTAAGGCTAAAGATCTTAATCTCAAACATCCAAAGCATTGATGCTAGTACCTTTGGTGTTAAACTCTCGCATGCCTACATGTGCCCAACACCATTGTTGAGCAACTTGCACAATGTCGATACCACGGTCAACTCTGTGTGTGTGTGTGTATGTGTGTGTGTGTGTGTGTGTGTGAAGCATGTTTGTGTTGCTGGAGAGAAGCTATGGACCAGAGCAGGGAGAAGCGTGACATCTGCAAAGATGAAACGGCGCCCAACTTCAAACGCAGGCTTGTTATTAGAGCCGGCCAGATTGATGGCAAAGTTGGGGGGCGGCGGGGTACTGGTGAGGGAAAGCTGTGTTGACTTTAAAGAAAGACGAAAAGTGCATGAATAAAAAATAAAAGCTGTGAAAAAGTGCTTCTGGCGGAGAAAATTATTCTAAGTGAGATATTAAACTTTACGGGGTGTGGCGGCGGGGGATGATGGACATGAATGCTAAGGAGAATGAAGATGACAGAAAAATGACTGACTTATGGTGTGTATGTATGTGTGTTTGTGTGTGTGTGTGTGTGTGGTGGGGGGTAAGGAAATGTGACAGATCATGCATTCCCTTTGTATAATCACCTGCAGTTCCCAGGGAGACATCCCAGGGTGAGCTGATTGGCTGTTGTGGTCCCATGGCTCCGCCCTCTTTGTCAGCCCCCTGCATCCCCAGGCCAGCTAGTGTGGTGACCTTGCCCTCTGATAGGTCAATCTGACGGAAGAAAAGACAAGCCAGTCAGAGACACTACCTATGGTGCGTTTGTCTTGAGATGGCCGGTTACAACGCTGGTACTCTGGACACGACACAACATTCAGCATGCACTGCTTCGGGTTGATCAATAACACACATTGGACAGTTCGAGAAACACAATTTTTTGCAAGCAATATGCTAAAGTGTGACTGGCTGCGTTTTTCACATATAACTCAATTCTAAGTCAGACTGGGCAAATGCCAAAAACATCAATGTTGACTATTTATGCCACTGGTAAAGGCATATTGATTTGATTTGCATCCTTCATTGCTCACCTAATCAATACCAAATATGCAGATATTATGTCTAGTTGTGTGTGTGTGTGTGTGTGTGTAGAACAGAGAGTGCACTAAACTCTTCACATCTTATGAAACCATCTGAAATGGAATCATCTGTTGTCTGTTGATGGAATTGTAGGACACTGTTACTGCCATAATGTGCATCAGGCATAAAACATGCGTGATGTGCATCTCATGTGCATACAACATGCGTGATGTGCATCTCATGTGCATACACATGCGTGATGTGCATCTCATGTGCATACAACATGCGTGATGTGCATCTCATGTGCATACAACATGCGTGATGTGCATCTCATGTGCATACAACATGCGTGATGTGCATCTAATTAAGCCATTTTCATTCAGAGTGGAAGAGGCCATGCAGGGACCTCTTCCACCCCCTGCCAGAGTAGCTCACCTTCCTGATCAAGTGGTTCTCTGTGTCAGCCACATATACCACATCCCCTCGGATGGCCACTCCCTGTGGGGAGTTGAAGAGCGCCTCGGATAGGTTGCCATCTTTCCACCCACTCACAGGACCTATGAGAGCAGGGAGGACAGAGCACCCAGCTCAGGCTCACTCACTGAAACATGCAGTCGCAGGTCAATAGATTCACTCAGTCAGTACTGCACTGGCAGAAACACAAAGGAACACTCAACTTCCAGGCCTTCCAGGCCTACTGTAGTCTTGACAGTAGCAAGTGGGAAGAGAAGTAGCAAAGGCAGGAGCAACTAGTTTTTTTTTTTTAGCTACTATGGTGTTTGTTGACCACACCTCTGGGCAACTAATTCTCAAATAAATTAATGTTCCACAAAGTCTTTGGTGAAAATTTTGATCGGTAGATCAGCAGACCAGGACATTTTTGGAATTCAGACTGTGAGGGTGATTATGATCTTATGACCTAAAATAAATCACCCTGTGCTTTGGGGGTTGTGGCACACACCCACTTGTTTACCAAACAGAGCCAAGGGTGAATGAGAAACTCTTTACATACACCTGGTGGTGTGACAATTCATTTTAGTCATCTTCATTCAAAAGAAATGCAAAAACAGGATAGGCTTGCCAAGGCTCTGCCAGATTTAAATGTGTTCTTCACTACACCAAGGGGCTAGAGTAGGCACGCACGCCAGCATTTCCACCCACGCACGCAAATACAAACACACACACGCACACGCACACACAGTTCATTATACACACACACGCTGTTCATCATCCACCCACTCACCAACCAACCAACCAACCAACACAATGAGTGCCAAGCCTGCGAGCGAGTGAGCCTGTGAGACTGGCACCGCGGGGCCACGTGCTGGCATGGTGTACCCACCTCCCACCTGGCAGAGCACCTGTCCCGTGCTGGCCACGAGCAGGATTCTGTGGTGCCCGGCGTCTGCAATGACCAGTCTCTTGCCAGCCTCATCCAGAGCTACCTTGCCCGGAAATGAGAGCACCGCGGCGGGCAGGGAGTCCCGGTACAGCCTGTGTGAGGAGGGTGGAAGCTGAGCAAGTCAAGACCTGAACTGGTGGCCAAAAATCTCCCCAATCCCCGATCAGCCAGAGGATGGCTTTGCTTGAATGGTCTCCTCTAGAGCATTTGTTGACAAATCAAGAACATCTCAAGATAGAACATTTTATGGTAAAGGTTAGGGGTTAGTTTTGGTTAAGGCCACTGTAGTCTAGTCTAGGCATCTAGTCATTTCTTCACACAAACAAAGTTTGAAATTAACTTTCACCCAGTTATCAGGGAAGTTACTGTAAGTGGACGACGTAAAATAAACAACCAATTGTGGCTCTGACTGTATCTCAGACCCCTGCTCCCTCTACCTGATGCCCACGCTGTGGTCCCTGATGAGGCCCCGGTCGCCGTAGTGCTTGAGGGCGGCGCGGGCAAAGAGCTCCAGCCGCGGGCCGTGTCCCTCGCCCACCAGCGAGAAGAGCAGGTTGCCGCGTGGGCCCAGCAGCACCAGCGTGGGCCAGCAGGCCACCTCCAGCTCGTGCCAGAGGCGCGCCTCGCCGTCGTTCACCACCGGGTGCTCGATGCCGTAGCGGAGGACGGCGGCGCGCACGTTGGCCAGCACGCGCTCATTGGGAAATTTGGCCGAGTGGACACCCACAACCACCAGACCATCTGTGGACATGAGAGTGAGAGAGAGATCATGAGGATAAGATTAAAATGTATGGGAAAAGAAACAGGTGCATAAGTGGGAGCCAGAAAGGGTGAGGAGGGAGAGAGAGAGAGAGAGAGGGAGGGGGAGAGAGAGCGAGAGAGAAAGAAAGAGAACCCTTTGTCATCTTGTCTTTTTACGTAAATACTTTCAATGATTCCCCCTTTTACTCAGACACAATTGAATGAATGTTCTGGAAGGATGAAGTGGGTTATCTGAGCATTATGTAACGTAGATGGGACAAAGGAGAAGTTAAAAACAGCCGGCCATCTTTGCACTAAGTGCACTCGATTCCATTGATTTCCTTTCTACAAAGCAGTGAGGTTTTTTCCCTTTTGTGCAGATTGCAGAGATTGCTGTCAGACAACCAACCTTTGGCTGAATTCCTCTTTCCAAATGTGGCATGAATAATGGGTACAACGCAGTGAAAATTACTTTTTTTGTTCCCAGTTTGATCAAAAACTCCTGCGACTCAGAAAGTCATCATTATTAAAATGCCTAAAGGTGAATTTGAGGTGGCCGAAAAATAGTTTAAAAAAAAAAAAAAAAAAAAAAAAAGACAGATATGCCAGAAGCTTCAATAGATGAAATTATAAATGTTTAATTCAACAGGATAAGGGGTTTAGAAAGTTTTGAAAGGGAACACTTAAATAAGAACAGCCCCCCACCATCCACTTCCCATCAAGTTTGGTTGTCAATGCGTTTTCAAACTGACCCCCCTCAACTCCGCTCTTACACTAAGAAAAGAGACTGAATTCAGCCTTTAAAAGGAAACAAACAAACAAAAAAAAAAAATGCTTTTTACCACCACCAGAGCTGAAGAATAATGTATGGGTGCGTGGTGACGACTGTGCCGGATTAGTCAGGCGTTTTACACTCCTATCCTGTGCTGTAAATAGGGAGGCTGCCAATCAATCTGTCAGCCCTGAGGCACTGTTTTTGTCTTCAGTTGCCTCACAGCCACACTGAGTGACATGCTCCGCTCGCTGCTACCTCATCAAGGTCCAGTCAGCAGGCAAAACCAAAACGGTGGGAGGACAGGAGCTCATCAACGTTAGTTGGTTTTAATTTAAAACCTCGTTTTTTTTTGGGGGGGGGGGGGGGGGGGCAAAAGGTTTAGATACTGATGTGATGTGCTACGGTGTGATGAGGACTTTGGCTCCCCCTGCTTCGGTGGTGCCACTGAGGCTGCTGCTTTGTTCCAGAACCACAATTCATGTTTGAACGAACACACACACACACACACACACACACACACACCACACACACACACACACACACACACACACACACAAACACACAAACACACACAGGATGCTGTGTCTCTGGTGACAAATCTATGACTGCTTGCTTCTCCACATAGCTGCCTGATGAAGTCAGCTCATGCCCATGACAGACAGAGGTGACCTCACTGAACAACTGGGCAAAGAGGACAGAAGAAGGTGGAGACTAAACTAATGTGCAGGAGGAAAAGAGGTGGAGATAGAAGTCTCCTTCAAAAGCACACCAATATATCAACAGTTCCCACAACAGATTTGTTTCATAAGGGATATGTGTCTCATGAAACATATGAAAGCATTCTAACACAAGTTATCATGATGTTAAAGGCCAGTATATGGACCTTTTATAACCACAGACTTGATTTAGGCTCCCTTTCAACACTAAAGCATAAATAAATAAAATAAAATATAAATAATTTAAAAAGTTTTGTAAATTTTCTAAACACACACAGTAAAAATGGTAGCTGGTAGCATACTGATACTGTGGGACGTGTGGAGGGGCAGCCTTGAATCTACAGATCAACTAATGGCTTCTTCCCATTACTAAGCAAGAGGGTCTCAGTGGGCACGCTGAAGTGCACAGTTAAAACATGGCGTATTTGCTTACTTGCATACTCACATTTATTCATTTATTCACACTCAGGGAGTAGTCTCTGGAGCTCTGAACGCTGAGCACTCATTAAATAAGCAAAGAGGCATCAGCCTAAGCCACTATTCACCAGCTTACAAAATTAGAATCGACCCATTTACCTCATGTGAATAGCCACAGATACTTGAAAAAAAACAAAACAGATTAGCAATGCTAGTAATTAGTAGACAAGTTACTTCCTAATTAGCATGCCTGGAGTAACTGCAGACAATAAGAGGTCTCAGAACTCATAGCTGTTTGCAGCGGCGTCATATTCCAAGGCCTGTGTTCACACTGAGGAGGCAAAATGAAGCGCATGTCCAAGAGCGGTCGAGTGTTTATTTGCCCTAAAGCGAGCAGCCGCTCTTTTCTCTCCGCACTCCCAAGTTTTCTGTCTGATTGGACATTGTTTTCAAAATGGTGTCCTGCCGTCAGACTGCTGGCTGAGTAATTGAACTGAAATGTCAAAGAGAAAAAGAGAGCAACCCCTCAACACACATACTCGTTGGCTCGTTCACTCGTTCTCACACACACACACACACACACTCACACACACACACACACCTGTACAAACTGCTGCAGCCTTACACATCCCCAGGCGGAAACAGTGCTCCAGTGATGAATGAAGATGGAGTTTTTTTTACGCTTTCCAGACAGATGGACGTTTACACATTCAGGCGACGACAGTCCATCACAATATTAAAATTCATAACTGTAGTCATGATACGCAAGGAAGGGGGGAAAAAATGGAAAGCACAGGAAGGGGAGGGGTGGGGGGCTATCGAGGTACCGTTCTGATGGTTCTTGATTTCCATCAACAGATGAACTGAAAATGGACCTGCCTTCAGCTTAAAAAAAAAAAAGTCAATCTCGGCATGTTTTGATAATTTCATTTGTGCTCAGGTCCTGCGCTGGCTGGCTAACATCCCTCCCCTCCTCCCAAGAGATTTTCTCCTTGAAGAAACTGATGGCAGTTGGAAGTTGCCATTACACTCCACAGGCCACACAGAGAAAGGCAGGACTTCTTCAAATAATACAAACATTCCCTGGAGGGAACACAGGGCTGAGAGTGGCTGAGGGGGATTGAGGTGTTGTAATGGAGTCTCCCTGTCTCATCTGGAAACAACAGAATGCTTTGGCAGAGTCAGACAGAATATAACAGCAGGGAATCCTTTTGACCATTTCTCTGCCTGAATGATTTTGTGTGTACAATCTCAGCTGACGAAAACAAAGTGCTAGAGACAAATTGTGTCGATTTCACATCTCAAAATCTCAAGACCAACAGACCAGCCAAATGAACTCCACTATAATTAGAAACACCCTGGACCTCAGACTCACATAATGAAGTCCTATGAGCCAACATCCCCATGTACTTGATGGGGCTAAGAGGCTAGAGGTTTGGGCCAGCCATGGCCATGTAACCTCCAGTGCTGCTATTCAGGAGGCAGAAACAGAATGTACTAGACACAGTGCCAGGGATGAGGCTGGGCTAAGTGCACCTGATAAGCACTGAGAATGAGGAGTGAGCGCGTGTGTGTGTGTATGTGTGTGTGTGTGTGTGTGTTTGGACTGCATTTCCCTGAGATGATCTGTGGAAAGGGGACGCAGACGGACTGCTGACAGCTGGGAAGTGATAGCGCCCCTGCTGAACGCTAGGCTATTATAAGGCAAGGCTAGGCAAGAGAACGGCATGTCCAAACAGAACACTTAGCCTAGCTCCCCTCCCCAAAACCACTGGCACAGAGAAAGAAAGAGAAAAGAGGCGAGAAGAGGAAGGAAGAGAGAGAGAGAGAGAGAGAGAGAGAGAGAGAGAGAGAGAGAGAAAATTAAAGAGCAGGAGACAAAGAAAGAGCAAGTAAGTAAGTAAGTGAGTGAGTGAGTGAGTGAGTGAGTTAATGGCAGAGAGCAGGATTTAATGTCAGGCATTAAAAAAGTAAAGACTGGCAGAGACAGACAGCACCAAAGGATGCAAATCAGATCAAACTGAGAGCGTTGTTAAACTCTAGACTGACAGGACCTTATGCCTATGCTCTCACCCATTCAGGCAATTTCAGTTCAGGGGCTCCCAGCATTACCAGCAAGTAACACAGTAAGCTAGTTAGTTTCATTTATATAACCCAGTCAATATCAAGGTGTGATATACACTTTGGTTTTGACAGGGTTATATAAATAAGAGAAAAGAGGGGAAGGGAAGAGAGAGAGAGAGAGAGGGGGGGGGGGGCAGGAGATAATGTCAGACATTAAGCAAAATAAAAGACTGGCAGAGAGAGACAGCAACAAAGGATGTAAAGACACACTCCCATAGCTGTTAAAGGTACACCACGCAACATTTTATACTGGTTTTAGGTTCATTTACCAGCTTCATTGGTTAAATGGCTCATAATGGGGTGAATGAAGGCTCTCTCAGCAGCCCCTGGAACTGCTAAGAGGAGTTACAAGCACTTGCAGTATGAAGACGAGAGCCCGTAAAAAAGAAACTGTAACGGAATAAAACCACGTTTATTATCTTGTCAGTCAACACTCTTTGAAAATGATCATCGCTGGTTCCTATTCTTTGGTTTGCAAACAAATCCACATGGACTGGTGGGAATGTAGCCTAGAAATCTAGACGCACCCTAGTGGCAGCAAATAGTTTTGCTCAGCTGGTACGCCGAGCCATGAGCCATAGGGCCTCACTAGCTTTTCCGTCCAAGGTTTGGTAGGACCAATCACAACGCCCTATCTTTGTAGAAAGTCATTGGGCGGGCTTAGCACGATGATGTCAGGGCTGCGACAGTGCAAAACAACCAAGATGGCTATTGCCAAGGAACAGCAGTCGCTTGAATTGGCTTTGGCATTGACTTTGGAAGAGTTAGACTTGGGCTTTTCTTTGAAAGTTGAGCAGAAAAAGACAGGTTATTAGTTTTGAATAAGGATGTATTTGCTGATTTAACGACATTCCTCTGATTGGTTGTAGTGTTATCCTATAGTATGCAGAAGCATTTTGAAAGACAAATGCTAGGATTGAGCTCAGTCTATCGGTCATGGCCAGACCCTACTTGATGTTGTGGTTAGGCTTGCCAGGCTAGTGGGAATGTACAATGTTGTTGCTATTTTTCTAAAATAAAAAAATAAAAAATAAATAAAATAAATATGCTTTTATTTATATATATATATATATATATATATATATATTCAGCACCTGTAGGGGGAGCTTACAAGGTAAAAAGAGGGGAAAAAAAAACAAAAAAAAAACAAAACAAAAAACAAACAAACAAAAAAACACATGCTTGCCTGGTACCGCTTTAAGTTTCTGAGCGTTCACTTCACAGATAACCTCACATGGATTCAGAACACCACACACATCACAAAGAAAATCCAGCAACATCTCTCCTTTCAGCAGAAAGCAGAAAGCCTAGCCTCACTCCTCCATCATGACAATCCGAAAGGCCCTGCACTGGATTTTGAGGACGGCTGAAAAGGTAAGGGTCGCTCTTTCCTCCCTCTCTGACATCTACAACACACAATGTCTGCGCAATGCCACAAGCATTGTTAAGGACACAACACACCTGTCCCATGCACTCTTCTCCTTTCTTAAGGCAGCAATATAACTGCCCGCAGCTCCAGAACTTCTTCCCTTAGGCAATCAGACTGTTGAACAGCAAATAATGATGCAGACTTTCACACTGAACCTAAATGCACTCCTTCACATTTCTCTGCTACTAAATTCCATACATTACCTTCACCTAACTGTACACTTCACTTACAACAACCTGTGCTCTGTTACAACTCTTTATGACCTGTCCCCTACCCAGGTCCATGCTACTCTGACCTACAATTCTAAAAGCCATTCACCTACAGTATGTTTGCAGCACTGTTGAAATTATGGTGTAATTCTTTACACAGTCTTTTGCCCCATCCTCTTGAGCTAACACAAACATACTGCCTTTGGCAAAATTCTGAAAGAAGCATAAGAGTTGAAGTTAAACTGAAGCATTAATGTAGAGCATTAAAATCTTCTGCAGGAATCACATCATTTATGTTTACCAACTAATTTGAGCATTTAGTAAACAATGTCCATAGTTGGCTGTAAATCGTAATAAGGACATAATGGCACAATAAGTAGGCACATATTGAGAATGTATGAGACCCATGTGGATGAGCACTAGGAGAGGCAACCTGAACCTTACATCTAATAGACTACTTGTGAAGGGCTGCAGTAAGCAGGGGCTTCTAAACTGACAGGTTGAAAATATGAATGAGAGCATAGTCTTCCCTCCCATTTCAAAATATACCCCAGGTCGCACAAACACAGATAGGTGGGGGAACGTGTACGCAGGCACACGCACTTCACTTGTAAGCACTCTAATAGAAATGGGAGGGGTCGTTGAAGGGAGTAACATTACCTTTTACTGAGTGCTGCTGTTCCAGTTTATGAAGGTCGGGTAGGATGTGCATACAGTTGATGCAACAGTAGGTGAAGAAGTCGAGCACCACAATTTTCCCAACAAAGTCTTTCGCTAAGGACAGTGGTCCCTCCGTATTCAGCCATTCCAAATCTGAAGCAGGGCGAAAATAGCACTCACTATTATGATTAAACACCGTGTCTCTAGACAGTACAATAGGCGGAATAAAACACACATTCACAAAATAAATATAGCAATTCCAGATATAGACCGGAAGCGAATGTTGTCCAAATAAGGTTAAGACCGCGATTTCCTGTTCAAGTGGGCTTGAGAGTTGTAACACTTGTTATAATAAAACAACGTTGCAACCCATATAAAGTAGGGGGAAATACTACAGAAGTATGACAGGTTTTTTTGAATCATCAAGTGTGTAACCTTACTGAACTATGCAACTCAAACTGTAGCCATCACTTTCCATTGCAAGGAAGTGAGTCCACGGAAAGTTTGGATCACTCACCCGGTTCGAAATCAGGGATTTTGAAGTCTTCTTTATCGTCCAACTTTTTCAAATATTGATACACAAGGCTTTCCTTCTCATCTTCTGTGGTTGCATCTTCCAAGGCGTAGTCCAACTGGCTTTGAACTGGAAATAAAGCTGTAAGACTGCTGTGCGACGCCATATTTCCAACAACACAGTGCCGAGGGTATACCAAACGCCTATTCTCGTCTTGCACTTTCATCACTGACCAAATATCAGAGAAAAATATAATGTTATTAACTAACACAGAATAAGACATATCACTGAAATCACATAAATAGTCGAATCAATCTCTATTTATAAAAGCTTAAAATATTTATAGGGGAGAAACTGAAGTGTGTGGAAAACGCTGACGCGTATCTTATCCTGTAGCAATTTGTAGTGCTTTGGCGGTAATCACAACATTACGCAAGGATCTTAGCTGAACTTGTGATTTCATAGTGCTAGAGGTATGGTTTTCTTTGCTTATCAAATGTATTAAGCGATAGGATGCATTCCTTTCACTTCGTAACATCAGACAATGTAGATGGTGCAAGTTGTTCCAGATTTTGTGACATAGAATGCGATCAATGAGTGGCCCATGTTATGTTGCGAAACAAGCCTCATCTTCAAAACATCATTTTGTTTTTAAAGCATAACGCCTCTATGATTCATACCAAATGTCACAAAGCGGTTCAGAGAGTGACATATGGGAGTATAAATCTCTTAGGAAAACAAAACGACATGATGGCAGTCAAAATGCAAAGGGCACTAACGTTATTCAGGGAATGGGAAAGAGAAAACACGAGTCGGGATCAGAGCTGAAATCCAACAAAAACAAGCGAGCCTCCACAACGAAGGCTAGCTGTTTTGTCAAAAAACGAACAAGTGCAAATACCCAGTCTCGAAATGACTCGATACAAATGAAAGAAGTGAATGGGGAACTATGCAGCGAGCCACCACCATCGGACAAAACATGCGAAGGCAAGCCTGTCACAGTGAACGAAAACCCCAAATCCTCCCCATGTAAAGGTCACTGTCCAATCTGTCAGATGCCATTTTCTATATTAGTGGTTCAGTCTCAACGATGGCACGTCGCAGAATGCCTCGAAACCCCTGGAAATGACAGCAAAGGTAGGATATGTTGGTTGTGGTTTAACATTTGTGTTAACTCTTAGCATGACGTCTAACTTAGTTTGCATTTCAAGACATAGATCACTGAACACTTCTGAAACTGAACTTGTCTTGTGCCCACAGAGTGCCCGGACGGTGTTCTGTGTTCCTCCACCATTCCTAGCCACTACAAGAAATACAGCCACTTTTTGCTTGCTCACAGCAGATCTGTCAGTGACGACAGTGAGTTCGTTCTCTCACAAGAGACATATGCTGATCATACAACTACCTCTTCGCTCTGTGTAAATAATCTAAATAAGAATATACACAGTGTCACTTCGGGCAGCTTTGGGGATAGCAAAGTGAATCCTTCCTCATTCTCTAACCGAAGCGCCTCTTCTAGCCCTTCGCTCGCTGGGCCTGACCAGCCTACCTCTCAGTTGCAGTCTAACGCCCTGCTCCTCCTGCGGTCCCCAGCTCTTGAGGACATCAAAAAGAAAAAAGGCTGGTCTCCCTCTGGGAAAAAAGTTTTTCCTTATGCGAGACAGGACCCTGTTTATGATAAACCAGTAAATATGGATCTTAAGCCAGATGCGGTTCGCTCAACTTCTCCGCTTGAGCTAGAGTGTTTGGACCAAACAGCACAGCCTGATGCTGTGAAAGATGAGGCATCTTCTGACTTTATTAATGATGATGATTACATTTCCTTTTCACCACTCTCTGAGATGCCCAATAAAAGTGAGGAACACAACCAGCTCCGAAGAGAATTATTTCCAAATGAGGAGCACAACAATTCCATGGATTTATCTGGTAGTGAAGCAGCACTGAGTGACGGTGACAGCCTCTTCTCTCAGTTTATGGACCAGTGTGACGTAGAGCAGGTAGAAGACGAGGCCTTTGTTAAGGACTTCAGTGACACTCCTTACTTGGAGTTAACAAGCTCTTCGTTAGTGCAAGGTCAAGTGAGAACACCTGGGTCCACAGGTGTTATGGAACTACCTCACCAATACAATGTCCCTGTGCCAAACTCTGAGACTAACGACACCACTTTTTTGCAATCTCCTCAAAGTTTAGTACTGGAGCGTCTTCGTGAGTGTGTATCAGCCCAGGTTTTCCATACAGGCGCTGAGGAAAATTTGTGTAGTCAGTTAAACCAAGGTGTGTCTCAAAACCCAGTTTTTCAAACATCCAGCCAACTCCACTCCACAACAATGGCTCCCAGGAAGACCCAAAGCAAAGCAGGAGCCATGGCCTCTGGCCTCAAGCAAACAGACATTGGAGTGTTCTTTGGGGCAAAACCGTTGAAGGACTCTGAGAAGAAAACAGAGGGCATTGGAGAAAGGAATAATGCTCCCCCTGTGCAGAATTCTCAGCAGAGGTCTGGCGCTCCAGCAAGAAATGCTGGTAGATCGCAGTGGAGGAGGAGGAAGGACCCCGAGGTCTCCTCTGAAGCCACTGAGGATGGGGAGGCCAAGCCAAGGGAGGTGGAAGGAGGAAGAAGACAAGGGGCTGGAGGAGATGGAACAGAAGAGGCGAAAACGGACAAGAGCTGGTCAGGCCTTGCCCGTTCTACAAGAAAATTCCAGGTGAATGTGCAGTACAACACAGAATTGTTCATCTCTGTGTAGACAGGTTTTGTTACATGTCTCTTTAGAGTAATGTGCAAGTCAAAATGCAAGATTACCCACAATTAATTATGTCCAACATTATGTTGTACAACTGATTGATACGAGCTATGAAACTGCTTTGTTTAGCTTATGCTTTTGATATTTTATTCCATCTAGGCACACCGTTTGCTGTTGATGCTTTTCAGTATGGGAACATAGAAGGCATCTCTGCCTACTTCCTCACCCACTTCCACTCAGATCACTATGGTGGCCTAAACAAGGCCTCCATGGTTCCAATCTATTGCAACAAGGTAAGGGACTAGCATGTGTGTACCATAAAAAAAACTATTTGGAGGTTAGAGATCATGTCCTTATTTAAACAGTCTTATGAAATGCCAATTGTTGTTGTGAGAGTATTTGTAGATCATGCTCATTAAAATAAGTAAATTACATTTAGAAATTTAAAGCAATTTTGCTGTGTATGTTACACTTCATCTTTTTGGGGGTTCTGTCTGGATTTGTAATAATGTCACTGAAACAAGAAAAAAGATTTCTTAGCTTGACTTCTGTGAAGTCTTGGCTTTTGTGTTTTATATTCATTGAGCGTGCTGAATTAGATGTGCTGATCAAGGATCATTTTTGACGTGTGATTAATAATGCATAGTGTTAGGACACGCGTGAAGGAAGCCAGCTCCTAGATCAGTGCTCAGGACACCTTGTGCCTGTGGGTCGTGCACTTGTACAGAATTAAAATTGCAGTCAGGCTCTTGGTCTCTCTAACTCCTCCTCTGTGAAATACAAATTGATGGGCCGCGTTGTGATCGCCAACTTGTTTTTGTTGCTGTAGATCACAGGGAACTTGGTGAAGAGCAAGCTGAGGGTGGATGAGAAGTATATTCACGTCCTGCCGATGAACACAGAGTGCACTGTGGAGGGGGTGAAGGTTGTCTTATTGGATGCCAACCAGTGAGTGTGTTTGTGTTAGCCTTTTTCCACATGTACCCATCAACTGGCACCCATTGGGCGTCATCCTGAAGGACTCATGTCCTGTCATGAATTGCAGTCCACTGCCTGCATGTCAAATCCGATGCTGTATTCTCATGTTGTCACCATCATCAGTACTTTCACAACTCTATTGTCTTGTCAACAGCTTGACAATTTGTGAAAACACAGGACCTTTTACAGATAAAAGGTTGAGATTAATTACTAGGACAAAGTCTGCCCACCAGACTCCCAAAACATTTGAATAATATCGCAGTTAAAGTTTTTGTGCACCCAGTCCTTCCTCTGACTTCCTCCTCCTTTTTTTTTTTTTTGCTCCAGCAACCTCGAGCTTAAAATTCTTTGGGACGTGTGTCCTTTTGTAGACTTTTCAGGATTTGTTACTATACTCTATTTAACTATATTACTATTTGTGACCATAGTGTCAAAGATACAGGTACATAACCATCTCTCATACGTCCCCTGTGCAGCTGTCCGGGGTCGGCCATGCTGCTGTTCACCCTGCCCACTGGTCAGAGGGTCCTCCACACGGGAGACTTCAGGGCAGACCCCTCTATGGAACGCTACCCTGAGCTGCAGGGGTTCCGTATCCAGACCCTTTATCTGGACACCACGTGAGTCACAAGTTGCTTAAGCACTAGACACTTTACAGGAGTGCAGTCACATATGTTTATGTTATGTGGTTCTGGCCAATATCGCTGTCATATAGTTTGACCTAAATTTCTCTCTCTCTCTGTCAGCTATTGCAGTCCAGAGTACACCTTTCCTACTCAGCAGGAGGTCATCACCTTTGCAGCCAATCGGGCCTTCGAGGCAGTGACCCTGAGCCCACGTACGCTGGTCGTGTGTGGCACCTACTCAGTTGGGAAAGAGAAGGTCTTCCTGGGTAAGTGACCTAGTCCTGAAATCAGTAAGAGATTAATTGAATGGATCCAAGCCAGGGTGACCACTAGGAAGTAAGCAAGTGACTTCATCAAAAGCTTGTATGAAAATGTCACTTTTTGAAGAAAGCTCTCTTATCTGGCTTCCATTGTCCCTTGCTAGCCTGTGCTATTGATCTGTGGATGCTCATTGAAGTTTTGAGTGGACGGAGAGGGCTCTTTGTCTGAGCTGGCCTCATTTCCTGCGGTGTTTGTCTGAGGTTTGTACTTGGAGACCTTCACTTTCAATGGGGCCACTAAGGCTGCAAGCAGCATAACCAAGACGCCACTGACCCATATTCTTCTCAGAAGATGGGCTCGTGCCTCTCTGAAGTGTTTCTTTTTCTGGCGCCTTTTTGAAGGTGACCTAATTTCTTGTCTCACGGCCGTGTCAGTACTCATGTCAGTGATCTTCAAATGGCAGAGTTGGAACGTGCCATTCATTTCCCAGTACAGAGTTATAATATAAACAGACTATCAAATATTTTAAGTGTGTGTACGTGTGTGTGTGTTTAAATTTGTGTGCAACATACGAGATGGATTCATGAGATGAGATGGTTCCACATTCATTTTTTTTTCTTATGAGGGCAGTTGTAGCGTAGTGGTAGTGTAGTGGTTAAAGAACCTGGCTAGTGTGCAAGTAGCCTGAAAAGTTGTGGGTTCAAATCCTAGCTGCCACGGTTGTGCCCTTGAGCAAGGCACTTATCCCTAAGTTGCTCTAAGGGAGACTGGCCCTGAACAATTGATAGTTGACAAAAATGTTAGTCGCTTTGGATAAAAGCATCTGCTAAATGCATAAATGTAAATGATTAGTAATGATGGAGTTAGGATAATTGGATGGTTCATAATGGTTCTTTAAAATTAAAAAAAAAAGTAGTAATGGGACATCTTTATGGTGGGCTCTGTTTTTGGTAGACTGTTTTGGGCTCTGTTTTTGGTAGAGGGGGTTTTAATTCTGTTTTTCTTGGTCACTGTCCTTCATCTCATTCTCTACTCCATTTATCCAACAGCTGTCGCTGATGTGCTGGGCTCTAAGGTATGTCTGTCCCGGGACAAATTCAACACCATGTGCTGTCTAGAGTCGGACCAGATCCGGCAGAGCATTACCACCGATTGGAAGGCAGCCCAGGTCCACGTTCTACCCATGATGCAACTCAACTTCAAAGTGCGTATCCATGTCAAGTCAGCAGTTGTCACACCTTCTTCTCCTTTGACTAACTGAGGATACTGTTGAAATGGCTATCTTTGGGCCGATCCATAGTCAACGCAAGTGTATGTGAACACAAGGATGCCAAGATGTCTACTTGCCTAGTTCAGTGTGTGCATCAAATTTTCTGCGACAACTTGATGTAAGCATACCTATCAGCATGCGTGAGATTGCGTCCACCAGTGCTGTTTACGTACTTGTGTTGACTATGAATCGGCCCTTAGTGATATCCAGTTTGCTTAAGTTGGTGAGAGGAGAGGGGTATTTGACAAAACAAGATAATCTCAGTGGGAAAAAATGGAAGGTAATTGTCATTTGGCATTTTTTCAGTGGTGTGCATTTTGCTCTTCTCAGACTGCCTACCCCCCCATGCAAGTTTGTCTGAGTTTGTATGCAAATTCTCAGGATGGCGTGAAAATTAATTAAGATGCTAATTATGGTTGGACAAAGTGCAAACCCCAGCATACTAATTCCCCACTGCCAAGCTCATTTCCCCCTTGCCAACTGTAATTCCGCAGATGATAAAATGAACCGTGTGTGTGTGTGTGTGTGTGTGTGTTTGTTTGTGTGAGTGTGAGCGAGCGAATGAGCAAGTACACATCCAAAATCCATTACGGCTCACTTTTTCACATAACTGCTGATGTAAAAGGTTGACACTGCACAGTGTTTAGGATAGAAACGTCCCTTGTGTGGAATTGCAACTTCCACAACTTTTTTTTTTTTTTTTTTTTTTTTTTTTCCCTGGACACCCTTGATGTGGTGCAGAGGCTGAAGTGGGGAAAAAGGGGCATCATTACTTTTTGATGTCAATGAGTTTTTAAGTTGACGTTTAGAACAATTGTTGAGGGGTTGGGTATTTTTCATTTATTTCCTTGGCCTGACTTCTGTTTCGTTCCCCAGTGCCGAGTACAGTTTCAGATGATGATGATGATGATGATGATTATTATTATTATGATTATTGTTATCTTTTTTCCCCCATACCCTCTTTGGCAGAAGTTGCAGACTCACTTGAATCGGTTCTCAGATAAGTATGATCAACTGGTGGCCTTTAAGCCCACGGGCTGGACCTTTGACCAGGGCTCAGACCTGGAGCACATTCAGCCTCAGACCCAGGGCAACATTACTATATACGGTAAGTGTCAGTCCATGGTGTTTATTATCTCTGTAATCACAAAATGACAAATGTGGGTTAATTTGGGCATTTAGATGGGATGGGTAAAGATCAGACACTATTCAGCTTCAACTGCATGAGCTGAATGTCCATGCCCCCCACCCAAGACCTAAGCTCTCAACCCTCAATGACTTAACCGACGTGATTGGACTTCATGGTTGGCTGATGTACATTCCAGTTTAGTCTTTTTAGGGTTCAGAGTTTGGGATTAGGATTAGGGGAAAAAAGACTGAGATTCAGTCACTGCATCCTCATTCCCCTAATGCCACCAGTGAGGAATTGTGGTGAGCAGAACATCATGCGAAGGGCACCTTGGTAGCTTATAGCATTATGTTTACCACTGTCTTTTTCAAATCTGTGCATTGTCTCTCAGTAATAATCTGCAAAGGGATTGGTGTGGCTTTACTGTTTTGACTTTTGATTTGTCATCAGCAGCTGTGCTGTTTCCACAGTGGTGGTCAGTATTGTGGAGTGGAGGCCTCATAAATGGTTGTCATTGACTTAAGGGGAGGGGTATGCTGTAGTGAGAGACCACGAGCTTTACTTGGTAGAAAACCACAAAATGTTAAGTTCAGGCACATGTGTTTGTAAGGCTGCATGTTCAAGCATAGCTATACCCTACCTCTGCTGGTGACTGGGGTTCCATAAACAGTTACTGGAGATCCTTTATTTTTTAAAGAGCACTCACATGTTTGGTACTCCCATCTTGTTGTTGGGTCCAGGTTTCATTAATAATTGTGTCTCTTGTGCCCATCCACCATTATAAGTCCATTTGTAAACTGACACTGTGGATGTATTATCTTCGTCCTCTTATGTTGCCCAAGTACTCCTCTCCTTTAAGAATTTCTGAATGCTCCCTGTGGAAATTTAAACCACTGCCTGTTATGAACCAAATCAGCAAATGGGCTCTGACCTGAAAAGGGGCCTGCAGTAGACAGCTCCTGGAAATCCAGCCTTTTATTTGAGGGACTCAGCTTTTCGGCCGTGCACAGTCATTAGTCAGCACAAAGACACGTCTCATTTGCCACAAATGTGGCAGATGACTCGTCATTTCGCTGTTTGTTTGTAGGGGGCTGTGTCTCGCCTTCTGTAGTTTTGGTTGGTTGTGGTGTGTGGAATTTGAAATTCCACATGTGTGGTCAAGTTTGTGGTAAAACAACTATGTTTACTGGCTTAAAGGAGGACCATCCTGTCTTTAAGGAACACAGTACATTGAGCTACAAAAGCAGATTTAAATTTGAAATTTATAAGGAAAATATAATGGAGTGTTTATTGACTGTAAGGGTGTCATATTTCTACTGCAAGTAGCCTAGTTTTCATAGAAAAAAATCTTGCTTTATGGCCACATGATGGTTGAATGCACTGCAGAGTCTTTTGAACAAGGAAAGTCGCTGAGATTCAGGTTAATAAAAGTATCTGATTTCAGATGAAGCGTCCCCACTTTGGAGACCCGCAAAAGTGGGGACTGCCACTGCACTGTCCTGAACTACTTCAAATTGAAGTCGGGCTGTACATGGAGTTTTGAAGAAGCTGCAAATGAATTTGAATTTCTTGAGCGGAGAGAGCTCCTGTTTGCTTATTCAAAGCTGATTTATAAGCTCCTGTGAGAATTGATTTGATGCGTTCTAGTTGTCTGAATGGCAGTCCTATGGAGGGGGGGCACACTTCACAGCATTACACAAGCTAACCTCTGCAACCAGTGGACATGGACTAATGATGTTTTCTAAATAAAATTCAGGAAGAGCCCTTGGGATGAATGACGCACATCACTCACCCCACTAATGTAATCTCTCAGTGCCTGCCCACTACGTCATACGCTTTGGCACAATATCCCTTACAGTACCCCTTGTTTGTAGGGGGTGCATCACACTACAGGCATTCCAGGACCATGGACAGCTACCAAGTAAAATACGCTTCTCCTCAACAGCCAATACCAAGCATTCCAAAGGATAACTAGTGAAATGGTTTAGTAGCTTTAGGTTGTGATATTGACCCATTATGGAAGTACAGAGAATCTAACCACACTTCACTCCCAAATGCAGATGCAGTTGCTTTGATCTGTGCTCCCCTCATATTTGGTATCTGAGTGGTTTAGTGAAAAACCATTGATTGAGAGGTTGATAAGCTATGAAACGACTCGGTTTGTATTGATGTGTAATTAACGGGGGTCAGTCAACCAGTGACCTGTGGAGTCTACAAAGGTTAATCTATTAGGCTAGTTGTAAGATGCAAAAAACCCAGCTCGCTAATTCTAGCTTCTTTTAAATGACTTGTTTCTCTCTCAAACATGATATGCCTTCAGATGGGTTTTTTGAGTTATCTTTATAACGTCATAACAAAGTTTCAGTGATGGTCCAATCCTAGATAAGAGCCTCCTTTTTGACTCTGAGCACTCTAGTGTAGGTTGACGTACGTTGCTAATCTGCTAACCTTGCTTTGTAAGTCATAACTTAGGCACACAAATGAGACTGAAGTATAAAATGCACTTTGTTTGAAACTCTCTTTAGGACTTTTTTATTTTGCTGTGCAGAGCAAGCTTAAGTTTTCTGACAGCATTGACAAATCACTGGTCATTTCTGTAGTATTACGACAGACCTAAAAATGCCTTGAATGCAGAAGAGCAAAAAAAGAGTGTTCTCTTGTGAATGAGAAGAGAAGTCCATGCAGCCATTTCAATTGTGGCTACTCCTCTACTGACAATTCCCTATAAAAGCCAATTAGTGAACACATGTAGCTCCATGAGTTGAACCTTGTTCATGGCAAGTTGCTCTTGGGAATCGTTCACATTAATGCTCATTTCCCATACTCCTTATGCCTCATATATCTTTGTTTTTGTTGTGTGATTTGGTTTCCCATCAGGCATCCCATACAGCGAGCACAGCAGCTACCTGGAAATGAAACGCTTCGTACAGTGGGTGCGACCCCAGAAGATCATCCCCACAGTCAACGTGGGCAGCTGGAGGAGCCGGAAGGCCATGGAGCACTGCTTCAGCGAGTGGGACGCTGAAGTTGGCACCCCCTTTAAGAGACAGCAGTGATTGGAGGCACTTGTTTGAGCGTGTGTTTGCTGATCTCGGATCAGTTTGTGTATTTTAAATTTCCCTGCCTTCTTAAGGGTTTTATTACAGGAATGGTGGTGGATGGTGCCCTGTACTTGATGCCGCAGTAAAACAGCCATCTGCCACTGGCTATTTTTACTTGGAGGAAGGCATGACATGGGTAAATTAGAGTCCATGCCCACACTTCTACATTTAAGACAAAAGTCTTGTGACCTAGGGCCTGCTCTTTAACAATGATGTCTTCCAAGAGTCTGTGCTTTGACCTCACTTCTATGCTGGACCCAGTGGAGTCATGTCAGCTCACACCGGCCACTTCTGTAAAGTCTTTTCTCCCTCTGAAAGTCAAACTGCAGACACTTCAGCATCATGACCTTTAACTCGCCTTGCTTTCCAGCAGTCTCTCTCTTTACCTCTCGCTACACCATGCCAGCCTGCTGGCGCGGTTCCCTGGCCACAGCATGGGATCATGGTGTATGCTCTGATGAGAGAAATGCAAAAGCGCCACAGTCACTCATTGTCACCCCATTGTATTCCAGCCACACATCAACCCTGTAAACACCTCTTTACTCACAGAGGTGGAACTGATGAGTGAAATCGTAGCTCTCCTCATGGCCTTAGTTTAAAAACCTAACGCTCTCAGTTGCTCACTTTCGGACATGAGTCACTAATATTCAGTTGTATCCATTCAAATGATTTCAATGAAGGATCTTCATTAGCTTGTGCTATATTTGGTTTGTTGGCCCATTTGCCTACTTCTAGCAATCATTTGTTTACGCCTGAGTGTCTGTTGAGTGATGTTGAAGAGAAGCACGTTCTAGAACATTCCTCTGTGCCAGCACTCTTAGCCCAGTGCCAGGTGTCACCCCCTCAGTGCATCAAGGTGCTAAAGACTTGAGCTGTCTGTGATTGAAGATTCTTTTTGAAGTTCCTCTGTTAAAGTAGTTATGCCAATGCTCTGCTCTGACTGTTTTTCATGTAGGCTAACCTATATGAGTTTTATTTTTGGACTGCAGAAGGAGGGCTATCTGGATGGGTCTCTATGGTGACCGCTATTCTACTTTGCTCCCTCTTGACATTTTAATGCTGCTGCCTCTCCCTCATAGCTTCTTAAAGTGCTGCTGGACAAGAATACCTGCCCTGAGAAATCTCAGCGGTGTTTTATCGCTGCATTTTAAAAGTAATTATTTTAAAAGTAAACTATAAGTAACTTCTTTAAATAAAATATTAATCAGCTGACCTCTTGTTCCTTTGTCACTTAAAATGTCCATGTGTTGAAAGAATGTTCTCTAAAGCATTTAAAAAACCACCCCATTTCTATTTACATGGATTCATTTCCATATTGCAATTTATATCAGCTAATTTGGGGAACTCAATCTGCTGACGAGCGACCCACAGGATGACCATCAATTTTTAGCTTTTTCAGCAACCAGCTTTGCAGTCCCAGCAGGGCTGTTCTCTGCCACAACATACAGCAACTGTCAGTGACGATGAGAGATGCATTTGCCCTCCCCCCTTCCACCTGAGAGTAATTTGCTCATTAACGCATTGAGGGCCATTCACTGTGGAGGACCAGGAGTGTCCCAAAAAGCGACTACACGATAAAGACAAATATCGCTCTAATTAACATGAATAACGAAGTCTACACTACAGCTATAACGACATGTGCAACGATATCGTTCGGATGACTTTAACTGTTTTTTTTTTTTTTTTTTAACGATAATTGACCACTAACTAGAAACAATTAAATTTTTGGCATTATTTAATTCACACGAGGACAGCAGACTTATGTAATCGTTGGTCAGTGTGGACGGAAATAGTTGCAGTTATCTTTATAGTTATCATTCCAGGTGTGAACGGATCTTTAGACCTGCATGTGCGTCTCAGAGGGTGAAAAAGCAAAAAGTCGTCTGAAGGGACAAATGCATTTATTAAATCATCAAATGGTTTCGTAATAAAATATGTAGAGGTTTGCTCTCTAGACGAATGCTGTCGTATTGCATGTCGAAGGTGAGCTCTGCCTGGCATCCAAAATAAATTAGCCTTTGCGTGACTATGCAGACACATTGTGCAGCAACATTGGCATTAGGGTAACCTTCCAGGAAATGTAATGACAATTTATTTTTTTTGACAGTGGATGCCAGAATGTCGCGTCATCTGACAGATGTGTGTGGACAGAAAACAATCAAGCCTGACCTTTAGTTAGACACGAAAATGAAGCTATTCCGCAACCCTCTGCGCGCGCGCGAGAACATAGCAGGTGCTCTTAGGTTCTCGTCTAATGAGAACAAATTTAATGTCCCTTGGGTTGAATGATGGCGCTGGCAAAGATGTGAACCCTTCCGCGCCCGGTGTGGCCACTCCACCGCTGAATGCCGTTCAGATGGTGCCTGCTCTGAAGGCCTTCTCCAATCAATAAAATTAGCGTCCAATTAGCGACCGTGTTCTCCATGCCAGCACAGCTGTTCAAATTAGTTGTGTCTCCGCCCTCCGTCTCTCTCGTCGCTATCGTCAAAACATAAATAAGAAATGAAAAATAACATACAGCTGGCGAGTGGTTGATGACTAACCTGATGTGTAGCCCGTGCATTTATCCACCTGACATAAGCAAGGCCCTAGGCTTTTAGCCTGTGTGCTTTTTTCCGCCTATGTTATTTAGTCTGGGTTATTTTTGGCCTAAATCAAATTGTGTTTACGTCGTCGGTGATGAATAGCCTACGCCAATACAATTTCAATGTGGTTGACAAATTCTGTAGAAGGACAAAACATTTTTCGCTTAAATGGGCCAGAGGGCCCCTGCTTAACATCAATCGGCTTAGAAGTAGTCCCTTCCCTTTGGTGTTAAAAACCAGTTGGACAAAGGCATCTATCAAATACCATTAGGCCTACTCCCCCCTCTGGATATTGTGGAATACTACAAGTCAGTTCAACGAGAGCTCTCCGAGTGTTGTGGAAGCCGTAATGGACCCATGTCACAGCAGCCAATTTTCCAGTAGCAAGCTAACCACATGTTACTAACGACATCTTGGCGATTGAGCTTGACCATTCACCAGTCGCAACGTTTTGATACATTTTGCTACGGTTACAATTAATTTCTATGGGTGACGTATAGGCCTAATGAACGTTTTGCAACGTTTTGTTATCTTGGCTTGATAACATCCATTAATATTATAATATTCTGATGCATTGAATCCTGCGTTTACCTTGCTACTTCCTGGAAAATGTGCTGCTGCGACATAGGTCAACAACTAATCCAAGGAAATCTTGGGATAGCCTATTTTGTGGCAAAACATGATTCCGGACTTTAACACGTGGTGATGCATGCTTTGAGTAACCCTCAGCCTCCAAGATTGGCCAGTGTCAAGAGTATGTGGACTACATTTCTTGCTCTAGGAATGTTTAGCATGTTTATATAACATAAACTCCACTGTAACTATGTGATCATAATATCTTAGGAGAGGAGAAAGTAAAACAGTAATGTAGGCCGATTCCATTAAAAACATTTCCATATGTTCTAAATTGGTGTCCTTGGGATTTGATATTTTTGCAGTAAATTACTTTGTGTGGTGAATTAGCAATGCCTCTACTCACACCCAGAGACAGAGAACACATACACACACACACACTATCAAATGCATAACCATTAATCTTTGTTGTACTTTGAAATATTTAATGAATTGCAGTTGAAGTGGCAGCAGCCCTTTAAATTGTATAAAGGAATTCAGATTAGAGTAATCAGATTATTTTTGATCTGATGTACTGCAGAATCTTTAGCTTTGAGTGAAATGGCCCATGTCAAGACCAATCAAGACCACAGCAACAGTTAATTAGTGTGTATCACTGCTACCACCCTCAAATATCCGTGTATACTTAATCTTTTGAAAATGACTGCAAAATGGACAATTTCATGTAAACATAGAGATGCTTGGATTACAGTGTATTAAAGTAGTGCTGCAGATGTCAAAACAGTTTGCATCAGAGAATTGCCAATAAAATGGTTGAAATGTACTTAACATGCAAATATAGGTGTTTATGATTATTTTAGTTTTGAAGACATTAAGTGCCTTCCATGTCTTTGGCGAGCCTCCGGATAGTCACTTTCACCTTGGGGGAAAAAATGAACAAGGAAGCTTGTGATAGATCCTTAATCCTTGACAGGAAATTTTGTAACAGCAGATACACTTTGTCAGGCAAGCACCACAACACACACACTAATGTTACGTCAAACACTGCATGAATACAACTGCAACGTGTGCTGCATGTTATACATCATTCTTCTGTGGTTTGCTGAGGCACTCTTCCAGCTCTTGCATAGTCTCGACAGTTACGTCATTGATGGCAATGATCTGATCTCCAATCAGCAGTGTGTTGGCTGTGTCACTGCAGCCGACAAAGCAAGACTGAGATCGACAGTAGGCAATGGTTGAATTTGGGCATAAACTTAAACATCATTTTGGCTAATGGCAGTATCACTTGCGTAATCGTGATTAGCATGTAGATAATAGTGAGGTGCTTACCATGCCTTTTCCTCCTTTTGTGTTAGATTAGATGTCTCTTCAAATTATCCTTACATACCTCAATTTCTAGAGTCAAAGACTCATTGTTCAAAAATTAATTATTAATAGCAATGGATTTATGGGAAGTGACAGCTCCCCTGAGAGATAGCCTTTGTTCAAAGTTACAGTATTGAAGTTATATAACATCTTCTGAAATGTGTTGACAATGATTACTTTATCCTTAAGGATACACCAGTTTTATTTAATGACATATATATATATATATATAGGTGACAACGAAACAGAATCTATATTTTTGTGGTGTTGTCTGTACATAGACATATATTTAAGAAACTTGAATGTGAATTCACTGTAGGTGTATATGAGGGTACATCTACCTCAGGGCATTTGATGATATGTCCATGTTTTTGCCTTTTGATTCTGATTGGTCTGGTTTATTTAGCTCTTGAAGGGCCTGTGCCACTGATGCTAGTAGACTGCCCTCTGGTGTCACAACAGGGAACTCCCTTTAGAGCAAAATCCAGATGTACACACTTTCCCTCAGCTTAACACAAGTGCACAGCCATACATCAGAAAGCCATAGGGATCTCATCTTCACAAACATACATTGTTTTAGCTTTTAAATTTCATTTAAAGATAAAGTTAAAGCATGCCCTCAGTTTTCAATATGAATCCATGTACAATGTGAATACATGAATGAAATATTGTAATGAGAGTATTTATGAGGGGAAACTATATGAGGAACTTGCATTTCTGGAGGTATCTTAACTGCATTTCATGAATTCACGATTGTATTGACTATTAAGAAGCAGAAGAAATATGCTCTGACAGTGAGTTTTATTCCTCTGAAATTTGATTTATATCTATTTACATTTTATCGCCATTATTGCCTCCACAGTGACATGATCAAGTAACTTACATGGGGGCCATTTCCATGAAGCCATCATGCTCCCTCTTCTTGTCACAACATTCAGGCTTCTAAAGATACAGCCATGTCATTTAAATAATTTGTGTGTGTGTATGCATCTTTGCGTACAACTTGCAAGAAGGGCCACCTACAACATGTACAGTAGCCTACTTTCTGTTCTTAATGCACATAGAGGGCAGACAAAACACTATCATGTTTCTAAAGGGGACTGAAAAAAAGATAAATTATTGAATCAATGAAATACTTCACCTCAGACATGGCCTCCCTGGTTTGCTGACATTGCCAACTATGGGTTTCTATGTTGCAAGGCAGAAAGAGATTGATACCATGTTGTTGAAAGAGAATATTATTCCTCTAGTGGTGATTACTAGTGTTGTTCACACACCACCCTCCTTCCTTCCAGTCATACGTTTCCTCATGAAACAAGTAATGTTTTTCTGTCAAATGAGGAAATAGTGCTAGGTACTGATCTATTTTCTCCAAAGAGAAAGTAGTCCTGGTCTGCCATTTTCAGGATGAGCACACAGGAGGGTGTGCAGCCAAAGCTCTTCTAAATCCGTCCCCACATGCTGTGACTCTCTGGGCAGGACAACACCAGCAGCACCCTGCAGGGCCACAACAGATCACGCTATTTATCTCCAGTTCATCACTGTTGCTCTTTGATTTCACAGCAGCGCTAGTATTGTCTTATATGAGAAAAAGAATACATGAGGTTGAAAGTATGGCAACATGGTTTGGCAAGGTCTTACTTAGTAACACTAAAGATACTTTAGAACCTAACTGTCTTTGGTAACACTCTTATTTGTGGGTTCAAACATACTGAACTGATTTATGCCTGTACTACTGAACTGATTTAGAACAGTCCCATTTGCTGCATTGATATTTGAGAGCTCAACACGAGACCATGGTTCAGAGAGGCAGAAGGTTGGCATACTCAGGCATGTCTACTGTGGTTTGTTCTTCTTCTCTTCACTTTCATAGTGCTTCAGATGGTAAGCAGCATCACTAATCTTTACCAGCATGAAGAATCGTCGCTTCCATGTTTTCTGCATGCAAAGGAGAGTTCAATGTCAATAGTTACCAGTGAATACAGAAAACCATGAGTTGTGACTGGTTTATATTTAGTATTTGAAACAAGACCAGTCAGTCAGACTCATCAGTGCTTGTTCAGCTTTTTGAATCATATGGGGCAGATCAGACACCTTTCTTCAGCGCATTATTTCTGGGTTTTTTTTGTTTGTTTGGTTTTTTTTTTCACATTTTTTTTTAATTCAGTGATTGGTTCTCTGACCACATCATATAAGTTCCCCATGTTCTAGACACTCAAGTTCTATACCCCAGCACCATTTACAGCACCAGGCCTAAACTAAAAACCAAAACTAAGCAAGCCTATATTATGTCATTTTATATCTGATGGGGGCAGTAACAATATAATGGCAATGCAACAACAACTTATTATGACAGATATCAAGACTGGGATACTGTCTTCAGTATCAGTTAATCCCTTCAGATCCTAATACATGGGACCATGATGATCAGATGTAGGGGACTTACACAGATAACCACAATGCAGTTTCTCATGTCAACAGACTCACATGAAAACACACTGCCATGATGACAAAGAATAATAATTAAAATGAGACTATTATAATGAGAAATTATAAATAAATGACAAATTGTAACTAAACTTAAACATAGATGCTCCTGTGTCTTTTTTTTTAAGTCACCTATGCTTACCTACCTCAGTATTTTAGACATGGCCTTACTATTTGATAAAAAATTGCTTTTTATGTGACAACAGGCATAGACATGACTAAACAACAGTTTGAAATCTGTTGCCTACAGATTAGGTTTATAAATGTGGACCAATGCAGCAAGTCATCATTGACAGTGTTATGATATGAGGTGCCAGGAAATTCTGCCGCAGAATTATAAATATCTGTCTGTGAGCTTTCAGAAAAGCAACAACCCTGAACTAACAAGTGCATTTACAAATGAATAGGGCCTATTGTGTTGTGGATTATGTAACTGGACCTTATCCAAGCTGTATGATGTGAGCCAGATCAGGTATGGGTTACTGATGGGTTTATGCTTACCTGGATACTTCGGTTCAGTGTTAACAAGGACACTTCATGAATTGCATGAAAAAAGACATAAGGAAAGCATTGTGGTGTCTGTTATGAGTCCTAAACCTCAGACTACGATTGATTGGACATTACTGAAATTAGCAAGGATTTCACCAACAGGAACGGTAGCATAGCTATTCTTGGAGATTTTTAATTGTGGGTCATCACAGGATGGCATCCTGCTGCAAGTATTAATTTCAGCTCGCTGATTAAGAGCATTTCCAACAGCACAGACATATAGGGATACCGAATAAAACTGCTAAGATGGGATCATCAAAATATATTGTATAATATTTATAATACAAATAATTGCAGAAAAGACATTCTTCCAAAAAACAGGATAACTAGAAAGCTTTTTTTCTTTTTTTGCACCAAGCTGAGTAAAGTAAGTTTATGTTATACAACACCTTAACTTTTATCTACCATATCACAGATGATTACTGGTACCCATGATTATTTTCTTACCTTCTTGAAAAGCATTGACTGTGGATCCAGTACGATTTCATCAAACAACCTTGAAATCTTTGAGATGCAAGTAAACAGATTTGTCAGTGTGTTGATGCATCTGTTCGTCTTGATGGATAAGAAGTTGTGAGGTTTTAGTTGCACCCATATTACTGTATTAGCCCAAACCCGTCAGGTCACTCTTGCAACCACTCTCTAGCCCCAATGCACCACGAATTCATGGACTCATGGAACAGAATGTGAAGACAATAGTCAGTGCAAAACCAAAACAAAGTACAGGACACTGATTTCAGTATTTTCAAAAGCGAAAAATCGAATGGGCCTAATTTTGATACTTGCTATGATTTTATTTCAGTGAAACAAGTGAAACAAGCAAAGGGTACTCAGATATATATTTTGTAAATTATATATAGGACATTCCACAGAAAATTGACTTTTTGTCACACCATAACGACAGTAAAATGACGTAGTTCTAGTATGTTGAGAATGATTATGTGAAATGCTTTCCACTTAAAAATGTTTGTGTAGCTGATGTATTCAAATTATTTATATTAAAATATCCATAGAACATTACAATTAGTAGGATCATTGATAATGTTTCCAATTGGACCATTTATAAAACCCCACCTGAACCCTGTCATATCAATTCATTGTGTTAGGTCATGATGCTTCTATTCGAGTTGATGAGCAGCTTAGGCTCTGCAACTACATGTTCTCCTCATTCCTCAAATCAGCCCCAGAGCTGTCTGTCTTCATTGCATTCTCATAGCGATTAGACATGCTCAATGTAAATCTTGTATTTCTTCCCACCCCATCACAGAGAAGAGTACTGTGCACCACAAGAGTAAGTGAAAAAACCTGTTGTTGTTGAAAGTGTCTTGTAACTTGTCTATCCATTTCATCAGTCTGAGGGGTGTGTGTGAATGTTAACTGATATGTTTTTCTATAAAGAAGATGTCTCTCCTGAGTGCCCTGTGTTACAGATGGTAATCCGTGTATCCAGTGTTACAAGATTTTCTTTATCATCAAGCTGTGGTCATTGCCATATAAAAGCATCTTAGAGAAGACTCAAACAACACGTTATCTCTCTTAACAGATACACAATGTTTTCTTTAAAGCCTGACTGACACACTGTTAGTCTGGAGCAGCATACTAAAAAAGAATGTGCAGCTGAGGACCAGTTAGAGGAACAGTTTTGAGTGCATAGCACACAAGTTTGGAATCGCAGAATGACACACTGACAATTCACTATCAGAGTCTGAAGCAATCACTCTTATTAAAGTAACACCAATTCTGTGTATGAAAGGTTGCTGTCGTGAATTACAACAGTTACCAAGCTTTTTGATGTCAATCAGCTGGAACTGTATTCCTTATTTTCCTGAAAAACAGATGGCAGATTCACTCACAGACAAGCATTCACTGGCAGATTTATTCACAGACAAGCATTCACTGGCAGATTCATTCACAGACAAGCATTCACCGGCAGATTCACTCACAGACAAGCATTCACCGGCAGATTCACTCACAGACAAGCATTCACTGCAGATCACTCACAGACAAGCATTCACTGGCAGATTCACTCACAGACAAGCATTCACTGGCAGATTCACTCACAGACAAGCATTCCCAAGCCAACTGAAACTGAAAACGAAATTCCCCAAATGTGGGCAATAGTGTTCATTCACTGGTCCTGTTTACTTTAGGGTTTGTATTTGTCAACAGAAAATATGACAATCACGGATAGGGTAATGCAATTTTTTACTTTTTCTCTTATCTTGTTAAACAATCTTATCAGTATAGTTTGTACAATTTGTAAAAAGAAAAAAAATATACATGTGTTGAATGAATACCAATGTACAGTATCAATAATTACAATTCATATTAAGATAACATTTTAGTATGCTTTGGCATGTTGGTTTTATATACAGTAGAACACTGAATATTCTTACGATTAAATTCTTTAGATTAATTATACATTAGTATATAAAAAAACATTCACAACCCAGAACTGGGCCTGTATTCTCTTGCTTCAATTCACACCTTTAACTTTGATATTAAGGCGTTAAGATGTTGGCATAGTGGTTAAGGTACCTGGCTTGCATGCTCGTAGCAAGGCACTTAACCCTAAGTTGCTTGAGGGGAAACTGGCCCTGATGTAATTGATATTTGACAAATGTAAGTTGCTTGGATAGAAGTGTCAGAAACAGGCATGTTACTACTTCCTTGTCTCTTGGCAAGCGTTATGTCTACTACAGTATGTTCAGAATAGCATTACTCTTTGAGAGAAGGTAGTAGTTGAAATCTGTGTTTATTAATCTCTATTCATCTACACTATATAGTGTGTGTACAGGGTTGCAGTGAAGACTTACGGTATAGTTCAGTTTAGAAATACAAGGACAGACCATGCTTTAGCAACCACCAAGACAGCTTCCTCAATGACAAAACAAATGACACAATGGCCAGTGAGAGGTACAGTAAGAATGCTACCTTGCTACAGCAAATGATTCTAGGCCTCTTATATTTGCCATAGTAAAAGTCCTTAGAGGCTGGAGTCTTGAGTTTGTGTTCACAGCTCAAAGACCTAAAGAGACTGGGTGAAACAGGGTGAAACCAGCTGTCTTTTAAGAAACACTGAACCACAGACTGAAAGGGGCCACAAATCCAGTGATTCACATGGAGGAAACTTATGTTCTCAAGTTAAGTCCTCAATTAGGCCTCTGAATGGTGAGGGTCACCTGCACAGGGAAATATGGGAGTTATATATCCTATTCTCTATTTAGCATTGCTTTTTATACTTTTAAAAGAGTGAACATCTACACACTTCTTTCTCACACTCTTGCACACACACACACACACCCTTAGAGAAAATAAGCTGTTATATCACATCATTTCACCTTGTCCGTCCTAAGCTTCCTCAGGTAGAACTCAACCTCCTCCACACTTTCAACGTGCAGGTTATTGACAGCCAGGATTTTGTCTCCCTTGAACAACAAGCTGTCTCTTTTACTGCAAGGCAAGTATGAGACACTTGTTACAGGGAGCCATACCAGACTACCAGTACATAAGTGGGCCCAAGGTTGTCATTCAGAATACGTAACATACCCTGTTGTCTCTACATCCTCTGTCATGTTAAGGTGCTTCTCCACATCCTCTAGACTCACACAAACATCCATCTCAATGGCAGTGGACAGTCTGTGGCCACTGTCAAATAATTGTGTCAGACACATTTAGCGAATAAGGAACAACAGCTGCCCAGATATCTGATATACAGAAAGGATGGACAAATTGGAGGCAATAGAATGGAGCTGTTGCACTTGCCTGGGCTGTCTCTCATCAGTCATTGCATCCTTAGAAGAAGGACTGTCCTTTGTTCTTGTATCATCACTGCTGGCGTCATTAAAATCACTGTCTTCTGAGTCCACACTGATCAAAAGAGCGGGGATTTCATAAGCTTTGACTTTACCCAAAATAAGAAGCGGGCTCCCCAACTAAAGTCACATTTGAAGTTTTTGGGTCCAGTCTCCTTACATGACGTCAGAGGGGAGAGCACCTCATAGACATCTCAACAGCAAAAGTTTGACTATTATATTCCCTATCTATTCTTTTCTCTTGTGTAAAAAAAACACCTACTGATACAGAAACTATAATCAGTCAAGTGGAAAAGGTGGTAGAATGCTATGACTGATATGATGGTAGGAAAAATACACCACGCAAAATGCCAAGACTGTGGCGCTGGAGAGAGCATCAATATCCGTTGTGTTTTGACAAGAGTACAATGATGTTGGCTTATGAAACACGCTAAGGTGAAAGGAGGGCATTTCTAGCTGTAATTTCATCCAGAGTACAAAACGAGTTAGACTGGCCCAATAAATACACCTTTGTTCTTGCCTTCCATGCAACCGGTCTGGACCACAACTGTTGTTTTGAGTGCCCACACTATTGCCTATTTTAATTACATAGGGCAACAGTGCTTGTCTGAGGTGAAGTACCTTTGTCTGGGAGATGGAAACGATCCAGGTGCTTCTCCATTTTCAATGCACCGAAAGTTCCTTGGAACACCCAAAGAGCTATGAGTTCATACCACCAACCCTTCCACCAAAGTCCCTACTTGGATGATTTAACTGTGCCTCAGTGCACTTGCTAAAATACTAATTATCTGGTGCAGTGAGGACAGAAATCCTTCCCATGATTATTTGGATGATTTAGCACCACTTCACAAAGGAAGAAGCAGATCAGCTATTTGAACTTTAGCTTGAACATTTGGGGTTGCCTCCTTTACTTTTTACAAAAGGAGTCCCTACCAAAAACACATGTACTCGTCACCTCAGTTCTTCATCTCCTCTGGAGGACATATTCAGACAACAGCACACACAACCGATGAACTTTGACTGAAGTGTATCTTGGTCGATGTGTGAAAGCCCATTGGTTCAAAACCACTCAAAAACACACCAGCTGTTCAACCTGACATTTTACCAGTCATAATCAGCGGTCTGTTGTGTTCAGTCAGAGCTAGAATGGAAACAACTTGAAGCACTCACTTCTCTGAGGGCACCTTGTCCTCTGTCATGGTTTCGGTGCCCAGCCTGTTTGGGTGATTATTGAAGAGAAACGGATTCCATTATTATTGCACAAGCTACTTTAAGAACACACTGTAGATCAGAGCTTCATAAAGCCGGAGGTTTACTTACAATGTGGCCATGTCCTCGTACACATGCTCAACAACATCATCAACCCCCTCGTCCTTTTCTTCATTCTAAAGAAGTCAATTTTTTTCACTTTAATCTTTCTCTCTCGCTCTTTCTCTGCCTCTCACTCTGTGTATGTTCAATTGAGTGTGTGTGTGTGTGTGTGTGTGTGTGTGTGTGTGTGGTACCTGTGGTGGTGCTTCAACAGGCCGATTGTTTGGGATGGCATAAATGTCCTCCTCAGTCACCGATGGGCTTGTGGTCTGTAACGGACAGTTTGAATAGGGAGGCTGGAGAGGGAGGCCAGCTAGGCTTATGTCTCTTGGCTGATGGCGTGGTGGTAATTGCAATGACTTCGACTTGGCCTCCTTATTATCGTTCTACATGAAAGGACAACACAGTTATAGGGCTCTCTGTTGTTTCTCTCACATACACACACACACACATGCACGCACGCACACACACACAGACACACATATCACACACATACACACACACAGTATTAAAAAAACAAAAACTCTTGACTGTAGATTGCATTCTAAAGCTTGACACACACCTGATCAGTTTTATCAACCCAAGGTGCTGGAGGTGCAGACATGGTTCTAGGTTTTACCACATTCATGTCCTGTTAAAGAGAAAAATTAGGTTGGCATTAACTAGTAAATAACTGACCTGGTAAACAACTGAAATGTCCGGACAGCCTCCTCTTTCACCTATTATTATTCTCCAAATGGTAATTTATGAAGAGAATATCATTCAGTTGTACAGTTCAATTATACACTAATCAACTTGAAGTATTACAATAACATGACTGTTCTGTCTCCTACTTCCCATCCACACACTGTATAGATATGCATATACATAGTAGTATACCTACACGTATTTATGAACGTAGTAGTGTCAGAGATTCCTCACCTCATGAGACACCATATCTGGTCGACACTTGAGAACTTTGTAAAGGGCATTGAACCATTCATTCGTTTCCCAGCTGAAATATAAAGAACGCATAAATATATTGTTCCAGTATTGCTACAACAACAAAATATTTTACATGTTCTGTGTAATTAACCTATATTTTCTCAAGGGTTTTTGTGTCCTGGTGTGTGTGTGTGTGTGTAAGTGTGTGTCTGTGTGTGCGTGTTTGTTTGTGAGTGTAAATATGCATGCACGAGCCTGTGAGTGTTTGTGTGTGGATGTTTCTGGAAGCATGTGTGTATTTGTGAGCAGTTAATTTGCAGCCTGAAAGATTCATGTCCTAACTGGCTGGCATCATAATTTTAATTTTCAATAGTTACACCACCCCAAAAATAGCTGGAGCTGCTGCTGTGGCACTGGGCTCTGTCTTCCAGATTGGCGCTATGCGACTCCCTGTGAATGTGCCACCTGTCTCCATCACAAGAGACGCCGTGCAGACAGAGAGAGGGACGGGCCAGCCCAGCTGATGCTCCCATAAACTCACACAGAGAGACAGCAACCACTGGAGCGACCCCGACCTGACCTCAAAATAACACTCACCCACCCAAAACTCAGCACTGTCTCTTAATAGACACAGGACACAATACTTGCCTTCCCGGGTGGAAAAGAAGTGCGGAAAAGTGCACTTTTCAAAAGTGTCCTTGGTGTCCAGAAGTATGTTTTTTAAGTGTCTCTATATGCACTGAGTGCACTATTTTGGAACAACATAGTACATTAACGGTGGACTTCAAGTGCACTTAAAACAGACATAGTATTGAAGGTAATCTTCAGTAATCTTAAAAAGGGAGTGTACCATAAATAGGCAGGTGCCCACAGGGACCCAGCATTGAGTCTAATCCGGCAAAGTATTTTGAATAATTTTATAGGTAGATTATTTCTGGGGATCATTTGTGAAGTCAGCTGCACCTTGGCAATTAACTGCATAGTGTCAATAAATCATTTTTTGCCAGAGAGAATATAATTTATGTGCTTGGAGAGATGAAGGATGAAACCCTGTAAATATCATAGAATGTGATTCGTCATGGAGCAACTCAGCGTGGGCTGTCTGACCTGTTCTCTCCAATGAGGAAGTAATCTCGGCCAGTGGCTCGCAGAAGGAGAACGCAAGCAATCGGGCATCTGAAGTTCTTGTGAATCCAGCCCCACATGTTGTGGGTTTCAGGGCAGAAAACCAGCATGGAGATTCTGAAGTGACACAGAAGAGAACATAGTTTAGTTTCAGTGAGACAACTCAAATGGATTTTTAATGAAGCAAATCATTATTTGGTTGGCTAAATGAACTGTTCACTGATTAGAAGAAGAGAAGACAAAAAGAAGTGAAGGTCACTGTAAACATTAATTTATACAAGCAATAAATTAAGCATTCATTCTCTTTACACTAAAGGTGCGGCATTTTGTTGTGTGTAAATCACTAAGTTGCCAGATGTTTATGACTCTTCCCAAAAGACACTCAGAACCAAACTTTCCACCCTGAATCTGATTGATCTGAGATATTTTCAGACAGCTGCATGATAAATGGAAGGCCAGCGAGGCCCATGATTGCGGACTTACTCCAACATGTCTATCTCGCCCAGAGGTTTATCCATCTCTTCACTTCGGAAATACTTCAGCGTGTAAACACCCTCGTCCGTCTTGAAGAGGGTAAAAAAACGACGCATCCATGATTTCTGCAAAGACACGACTAGATTAGGACTTGGCTCCTTTTTAGATGTTGTCTGTCTTGGTGATGGCTATACTGTACATTTCTATCAATCTCTAGTCTATTATAATTATAATTCATGTTATTCACATTATCCAACTCAGCTCAAGTGTCTCCTGATTGGTAATTTAATCCTGATTTGGCCATGACAGTATTGAGGTTATACCTAAAAACTTTTAAAAAATTACTAAAGTAATCAGATTAATCAATAGTGCATTTTTTTTTTGTGTGTGTGTGTGTGTGTCTGTGTGTGTGTGTGTGTGTGTGTGTGTGGGTAGGTGTATGCACACCATACACTTCAGGAGACTAGACGGAGGGGACTTGTGCAGGTAACCACTTCTCACTTCTTCTGCCTTTGTGTAGAATGTGGAGGATGACACTAAAGTGGAAAAAAACAGTGAAAACTTTCAAATTGCAAAGTGCAAAGGCAGGATGCTCTGTTAAACCACAAAATAAAGTAAAGCTGGATAGCTGCACAGTAAAACTTAATGCATTGAAAAATTAAAACAAACATTAGGGCTAATAATTATTACACGTATCCAGTGCCTCTACCTCCACATGAACAGAGATAACTTTTATATTGATTAAGACATATATTAATCACATCACATATTGATCAAGGACAATGACAAAAAGGGCGCACAGGTAACAGCAGACCCTCACAGCTCTTACAATGTTTAAGAAAGTAAAACATCCAACATGGTGAATATGGAGAAGAATGGAGACATGGTAGCCCCACTACCTGGTCTGGAAATGTGAAGAATTGTTTTTTTTTATGTTATGTGAGAGTACGTAAGTAAATAAAACTCACACACACACACACACACACACACACATGCACACACACCCACACAGACCAAAGTACATACCTCTTCGTTTGGACATTTTGAGAATATCACTAGAGGTTGCTGTTGATGACTCCTGTAGTGCCAAAACAAATGTAACACATTTTCAAGATAAACTTATGTCCATATGCATGTCATACGCAGTTTTAAACACTTGGTCTGCACTATCATGGAAAACACTGATTTGAAGTCAAAATTGCTGTCGACAGGCTGCATGAATGGCAACGCTCTCACTGAAAACATGAATGAGAGCACAAATCATGAAAAAGTGAATTGGTGGTCCAAACGCAACAGCATCATTAGATATGTGTAGGTTGCAGCGACCAACATACCTTTCCAAAAATAAAAAAAAGCATTTCAAGAAAAAAAATTTCCAGAAAGAAGTCCCAATAGTAAACAGTAACAATAGCAATAACAATAAGTCAGCACTGAGATTTCCAAACGGTGTCCGTTGTTTTTTTTTTTTTAAGTATGAACCCTCTTAGACCTGACATCTCTCTGCTTTGTATTATTAACATGTTAATGCTCAAAGGAGCCCACTATAGACATAACAAGCTGAATCAGAACTGCACAATTGTTAACCACACAAAAATGAGTGGTCTATTTACCTGATTGAGGAGGTCAGTAAAACGAGGTTCACAGCTGGCAGTGAAATGAGTTTCAATGATTCAGTGAACAGAAGTCTTAAAGATCCTTAATATGAGGGAGGGATACTGAGGAGGAGTCTTCAGGTGAGTGCCTCCTGTTGGGCAGTCTCCAGGTACTTTTCTGGATTCTTGAGCTCTGAACAGTTCTACTGTAAATATTTGCTTCATGAAAGACTGGCCAAAGTATGTTAGCTTATGGATGACAAGGAAGACAAGAAAGCAACTATCATGCTGAAAATGTCTACCATCAGAAACCCTGCCTTGACTAATCTGTTAACAAATTCACCCAGGCTTGTTTACAAAACCAGGATACAAGGATAGTGAGGGGATTTTTGAGGGAAGTTTTGTTGGTGCACATTTCCCTCAACAATTCAAGAATCACTTATACAAGAATCACTTTCATGTGTGTGTGTGTGTGTGTGTGTGTGTGTGTGTTTGTATGTATGCATGTGTGTGTGTCTGACACGGAGTGTGTGGAAACATAACTATATGACATAGAGGGGTGGCAGGCAGGGCTATAAACCCCTGCCCTAATTTCCAAGCACGCTGACAATGTTCCTCTGTCAGTTCCACCCGATGGCACAGTCACTCTCCCATGCCACCCCATCCACCGCACCTACTGCACCCAACCCCCACCCAAACCACTCAGCCTTGCCCCTTCTCTGCAGGTTCTCTGCAGTGTGTTTCTTGGCATAGTAACAGTGTTTTTGGGTAATATTGTTGACCTAAGCTTACCTAAGCAGTCAAAGTGGAATTTCCATCTGACGAGTGTAATAAGGAAGAGGAAAAAGGAATTTGTGTATATGTGATTGTGTATGTAGGTGTGTGAGTGTGTGTGTGTGTGGCCGTGGTATGGCTGCATTTATATTTAGCAGCAACATGCAACATTACACTCACAACACAACAATGGCTGGCATGGACCCATTTGGTCAGTTTTGTGACGACCATCAACATGTCGGAGTAGGTGTGCATTTTGACAGCTTTACACTGACTAAACTCAAAGGGCTGCCGGATTTCAAGTGATTTGTCATTTGCCTACAATTGCAGGCACCTGCAATCCCACTATCCACCAACACACTCACATAGACATGCACGTTAAACCCTTTTAGACACTTGTTCACCAACATAGCAATGCAGCCACCTGTGCCAGTCTGGCACCCACATCGTGGCCCCTTTTGTCTATAGGTGGATAAAAATAGAGATAGTCCTGACTGCAGCCTCTATTCAGAGATTCACGGAGCCTCTGGGGGCTGCAGCTTTTTGTTTCACTTGTCACGCTCCTTCCACATCTCGAGGAGCTGTGCTCGTGGCTGGCATCCTACCGACTAGGCCAATGATCCCCTTGCCCTTGCCCTTGCCCCCGCCACCCAGATTTACGGGCCTCCGTGGAAGTTTGAACGTGCCTCCAAGGGCACTGTGAGGGGGGAAGAATGGCGGCATGACTCTTGCAGTCCACATACCCACCCCCAACACCCTCCCCTGCAGTTTGGCCTTGGTGTCCGAGTGGAGTATAAATTCAGAAGGCTCAGTGGTTACGTCTGAGAGACTCTGGCCTTCTCTGAAACAAGGGGAAAAGACGACAGGGTGATCCCAGGAGACAAAAAAACGGGGAATCGTTCAAGCACAAAAGGAGCGGAGGAGTACAGCATGAAGACACAAGCTCAAGTAAACACCCTAAAACTAGTTTCTTGTCCTCAAATGACTTGGCTGATCTGGCTAAGTATCAGTGACCTTCGCTATAGTCTTTGGTATGTTCTTTTTGGTGTTTCCTTTCCTTCCTTTTCGCTCTTCTTACCATGAACATAGTGATCTCTTTTGTCTCTCTTTCAAGGAAACGTTAGCAAAGCAACAGGAATACCTAATACGGCAGAGAGATGCTATCGCGTACAGAATGAAGAAGCTATCAGCCAAACAAGCAGAAATCAATGTGAGTTAAGTGTACTAACAGATTGGCAACCTGACTACTAACAGCATGTCCCAAAGAAAACCTTCACCTTCCAATCTACTACTTGCATTGCGCTTGATTTGCCTTTGTAGGTGTTCAGCTTTTTCCAAAGCAGTCCCATACAGAGTGTAGCTACAGTACTTAGCATGAGTATTCTGAAAGCTTCAAAAAGGTGAAATGCAATGAAATAAAAGTTTTGCTGTCTTTTATTATACCACATCAATGACTTCAATCAATGAGAACCTGTATTTGATCTAGTGTGACTGGACCGAATTTGACTCTGGTCTGGTCTCCCTTTCAAAACAGAAAAAAACAGACACCTTAAAGGAGAAGATCAAGAAGAAATATGAGGACATGAGACGCGTGCTGGACGAGGACCTGCGCATCACAATGACTCAGCTGGAGATGGAGACCGAGGCCACGGAGAGGGTGATCGAGGACCAGGTGGAGCGCTGCTACGCCCTAACACAGGACATCGACCGCGAGCTGTCCGAACTCAGTGCACGTTTGGAGAAGCAGCTGAGCTACGACAAGGTGACTGACCCACAGCTGAATGACTTGGATGTAGGACCACATGTTAAATAACTTGTTCCTCTACCAGGTAGTCAAACCCGCATGTGAATCCAGTTAAAGAGGCAGGCTCTTTAAGCTAATGCTAAAGCTAATGTAACCTAATGTAGCATATTATGTAGTTCACTATAGTTGCACATATGCTGCAGCCAAACAAATGACCCCTGCTCTGCTTCTACTCCACCTTGTTTTTAACATGAGTTGAGAGAAACATTGTAGTACCTCAATGTGTTTGGTCACAGGTGGGATGCCTTAAGGAGTGAGGTCAATGCAAAGCACTGTTCGAGGTCATGACTAACGGTTTGCTTTCTTGTCCCTGTTTTTTCAGGGCACGGGGGAGACAGAGGGAAAGTATGTGCACATGTTATGCACTGTGATGTGTTGATGTGACTTTTTACATTTTTCAAAAGGTCTAAAAGGTCTAATGCATCATTTCTACGTCTTTCTTAACTTGTTTGAAGTAGATCTATGAAGTAGAAACATCTTAGTGCTTCATCTGCAATTTTATCTCTGCATGCAATTAAAATGAACTTGATACATCTGGTCTGTTGTGTAATGCAGCATGTCATGAGAGGCCCAATGACTTAAACTAAATTTGATTGAGGCCACTTTGATTTTTATTGAGGCCAGAGATCATACCATTCGATATTTGATATGTATGACTGAGAATGAACTATGAGGGATGGATACTATTGTCTATTATCATGTGTTATGTTTTTGTACTTTGTGAGAGCAGTGTTTATTTTTTGTGCTGATGTTTTTTGCATGTGAGTGTGTGTGTGTGTCTTTTCATCTGTGCATGCATGCATGCATGCGTGTGTGCTCTCGTGTGTCTGAATCTTTGCTGGCATTGCATGCATCCTCAGTGCAGTCATACCCTTGTGTGTGTGTGTGTGTGTGTGTGTGTGTGTGTGTGTGTGTGTGTGTGTGTGTGTGTGCTATCAGGATAGCAGCCACGCTAAAGCAGACAGACCCTGAGCTTATACAGATGGACGAGTTCAAGAACGAGCAGCTCCTCAGCCTCACCATCAACCTACTGCTCTTCATTCGCTCACAAGTGCCTGTTACCAAGAAACTCTTCCAGAGCTGTGAGTTTCTGTGACCTGTGAACATTTGGTAACACATTACCAACACCACTACTGCATATCTGACTGCCTATGTCTGATTTCTGTTTGCGCTGACAATCAAAATTTGCCTGGAACTTCCTCCACATTATGTTATCTTAATTTAGGTATTTTCAGGGTTATTGGATTTTTTGCTGTCGTAAATCTTTGTCGACTTTTAGTCTCTGCTTTATCTTCATCAAAGGAAGATCTTGGCCCCCAAAAGTATCTCAGTAATGTGGTACCTTAAGTGCTCTTAATTAGTCATAAGGCAAAAAAAAAAGCATTTTCATGACAAGATTTTTTCCTTCATACCACATATCTGACTGCCTATATCTGATGTCTGTTTGCGATCAAAATTGTCTGGAACTTCCTCCACAGCATGTTTTTTTTCCCATCACACCTGTGGTGTGGGAAATTTAGGTATTTCCAGGGTTATTGGATCTTTTGCTGTGGTAAATCAGGCTTTTTAGTCTCTGCTTTATGTTCATCAAAGGAAGCTCTTGCCACCAAAAAGTGCCTCAGTAATGTGGTAACTTAAGTGCTCTTAATTAGACAAAAAAGCATTTTTATGACAAGATTTTTTCCTTCAAGAAGTTCATATTTGCTAAATATGCTCCCTATTATAGACTATTTCTCTTGCAGATGACAGGTTTTCAGATTCTGTTGAGTCTCTTTATTGGCCCCAGACCAATGAGGTCAAAGTTATAATTACTAAACAGCAGAAATGCTAATCACATGAAGGGCAAATTCAGAGGATGTAGGAGGGGCACTGTTTAGAACGCTGCAATCTTTAAAACACTACAATTACTTTGGTTTTTGAGGTGGAAACTGAAGTTCTCCCTGCTTCTCTTTCAACACAGATGCCTCAGATGTTGTACTTGACCCAAAATCAGCCCATCCAAAACTGATCATCTCTCCTGAAGGTGATTCAGTCACCTACACTGACACCTGGCAAGAGGTCCCGGAGAATGTGTCCCGCTTTGACACCACCCTCAATGCCGTGAGCCAGGGCGGTTTTACAGAGGGCCGCCACTACTGGGAGGTGCAGGTAGCTGGCAAAACCTATTGGGAGCTGGGTCTCACTTACCCAAGCATCCCCAGGAAGGGCCGTGAGGAGCACTGCTGGCTCGGACGGGGTGCCGACTCTTGGTGCGTGGAGTTCTTCAACGGCAGCTACAACGCGTGGCACCGGGGGGTGGCGCACGCACTGACCCACGTGGAAGGCCGCGGCTTCACACGCATCGGCGTGTTCTCCAGCTCGCTTGGGGGACTGGTGTGCTTCCTTGGCGCGGACACCATGACGCCGCTGTACTGCTTCTGCGCTGGGACATTCACCGACAAATTGCTCCAGGCCGTCTGCCCTGGACATGATAACCAAGGGACTAATTGGAAGCCTTTGCAAATATGTGACGCCTCTAGGTCAGGACCCACCTTGTGATGGACAGGCTGCTGGCCAGAGACTCTAGCAGTGAGTGATTTGTGCCCAGTGAACAGGGTGATATTGCCAACAGTAAAAAAGACCGGGGGGGGGTTTAATCTGCAAGGATATGTTTGTACCTGTGTGCTCAACAACCACTTTTTCAATGTGTTGAGACTAAAAGGGAAAAAGCTTTCTACACCATGTACAGCACTTACATGCAAAGCGTTGCATTGTAACTTCATGAATGGTGATGTATGTATTAAGTATTACAAAAAGAAGACATCCTTTCTGGAATCAGCTTAGTACACAGGTACGATACTGAATAGGAGCTTCTGGCGAGTTGCCAAAGTCAAGTCCCTTACAAATGTAGCATGTCACCATAAGCAACAGATTCAGTTTGTAGACTTGATGTGTTTATTATCTGGCATATGCTAGCAGGCTAATATTTGGCATAGAGGAGCCTAATTGAAATGACGCATGAAGCCTGTTGACAAGCAGTTTGTGTCTCGGGCATGAACTGTTGCTATAGTAAGCCATGGGGGATCATTTAGCTGACTCAGCAATGTTTGCTCTAAAGAGAAACTGATTTACCTAGCTATTAACTTAACTTTTGTTAGACTTTTGGTTTTGCCTGTCATTCAAATTAGGGCCCATACAAAAAAACAGAATTGTACTGAACAAAAGAAATACAGATTTCACAGTTGATTCTTTTTGTTTTAATACAATAAAGTAGGGTTTTACACAGGCATTCATTCGATGTCATTTTAACAAATGTACTACCCCAGATTCAAACAGAGGCATTAAGGTAATGGCAATATTCAATATATATTCACAAAATTTCTTTCTTTTTTTTTTTTTTCTAAAAAAAGGGGTTTTCATACCCCAACTATAATATATTATTGTTCCAAATCATTTCAATATATTCCTGAGGACAATTGCATTAAACACTGTAAAGCATTAAAAAAAGTTTTTAACTTTTTTAAAAAATAAGATTTTTTTTCCCTTCAATTCCATTCCAAAACAAGAGGAGTTACGACTCCCTTAGGTACGATTTGGGCACTACATAACTGATAAAAGAGGATCCGTGTGTGCATGAGGAAAACAGAGTTAGGTGTGTATTTGTGTTTGTGAGTGTGTGTCTGTGTGTGTGGTGGACAGGGTTCACGACAGGAGAAGCGTCCCATACACGTGGATTGCCATTTCAATGTCAACATCATCATCTGACCAAGGACAACATCGACTTCAAAAGATTGTTTGCACCATGTCATACTTCTGGAAGTTCAAGGCGACTGAGAATACTGAATCTACACTTCTGACTACAAAAAGGAAAGGATAAATCGTGATACTTGACCAAAACGCTGAGGGCACTGTAGCTTTGTAGCAAGGTACTGCTTTTTAGCTGTTGCCAGGGCACAGCAGCAACACAGGAAAAGTGCATTCATCTGCACAGACTGGTGTGTTGTGAATAGACTTATCATCAGTAATAAAATAGCTGCCTAAGTAGACTGAAATCTGTTGGACAGCGCAACGAAACATGCAGCGGCTATGCCAATTACACACTAACCCAGGGAGTTACGTGCTACAAAAAAGCTCACCTTTTTTTTACTCAAAAGCTTAAAATACCTCAACGACTGGTTGCAATGACTATTGTGAGAACTCCAAATTTCATTCACTTCTGCTAACCAATGTAATATAGTTGTGATTCAGGCTCTTATTCAAGTTATGACAGGATCATACATAGTGCTCTTTCACCCGCATGTCAGCTGGTACCCTGGGTAGGTCAGGATACTAAAAGCAGACTGACATAAGACAAAAGTAGCCAGTAGTGCTTTGAGTCAACAGCTCAGATCCAATCAACCACCATGTTAGGTGTTTCTTATTCGTTCTAAGTTCTGTCTATGAATCCTGGGTCTCAAAGGGGGGCAGATTAAATACCACTGAAGAAGATGGCTGATAGAAATAAAAACTTTTGACAATAAATCTCAAAAGTTCAATGCCACATTCAATGACCTTTGGTTCTAACTGTCCAATTACAGTCACCTCAGTGAATAGTGCAAGTGATGCATCATTCATCCACTTGAATCTTGGAGTTGTTCTTGTTTTACCAGTAGCAATTTGATTTTGGGCCTTGATGTGATGTCAGTGACAGGAGATATGCGATTCAATAGTTAAAAATGTGGATCTAAGCCAGAAGATTATAGCTGGCAAATTGACTGAGAGGATCGGAAAAGAACTGACTTCAAAAAAGAGCAATTTCAAAAATATTTTTTTATGGCTCTTTTTTTAATCTCCTAATTCAAGGAAGTCCACTCAGTGTATCTCCAAGTCCCCGTGTGTGTGAGTGTTTCATTCACAGTATGGATGTAAACGTATATGGTCTGTGGTGTGACATAAAGACTTGGCTGCTGTGACCTTTTTCCAAGTGAATCAGGAACATATTGAAAGCAGAGGAGAGCAGACACAGCTCTGATTAGTTTGGCTGCTTGGTCTTGGTCCTCTGCTGAACTGAGGTACGGCCTTTACTGGTGAGATCCAGTCTCTCTCTGGGACACAGTCAGTGAGCAGGAAGAACAGTATGAAATGACAATGAACAGCTAAACACAAAAATGCACAGATCCCTTTCCAACTTGTGATTAGTTCTCGCAGTGTGCAACTGATTTAAAGGATTTCAGGTGGTCTCTTCAATGTTTTGGGCTACCAAAGATCTTGCTTAGCCCTCAAGATCCGAGCGTTGCTACAGTAAAACAATAGTCCTTATCTGGGATTGCACAAGCAGATGATCTGAAAGGGAATTTGTGCATTTCCTCCACCCCTTTCAAAATAAGTTCGGTTCTCTGACTCAGCCCTCACTTATTCCCCACCAAAACAGAAAATTTTTCATTCGGTTGATTGAATGCTGATTAAAAGAATGAAATTAAAGACATGTATATTTCACACTGCCTGCTTTGACAAATATCAGATGTGACGTTCTTATTCCCTAAGGGAACAATGTGAAAGAGGCAAGTATCACCACCAACACATGAACACGGAGTGCCACTGAGGATCTACTTTTTCATTGTCATGTTTGATTGATTTTTTTTTCACGCCCAGCGTCACGTGAGGAAAAAAAAAAATGGCTTTCACGCCATTTAAAAAAAAAAAAAAAAGAAACTAATCCAGCATCCAGCAACATCTGGATCATCCCTGAATGTTGAGACTGCCTTGCTGTTCCGGTCTTGTACCATTCTGGTGAGTATCCCCTTGAGTCCAGCTGGCCGACCAGTAGCGGTAGCAGTGGTCATTTTGGAAGAGGCCTCCCCAAAATGATCAGTTGAAGTAAAGCTCTTTGGTCAACATGGAGACCACGCATGGTATCTGTTTCTTCTCACTGAAGCGTGGGTCTTCCGACCAGGACTCAAAGCTGGTGGCCACCATGTAGTTGACCCGTGTGAGGATCTGCATGATCTCCAACTGCTTCCCAAACTCGTTGAGGACGTTACACAGGGCCTGGACGAACCATGAGCCACGGCCAGGGTTTCTCCATGAGTAGTAGCCTGCAATAGAGGAGCAATGCCTTCAGTACCACTCCTAACTCTTGAGATTCTCAGTCTTGCCATTTCTATGTGCCCGTACGGAACTTGGTTGGCCTTGACAAGTGCCATTTTAGCAAGTGCCTGATATTAACTGCATCTTGTTTGAATATTTCATTTGTGATTATTATTATTGTATATACCATTAAACGCTCGATTCAGCACACAGCAGCACAAACTCATTTCAATGCATTTTAATATTTCTTGGAATCAAACTAAGCGGACCATGCATGCACCACACTGACCACTACTTCCCTCTTCCCTCTTCCTTAAGAGAAACTTGCTGAGGATTGCATGTCGATATTTCCTACTTTGGAGCAACAAGTTTGCTTAGGTTACCATGTCATGGGGATCAAATGACATCAAAAAGCCATTTTCGAAGGCAGGGTTACGTGCAATTGCCTCCATTTCTGCTCCTGTGCCTGTTGTGATTCTATATGCCTGCTCTAAAATATGCCTGAAAAAATATGTAGGCCAAGCCTGACAAAAATATGTGTATACTGGCCACTGTCTTTGATATAAATATAATGAGTGTCATATCTTGCTTCACTTTTTCTATCTGAATTAACATACTACTCTAAACCTTCATTATCTTCTGGATTGGATTAAAAATGATCACAATAAACTCATTAATTCCCATTGAGGAATGGAAAACTTCCCATTAACAGTTGACACAGCTGATTTTTTTACTTTATAAAATACAAACTATATTATAAAATAATCTGGTTCTGGGACCAGGTTACTGCTACCCTGAATATAGTGTATAAGTGCGGCTAATGCTTAACACAGTTTCATTGGTGCCTTTGGGCACCGCTGACCAATACAGATTGCGATGCCAATACCTGGCACAGTGGAGTAAGCAAACAGGAAGTCTGCTTCCACGGGGATCTTGTGTCGGGGGTTGGCGTCTGTCTCCAGGGTGTCGTTGGGGGGTCCCGAGTCTGTCTGAATGCCGTCATCAAACTCTGAACCCCGACAAGCCTGGGGGAGATAATAAATGGAGTCATATAAGCCTTCTTCGCCTTTCACCTGAATGAGAGACAGGTTGGTTTGGTAAGCCAAGGGGATGGATGGCAAAGGACATCTTGCCGAGCAAGACACAAGACCAGAGGGTACATCTGAATGGCACCCACGAGCAAAATATCATGCTTATGACGACGGTGACAGGAAGGACTTGGGAAAGTATTACGTCAAGTGCTAACAAGATGCCCGTTACTATGCCACTCTTTTGTTCTGAATGTGCCAATTGTTTCGAATCTCAGGCATATCTGCCTTCTGACTAATATGACTTTGTCCCCTTCTGTTTTCCATTTTAGTTTTCTGTCTCCTGTCAAACACCACCCCGCCCCCTCCAACCCACCTCTCTCTTTAGTGTTCCTCCTATCCTTTCCCTTCCTCCCATTCCATTATTCACACTGCAAAGTCCCCAAGTCCCCACCTTTCAGCCCCATGCCCACACTCTGTCCCACACTGTCTCACCTGGATGAAGAAGAGCTTGGGCTTGCCCACCAGGCTCTTGCACATATCGCCCCGGAAGAGCGAGGTCATGCTCTTGATGGGCATGGCCCCATCCGTGCCATAGATCATGCCCTCCTCGCCATGACTCAGCAGAATACAGGCGAAGCAGGAGCTCTCACTGTGGTCCTCCTCTGAGGCTAAGTCAGGACACACACACACACACACACACACACACACACACACACACAAACAAGCAGAGAGTGCAATTTTGTGGTTTAAATATATGAGATTACATTACATATCAAACTCAACATAAACAGTGTTACTGTGTCTGCACAAGAACGACAATATGGCTCCAATGTGTCCAAACAGACATAGAAGAAAGCCATCCTCATTCTCAAAGTTTGCAAACCCCAAACCAACACCAATACCAACCAGGCCTCGCCTGACCCAGCTTAACCAGTGTAATGAATTCTTTTTTTTTTTTTACTAGATCAACTTCATAAGAGTCCTGTTATACAGCCTGTCAGCCAATCAGAGCACAGTATTTTATTGCACTCCAGGTCATAATATTACATAATGAAACAACCTCATACCATGGTGAAGTAGTTCCACAGGCTTTCACTTAACACTGAAGACCTATTTATAATTCATCAGGATTGGCTATGATCCTAGAGGTGGACTTCTGGACTGCAGGCAACATAGCGTCCAGCAGGAAATGACAAAGGTGACAAAGCTGTATGCAGTAATGTTAGTCGGTGATGGTCAGAGGGGCACATTAGTCTAGCTATGCCTATGCATGTGCAACGTTAGCATTATGTTAATGTCACCCCCTACTGGTAAGTCTGGGCTACATTATAGTGCAATTTCCTTTCTTGACTGTGCAGACTGTGCATTTAAATTCACTAATTAACTATAAGGATGGATTCAACAGCTTTGAGTTCATTACATGAACATTCCTGTACAGTAACAGTTGCGTAAATCCCACAAGACTTTGTGATTTTTTTTCTGTTGTGACGACATAATCCAGAGCTCTAATGCTGGCTGCTTCCTACCCCACAGTGAAAGCAGACGCAACAATGAAAATCACTCATCTGTGCAGTGACTGCCAGTGCCAGGCTGTACTGGCATTAGTCCAGAAGGTGGTGACACTGATGCAGTGAGGGAGAAAACGATCACTGCATCCCATACTGCAGCGTGCAAGTTCACACACAACTTTGAAATCATTTAAATACACCAGCGTTGTACTGATTCCACACCGACACTATCCCAGCAGTTTTTTTTTTTACTTTTTGTTGCGTTGCTGTAGACTAATGTCTGAATACATTGGCACTGAGCCAGAAAGAAAAAAAAATGTGTGCAACAAATAAAAAAAATGTTGTAGCTCACCCTCTCTCATCAGACGCTCCATCTTCTCACAGGTCTGGTCATTGTAGACACAGACGTCAAAGCCCAGGCTTTTAAAGCACTTGTACAGCTCCCCTGCATCCCGGTCTGTGCCATTTCGTACATTCATCCCTGTGCATGAACACAACAGACAGTATTGCTAGTAAGATCATGTGAAATATAGTCTGCAATGTTTTTACAAACTCTTACAAACATCCAACCAAAATACTACAAATCTAGTCATTTGTTATTTTCTACCATCAAGTAGTCTAGAAAGGCATTTTTGAGAGTTTTTACTGGTTAAAGAAACTCTCAATAGTTTTCTATGCAGAGAAATAACATGCCTTCATGCAGACAGTACACTTTTCTATGTAGAGAAATAACACACTTTAGTTTTCATTTCTGCACAATATATAAAATCATAATGGCAGCTTCTCCATCTAGCATGTTCTTGTACACAAAAACATGGATTTATGATTCTTTCTAAAACAGATAGTTTCCGGTCCTTGATTATGATTAATGGAATCGCGTTTGATGCAGTTGTACATTCACCGATGTATCGTGTCTGAAACTGCATTTCATTCTGTATTGCTGCGTCATTCTAAGGTTACATTGGTTGCATTTGTGTATTACTTGGCAACCATTCAGCGGAAGGAAATATTTTTCTTGACAGAGGAACTGATGCTTAGGAATAAATCACTGTATTTCTTGTTGCTGTGGCTTTGTCTAATGAAACTGAGCTAGCTATGTACGGTAACCGTTTTAGAAAAGCAAAAAGCCCCTTAAGTCCGTTCTATACTGTGAATATAGCACGGCTGAAGGGGTTTAACGGCACTCAGCTTCGCTTCGCTCCGCTCGCCTTGTGCCTAAAAACACCTATCAGCTGTGTTATATTCACGACACAGAATGGCCTCTTGGGGCTTATTGCTCACTTATAGGACAGGCATCATTATCTGACCTGGTGTTAATAAAAGGCAAGGGCAAATGACTACCTGTCTTTTCATCAAAGTTCTTGTTGTTGATGATAATGCACTTGCCCACACGCTTGTGGCTCATCTTATACTGGAATGTAGGCGAAACGATCCTGTAATGGCTTTCAGAGGGGTTCTCCTGCTCTCGAGCCTGTCCATCCTTGGTCTTCTTACTGGGGAAGAGGGGGACAAGGCAGGCACACACATGCACACACACACACACACGCACACACACATATTCTCATTTCAGAAAGTTAAGGGACCTCTGTGGCACAAGGCGAAGGCTGTGCCATTGTCACTCAGTTGCCCTATTGAAAACCCAAAGAACTTTCTCAATTGTTTGGATGACAGTACATGTTCTCATTTAGACTAGCGTCAATTCATGACATCCAAAAAACTAAGGGAAGATGTTTTGAGTCTGACAATGAAATCGCTCAGTATTTGATCGAAATGGCTTTAATAAAGAAGACTAAGATTTCTCTTAAACTAGTTTAGTTTACACACGTAAAGATAGCAAAACAGTTTCAGTTTTTTGATAAATGCTTCTTGAGACAGAATACATAACAATTGTTATGTTCAAAGTTCAAACGTTCAACATTTTCACTGAACAAATAAACACTGATTAAACAAGGTCTTCAAACATCACTTCCTTGTTAGCCACTATTTCACCTGTAATTTGACCATCCCTTACAAGTACATCCTGCTGAGAAAAAACTGAGACTGCATAAACAAGTTTTTGTGACCACCACCCATTCCTGGCATAGCATGTTTGTTTTTGAGTTTTAAGAAGAAAAAGCAACAACCCCGATGCACCAACTAAACAACATTAACAACTTTTAAAAAGCAACGCAGCCTTTTCCCACAACCTTGTTAATACATGACATCACAGCATCACAACATCGCATGAACAGCCTGCATATTTATAACATCAAGTTCTTTTCAACATGAAACACCTAATCTGTGGAAATGTTAGCTATATTATACTATTACTATACTAGCCTGAGATGATACACGCTGACTACAGCATTGATACACCTCAAAATCAACACTAATCAACAGCAACAGGATCAACAGCAACACTATATGGATCAACACGATACCTGAACTCCTACATAAAAATACATCTCTCATAAAAATGCATCTCAAGAATGTACAGACACATACATCTTTAACTGAAGAAACAAGGTCATGGCCAAAGCATTCACCACCAAGTCCTCGCAAAAAGCAACAAAAAATTAAATAATCCAAACCAAAACTCTATCACACCCATCAGCAAGGACTGTACAAAAACTACTCTCCCTACACAACCTTATTTTAAAATTAAAACATATACACATGCCTGAATGGCAATTCTTACAGACTTCTCATATTTCCATTTTTTCAAAGGATCCATCCAGATGGGTAGGCCTGAGCAGAGAGGCCATAGCACTCACAATATCTGCATGTATTCCAGAACAGCCTAGTCATCAGCTTGGCCCAGTGCTGCAACAATGGGAACTGATGTTCACTTGTTCTCATACACAAACGCACACATGCATGCACGCACACACATACAGACACACACACACACACACACACACACACACAGTATGTCCGCTGTATGGTGTGAGCATTTCTGGGGGATGTGGGGGGGGCTTCACTGCTACACAGGATTACCATGTGATCCCTCTGATCTCAACAGTGCCCCCCCCCCCCACCCCCACCCCCACAATATCCCAACTCTTTCCAACCCCCTTTGGCGTCCAACTCATAACCACCCCACCCCCACCCCCAAAATGTGCCCCCCCTCCCCCAACCCCTCCCCTGTCTGCCTTACCTGGGTTCGTCATTAAGTGCCACACCACTCTGCATCTGAAAATGTGTTGCTCCTCTCTCTGTTTTAACCGGGACCTGGATGGTGAAGCTGTGTGTGTGCCTCCAAAGCTCTTTTTGAGGGGGGGTCTGGGTGGGTGTCCCTTGAAATTTTTTTTTTGGAGGGCGAGGGTCGCATGTGGGTGTGCGCTAGGATCCGGACATGCTCTATACTCTATCACGAGGCGAGTGCGCACTGCGGCTGTGGGATGGGCGGTGCAGGGGGAGGAGGAGGGGTGGGGGCCTGGATGGGTGGTGGTGGTGGCAGGGTTCCTGAGTCAGCAAGGCTGGCCACACCAGAGTTTTCTAAAAGGCCCCCTGCTTTACCCCTGCCCCCCTCCCCAATGCCCACCAGCCACTGCCCACCAGCCAATGCCCGGGGACGGGGTCACGCAGGGCACACTGACAGACCCTCTGCTGACGAGCACACTATGGGACACAGGCTTGCAGTTGCCGGATGTGTACAGTATGCCAGGCACCTATACTAACTCACCTGAGCCAGTGGCCTTTACACAAACATCTCACAGGTGATACAGGCCCAAACTATAATATATACATTTCATGACTAAGCTAGCCCTGAAGCTCTGATTGAATATCTTCATAGTATGCACTTAAATTAAGCATAGCCCAGCATATAATTTACTGGCATTCTGTACTGAACTGAACAACACTACACTAAGCACAGCTAAATTAGCTCAAATGCAAACATGCAACACTCCAATGTATGGCACAGGTTCACCTCTCATAACGAGTTCACATTCTTGACAAGTATCCAAGTTTCAGAAGAAAACAGCTTACTCATGTTGAGAACCTAACAGTAACTACACAAAAAATAGTGACTGAAACCAGTAATACAGGCTGTGACTCAGTATAATTGCAAGTTTGACGGGTTGACCGTGAAAGGTATAACTCCATGTGAATAACAATGTAATCACACATTATTTACAAACTGTGGCAATTGCGCAATCAGAGTCTACAATGACCTTCGCTTTCCAGGTCACAAACAACACCTAGGCCTTCCCAGGTCTCTCTGGGATATGCAGTACATTCATTCATTAGATCTCATTTGTTTTGATATGACAAGACATTCTGAGTGATCAAGAAGTGAGCTGTGCTGTATTCTTGAGCCTACTGTCTGCTCACAATGCATAAAAATATGGATCTGTTTTAACAGTGTTATAATGACCAATCACACAACCCAATACCTAGTGAGAGCCATCGTTCTCCACCCAGGGCAGTGACAAACATGCTAAACTCACTAGACTCTTCTGGTTGGGTTTATCCAACAAGATCTGTTCAGTTCAGTTCAGTTACCAGCATCTCCCTCCTACTTCTAATACCAATACTGCCACCACCTTTCCCGACTTCAGGACGGTTAAAAGAACACTGCAAAAACAACAAATGTAATAGATGCCTTAAACTAAAGCCTCTAACAGGAGTGCACCTTTTTGTGCTTATTTCTTCAACTTTCTGGTAATAATCTAATAAAAAGAAGAGTGCAGAACAACAAATCCGATGATGGCTCAAGAACCTGCCACTGTATTATCATATCCTCCACTTGCACTAACCGCACAGCACAATAAAAAGTTCTATGCTCCTTATGTTCCTTCATACAAGCAGTGTAGTCTTGTGTATTTTGAAAGTAAAAACGCAATCATGTCTTCCAGGCTTTAAAACAACGTTGCTGAATGTTCACTCTTAACTCCTAGGACCAATATCTTAGATCAATAGATCAATAGATCAATAGATCACTTTCAAAATCAAGCCTGAACAGAGAATTAATTTAAGCTGATAGATCATTCACGTCCCGTTTCTGATGTGTTTTCAGAAAACCTCTATTTAGTAAACAAGCAGAACATTCAAGGGCTGGGATGATGCTGCCCCCTAGCGAAACCAATCGTCACCATGACCAAATTCAACAGGTTTGAAAAGTGAAAAGGCATTTCACTCGATTACAACTGATTAAAGTAAAAAGCCACTGTAATTTGCTCATCTGAACAAAGACACTGCAGCCCGGGTAGAAAATGTTCAAATGACTTCACTTACCTTCCAAACAGCAGGAATCTGCCTTTCCTATCTGGCTTGGCATCTGTGGTATCTCCCATAATTGCTTGGCTCTCAGCATCACCTCCTGCCGGTATCTCTGCTTCAAGGTTCGTATCCATCGTGAACCTTCCGAAGTTTGTGATCACCTTCGAAGACGACAAGAGACACGTGAGGCGATGACAGGCGATATGAGTTATCAAACTACAGGACTCAATTTAATCTGCTTCATTTGAGCTTGCCAAAGGCTGATGTAGTCTGTGCTTCCTCAAAGACCTCTGAGTCAACAATCTCAAAACGAAAGTAAACGAGGCTGGCAGGAGTAAAAGAAAGTGAAAGAAGTCTGTCGATACATTCCATCGATAATTCCCTTGTATTACATGTTAATACACGAGATGGATAATTAATAATAAAGACAGTAAAACGACAACAAAGGTACACAACGGAACTGTGATATAGTTGCAATTACACATTAAATAGCCTACTGTACGTATGCAGGTTACAATAACTAAATTTATCGTCAGCATTACGTTGTGTCACGTATTGCTGAAAGAAGTCAATGTTACATTGCTAAGCTAATTAGAAAACAGTGCTAAGTGTCCCTTCAGAGAGCTAAGGAATGTAACATTCGCATGTTAACGTTAGCAATAGCTACAACAAAGTCATTCTAAAATTACTGTACAATCAACTTACGTATTCTTTAGACAGATATTGTATTCATGCAAACTCACCAAAAATACTGATTTAGTGTGCGAAACAAAGTCCTACACAGCGCAGAACAAATTCTTGCTTCCAAGTACACTTTCTTAAGGAACAACTGAAACTATCAAGATGCCTGAAGGGGTGTGTGATATCAACAGTCTACAGACATTTAAAGGGACAGTGCACTAAATTAGTGTTGTTAGTGTAGTGTAAATTAGTGTTGCTTTAAATTGAAAGGCAGATAGGCTACATCTGTTAGAAAGTAATTGCCTAATCAAAGTCGTAATTGTCACCTGCATCCAGTTCAAATGAATTTACAACGGAGTAATTGTAAATATATCAAATATTTTGGCTACTCATTGCATGGTTAAAACAACAAAGATGTATTTAACTTTGCCCATTTAAAAGCCCAGGATTTGGATCTAGGTGCCAACAAAGTAGTCTGAATCATAGGCATAGGGCTTCTATAGTCATCTAGCAGTCATAGGCTATTAATTTTTATCTTGTTAATGACAATAATGCCAAAACTAGACTTCTAGTCATCAAACTTTTGGGTCTCTAATTCAACCTGACACGTCATTGTTGCATAGGCTCCTAATTATTCATGTGTGAAACAAGAGAAATATTTCAGTGATGCCATTATCTAGAGTACCTACTTTGGTGTTACACATGTAACTTGCAATGGATGGGTGAGTTCATCATCCTATTTTTGTGTGGGGGACTGAAGGCCACAGTGTGACGAAGCGACCCAAAGTTAACCACGTAGACGAAGGATTCTATTACATAAACACAGTAGCATCTCCAGCCCTCATTGCTCCCCCTTCTCTGCACACTGACAGACAGCTAAACAGCCAGTCAGCTGATAGGGAAAGACAGGAAGAAGGGTGGAAACCATGTGCCCCAGTGATATGTAATAGCTTGGGTCTGTCTGTCAAAGTGGATATCTAAGTTTAACACGGTAGAGAGAGGGAGAGACCAAGAGGTCGACACTAGTGGGAACAGGGGACTGTCTGGGAAGACTTGCTTTCGTCTGCTCTTTGGCCTGTTCTGGCTCTTTGGCTTGGAAACAGCGTTATATAGAACTTGATTTATTTTGCTTTGTTTTATTTTCTACTTCTTGTCAATCTGCTGGTACTTGAGTTTTGATTTTTATTTTGAACTGAGGGGTGTTATTGGAAAAACAAGCAATCATGAATATCCAGTCGTGTGCCAGGTGTGGGTTCACGGTTTACCCTGCCGAGAAGATTAACTGCATGAATCAGGTAGAGTACTGAATGTAACCTCCTCTCCTCCTCCTCCAGTGTATGGATTTCAGTTTAGTAAAAATGTCTCTATTTTCTGTCTGTGGTAGGAAATATATGATAGAAATATATGACAGAATTATTCTATTGCACTGAGGAATAAGAGAGTTATATGATAGAGGTGTGAGTGCAGGAGTATATAGTGTATCTCTGTGTGTAAAAACAGAGTAGCGGCTCATGGTGTGACTCCTCACGTTATTTGTTAAGTGATGAATTAGATTTCAGGCATATTTCTCCAAATGAAGTCACAGTATTACATCTTGTAATATGCATGTGTGTGTGTGTTTCTCTTGGATGCTTGGGAAAACAGAACTGGCACAAAACATGCTTTCACTGTGAGGTCTGCAAGACAGTTCTAACTGCCAAGAACTTTGTCAGCCACCAGAAGAGACCTTATTGCCAAGTGTGAGTATAACAGAGATGGAAGTGGACTCATGTCAATGGATCAACTTCTCTCCATCTGTCTTTTAAAATCTAATTTCCAACTTAAGTTACCTTGCTTGAGTTGGGATAGTAGTTGAGAAAGAAGGGAAATGACATCAATTGTCAACATTACAACAGTAAAATCATCAAGGCTAATTAAATGCAAACCCAAGATTGTTTTCATTTAATTTACAAAATTACCTTATTTGTTTAAGTAATGGTTGTGTGTGTGTATATGATCTCCGTAGGCACAATCCCAAGAATAACACTTTCACCAGTGTTTATGAGACGCCCATCAACATGAATGCTAAAAAACAAGCCGAATCTGTCAGTGAGGTGAGTGGGCACTGTTGACGTCACGCATAGCCAAAGCGCATAGCTCACCTCTCTGTGGCCAGAAATGTGCTGCCATGGTCAGACGCCAAGGTCCCACAAACTATTTACATGAGTCACATAAGCTGTCACAGTGTCAATGTGCTATTGAGTGATTGTACAGATAGTGTCATTTTTAATGATTTGCTTATGACAGAAATTGATGTGTCATAATTTGGGAATAATAGCAGTTTATTTGTGTGGAAATTCATCATCAAACTCAGTGACTTCATCTTGTGTCAGTGTTCTTAGATATGAGAATGTTTTCTATGTTTCTAAGTAAATGTAATTTTTTAAAAGTGCAGGGATAATCAGGAAAATTGACTTTGGTTTAACACAAGGCGTAATATCCTTTGTAAAGCTGAAATTGGTTTTACCATAAATGTATAACAGGTAACAGACACCCTTCAAGATATAAATGAACAGGATTTCACACTTTAGAGTCAGTTAGATCATGGCTGAATTACACTGACACCACTTTTTTCTCGATTGTGGCCCATTGGTAGAAAGAAAAAAAACCATTGATTTAATTAAGTACATTAATAAATTAATTAACAGAGGGATATTAAGCCTGTGTCTTATATCCATCTGGCTGAGATGGCTTTAACTCTGTTATTTTAACTTGTTCATGAGGCTGTTGTGGTCCTCTGGTTGGTTAGTGAATGGTCTCTAAACCAAATTTCAAAAACAGGTCAATCAGCACTTATGATAGTTTTGAGACCTGAAGCTGTAACAGCCATTTCTATTTTATTAGAGGCTTGTAGAGGCTGTTTTTGGAGGCGTGCAGAAGCCTGTGTGACTCCAAAGGCTTGGAATGGGCTCTAGGGCTGTGACTGGGGCTATTTCTGTGTTGAGACAGCGACATGACACCCCTCCATGGCCCTGCTTTATGCTTTGCCAGTTAAATTTATACCCTAGGAAGCAGCATTCACGTCCCTTTCTCCCTCTCTTCCTCTCCCTCTCCTTCCCTCTCTCTCTCTCTCCCTCTCTCTATCTCTCTCTGTTCACTCATAATGAGTCCACCACCTGCTGCTGCCAGTCTGGATGCCAATGTCCCTCAGGTCCTGCAGCAGGGAAATGTAAAGCTGTTCACAGCACATTACAATTCAGATAGTCATCATATGCCGAAATTCTAGATTCTTGTAGAAGTAATTTGCTTCATTGGAACAAGTGACCTTCTTTCACCTTGATTAATTTTTGCCTGAACATCAAACTAAACTGAGAGCATTATCCTTGGACATGTAGGCAGATTCTTTTGAAGTAGAACCCTGTGTATGTAATCACAACATACAATAGTGTAAATCCATAATATTCCCCCTTGAAGCAAAATGACCATGTCTGCTAATGGTTATATCCTCTATGTATATTTTCAGCCAGATCCTGTTCATGGAAGCTGACATACATTTTATGGAGACAAGGTCTCTGTAGATTCTTCCCCACAATTAAAGCAACACTAAGGACTTTTGGTGTAACGCTAGTGGGCTTGCCACTAAGAGGCACACAAAACATTTCCCAGAACTTTATTGGCACTAGAACATGCTAATTGGTGTCTGGTGGCAATACTGTCAGCAATCTGTGAGGGTTTTAATTTGGGGTGGTTTCCTGCCCTGCACAGTGCATGTCCTGGATGTCTGGTGGGAATAAACCGTGTGTTTATCCACCTTCATGTGATTCTGTGCCAAACGAGTTTTCTGATAAAAATGATCCCTCAAATAGTGGTGAATAAATTTTTACATTGTATTGCTTTAAAAAAAGAAAGAAAGATTTAGAAAAAAATAGATAATAAGGCAATTTGCAACTGCTGTGATTAATGTGGTTTTGTCTCTCTTCTTTAGCTCAAATATCGAGAAGAAGGGGAACGTTTTAAGTCAACTTTCCATTATGATATGAGGTCAATGGAGCTGGAACAGGCTCGTAAGGCCAGTCAGATGAGCAGTCAGGTAGGCAGGCCTTCCACTCTTTCGACACCTGTGAATCTTTCATGCAAACTTTGTTTAGCCTTTGATAATATATATATATATTTTTTTTTTATATGTATGCTGTTCCAGGTTGCCTACTCAGCAGAGTTTTCAGAACAGCAGAGTTGGTACTCACAGTCAGTCTCCCACCAGGAGATGGTCAGAGTCGCTCAGGCACAGAAGAACATCAGCAATGTGAGTAAGACTTTGGGAGCTGGTGTCATCTATTATTTTTATGGTTGCAGGGGATGGCATCTATTTGAATGGTCAAAACAGCACCTGGCATTGTTTCTAGCAGCACATTCATTCATTTAGTCAATTTGTCAGTCTGTCACTCAATTATTTGGTGTCATTACAGTGCCGAGCGCGTATAATCATTCATTCATTCACTCATTCATTCATTCATTCATTTATTCACTTATTCATTCATGTATTAAGTCTGTCACTCAGTTATTTGATATCATTAAAATACTGAGAATGTATGTTTATGTCCTCTAGGTTGAGTATAAGAAGGGTCATGAGGACAGGGTGACCCAGTTCACCTCTATAACAGACTCACCTGAGATGATTCATGCCAAATCCGGGTCTACCCTGGCCAGTGATGTGAGTACCAGCACCATTCATTGCATTTACAATTTTACCATTCAAGATTCAAGACTCAAGAAGTTTATTCATTCACCTTAATTTTAAATATATTATCACCTATGTCTTTTAAATGTCTACTCCAATGTTAAATCAATGGAAAAGTATAACTAAATATGTCAGTAAACATTCCCCTTTATTTATATGACAGGTGAAATACACAGAGGAGTATGAGCAGTCGAAAGGAAAAGGCAGCTTCCCAGCCATGATCACACCAGGTTATGAGCAAGCCAAGAAAGCTGGCGCTCTTGCAAGCAATGTGAGTCAACCATAACCTAACCTTGAGTCTAGATCGTCATTATTATTATTATTATTATTATTATTATTATTATTATGCCCCACTGGTGGAGTTCATGTGTCTTTTTCATGAGCTCTATGGTTGCATACAGGTGGAGTACAGGAAGGGGCATGAGGAGAGGGTGTCCAAGTACACAGCCGTGACGGACACCCCTGAGGTTTTACTGGCCAAAGCCCAGAGCCAGATCACAAGTGATGTAAGTCCCACCAGCACTCACATGCCTCACTACTGATACAACAATGGCTTAATAGCTTGTATTGTTGTTTTGAGGTTTTCTATGAAAATATGATAGCTGTTTTGGGTGTGTTTAATTTAGGTGCAAGACAGCTATTTTAGGTGCAGTACTTTGAAAAACAAACTTCTCAGATGAGATGAATCTGTTACGAGTGTTATGTAACTCACTATCACTGCATCATCTTCCACAGTCGTTTTTTTGTTTTACATTCCTTAGATAGTAGAAAAGGGATCTTTATCGTTAAATGGTTTTGTTCTCAGCATGCCTATATGGAGGGCTATGAGCAGCTGAGGGGTAAAGGCAGCTTCCCAGCCCACATCACGCCTGGGTACCAGGTGGCCAAGAAGGCCTCAGAGATGACCAGTAAAGTAAGCGACTTATGCATTACATACATATATATATACACATAATGTAGCATTTATACAAACATACACACATACAGACTTTTCCAAGAAATTATGGAACATATTACATTAACCAAGTACACATGCTCTCACTCACACACACACACACACACACACACACACACACACACACACAACACACATATAATACATGTGCGCACACACACATACACACACACGTGCGCATGCACACACACACACCCATACAAACTGACACGGCTGTGTGTGCTGCAGGTGAAGTACCAGCAGAAGTATGAGCAGGAGATGAAGGGCAAAGCCAGCACTGAGGTGGGAGTGGCTGAGATGGCTCAGGCCAGGGAGAACGCCAGCAATATCAGCCAGGTGAGACTTGAAACAGAGCTCAAGACATTTTACCATTACCATTACCATCATTTAACAAAAATATAGAGGAAATAGAGTCTCTTTAGATAGATGTCTTTGTTAAATTCTACTTCCAAATGCTACCTGTTGTATATATGATTTCAGTTTTGATGATCTTTCACATCACTGACATGTTTTTTACTATGATCTATTTATGTGTGCATATTACAGAAATATTTATGTGCTGGTCAGGTGAAATTGTATTATTATTTTTTATTATTATTGTTAATAATAATTGTATATCATTAATTAGACTTATATACAATTGTTATTATTATAATATTAATTATAAATTATCATAAATTGTAATTTTATATAATTGTATTTAGTAATAGCCTTAATTTTATTATTATTTATTATTATTATTCCTATTCTAGAGTGTTGCCAATGTGAGTTCTAAGCAGTGAGCTCCAAGAAATTGTAGGTTCCAGTGATTTTAGAGCATCTGATGGGTGTTGTTAGGCACAAAACGAGGCACAGAGTTTATAAACAGCCTTGCAGAGACACCAGCTGCTCCAGGCTGAGTCTGTAAGGCCACATGATTGGAACTATTTTGAGATGCTGCCCAACACATGGTAACGTTGTTTTTCACTGGAAGTGGGGATATTCCAGTTTAGTGAAATACTCTCTGCAATTATGGGAGCTTGACTTGGCAGTAGAATGTGTTGACGCTCTGCAGAATAGGATTACTCTTTCACCCTGTAGGTGAATACCTTGTGTGGTCTGTGTTGAACAATACAGTGTTGTATCACTGTATTGCCCAGCATATTGCATGTGATTCTTTTAAATAAATGAAACCTACTCTAGGAAGACCTAAAGAAGTACTGAGCTTATATGTGGATATGTCGTGACTTGTCTCTCCCTTCTTTGCACAGGTGGCCTATACAGAGGAGTACGAACAGCAGAGAGGCAAGGGCAGCTTCCCAGCGATGATCACACCAGCCTACATGCAGGCCAAGAAGGCCAATGAGCTGGCCAGCAATGTGAGCCTCACTTTAGAGCAACATGCAGTTTAGGGCTTTTGCAGTTGGCTGTTTTCTGTCCTTCTGTTTCTGTTAAAGATCAAGCTGCTTCAGCCAAAAGAAGTTTTATTCTTGTAGGGGTGTGTTAACCGTTTTTGGTACATTAAGAGATGTGTGTGTGTATGTGTGTGTGTGTGTGTGTGTGTGTGTGTGTGTGTGTAATTCTAATGCATTAAGATATGAAGTGCTGAGGCCACTGGACAAAAATGAGCCCTCATGGACACAGACACACACACACACACACACACACACACACACACACACACCTTCATCCGTCACACTCATCACCTGTCAGCACTGTGTGGAATGTGGGAGGTGGTGGGTTGTGGAATGGAAGTTCTCTCATGACTTCCTCCAGGAATCTGATGTTGTCACTGCTGTAGTGCTCAATGGCCTGATTTAGGCACACTGTCTCTGTGCTTACAGGAGTCTGTGCATGTGTGTGTGTGTGTGTGTGTGTGCTTGTGTGTGTCTGCGCACATGCGAGTAGATGTGTTCATGCCGTGGGAATGCAGCCTGATATAGGTGAGCTTGACGGCTTGCAGTTGCAGGGGTCATTTTGTCTCCTGCTCAAGCCATCCCTTTCTCTTTCAGCTGAAATACAAAAAGGATCTTTCCAAGATGGCCACCTCACAATATCATTCCGTGAACCCCGACGACAACCTGGCCATGAAAAATGCCCGTAAAATCAACAAGATCGTCAGTGAGGTGAGGCAGTGAGAAAGAGGACATTGCCAAAAAAATTTTCCTTATGGTGCTCAAGCAAACACCTGTGCTCCCTTTCCAGGTTATTTACCCTCTTCTGGCCAGTGTTTGTCTGTGGTACATCACACCTAGTGTAAGACAATGTGTTGAAGGCCCTGGTTGTTTACATTGCTGCCAAACATAGCTCACTCAGTCACTGGGATCGCCCTGTGACTGACAGCCAGGATTAGAGCAGTCATCAGTCACGGGTTTCGTGGTCGCACTCAAATCCTCCTCACCTGGTGTGGCAGGCATCTCTGGCATGGTGGCTCTCCTGCCGAGCTGTGCCAGCCAACCAGGCACACACATACACACACTTACACACACGCACATACACAGACACACACAGAGAGCATTGCATGAGGTGGACACACATGCAATTGGCACTTCATATGGCAACAAAACACTATAGTGGAACTGCAGGTCTGCCCACATTCCCAGACTGATACCTGATGATCCTGGAGACACAGTTTGTATCAACGTCACCTTCGTATCTTTATTTATCTGCAAAGGTCAAGGGTCAATGATGCTGTTGTGTGCAAGTGTTGAGGTCATGGTTTAGGGGGAAGATTTTTTCCCCAGGTGGGGGGATGACATGCAGTTGACAGTTTGTGTAGCTGTGGTTAGTAATGACATGCCATACAGGGGCTTATGGGTGATATCGTCTTTGTGTGCCGGGCCCACAGGTGGAGTACAAGAAGGACCTTGAGACCACCAAAGGCCACAGCATCAACTACTGCGAGACACCGCAGTTCAAGACTGCCAGCAAGGTTGCTAAGTTTGCCAGCGATGTGAGTGTCACGTTTGCAGCAGTGTGATACGAAAACTATCTGACATCTATCTATATCTGAGCTATTACTGGGCAAAGTGGAATTGCTTGGCATCAACTGACTTACATCCTGTTTCTTAGATGCCACTTCTCCAAAATGATGAAACAAAATTTGTGTCGCTCTTTCTTTCTCTCTCTCTCTCTCTCTGTGTATGGGTGTGTACTTGTTTTCCTGATTACAGAACAAGTATAAGGAAAAATATACCAACCACATGAAGGGCCACTATGAAGGCTCTGGCATGGACAAGAAGACCATGCATGCCATGAAAGTTCGGAACCTGGCAAGCGATGTGAGTCCTCTCAGGTTCTAATATCCCCAAACTAGCTCAGGGACCTCTATGGGCCAGTCATTGCTGGATCTCATTAGTCCATAACTAGCCTTATCTGATTGTGTGATAATGGGCCATGAATGATATACCCACATGGAATAAATTTGTTTTGCCTCAACCATGAAATTCAATTGACCAATTTCCAGGTAATGTGACAATACAAGCTACACAGAATGCTTTCTTTTGCAAGACGTGTTATTAAAGGAATTTATGAGATGGCGTATGTTTACAAATATAATTTTGTGGGTTATGTGCCATTTCTCCCAAACACTGTGGTATTGCACTCTCATAGTAAATCAGAAGACTGTTGGCATTCATGATATTTTATCTTAACCGTTTCAGATCTCCTACAAGTCAGAGCACGACAAAGAACAAGGGGAATACAACTATCCAGCCACTATCACTCCTGGATACCAGGCTCAGAGGAAACTGGACCCACTGAAAGATGTGAGTGTTTTGCTAGAATCTTAATACATACTGTAATATGAAAACACAATTTACAGGCAGTTTATTAACAATGTAGAAAATTTATTAACATTTTATAAACATCTGTTGAACATTTGGAGAGTATAATCGTTGTGTATGTCATAAGGCATACGTTTATCCAATGTATGCTTTTTCTTCGCTATCTTCTGTAGGTGAACTACAGACAGCATATTGACAAGTTGAAGTACCACACAGTAGCCAACACTCCTGACATTGTGCAGGCCAAGATCAACGCTCAGCAGCTCAGCAATGTAAGTACAGAGCATCTCAACCATGCTTGTTTATGCAACCTGGTTTACAGGGACTCCTGGTATATCAATACAGCAGTAAACCTATGAGCATGGTTTAAACCTATGAGCACCTTTACACTTTCAAGCAAATGTACAGTTGCTGTTTTTCTGTCCAGTTGAACTACAAAGCTGACTATGAAAAAACCAAGACCCAGTATACCCTAGTACAGGACCTGCCCGAGCTCAAGAAGGCCAAAGCTAATGCTGAATTGATTAGTGATGTAAGCAGACACATAACTGTACCCACACATGAGCAAATACTCAAACACCATAGAGAACTCATGGCTGTGCCATTAATTATGGCTAAACTCATCACAGTTATTGTGGTCAATATTGGTATCATCCTCAACGTTCCTCATTGACTTTGGCAAGATCAATTTTCTAAATTCAAAATCCATTGTCCTGGATTTAATGGATTAAATTTAAGCATATAATTCCGCAGCAAAGTAAGTAAAGAAATTCAACTGATAATCAAATTTTAAAAATCAACATCAAAACAGTTGAAATTGGAAGTTGTTTAATTGCACAGCCCTAGAGAAGCCCACTCCCTCCTCTTGAATGACTGGAATGCAGTAGGGATGAATGACACTGGCCTATCCTTCCCCTCTCCTGCCAGATCAAATATAAGGAGGAGTGGGAGAAGACCAAATCCAAGGCATGTGACATCGGCCTGGATACCCTCACTGTCAAGGCTGCCAAGGCATCCCGAGACCTCGCCAGTGATGTGAGTCCACTTTATAGGTGTCCTCAGGGCACCTCCTAGGAGCTTAGAGGCAGATAGACATAGAGACAGCTTTTAGAGAACAGACAGGATAGCCTTTGTGGTCCAAAGGGGAAATTTGTTTTCAATGTCTATACAAAAGCCTCACAAGCACACAGTCCATACATAGTACATGTACCACAGACACATCAACAAGTTCCCCAACAAGCACCCAAAGGATACTACACAGCAGATATGATGGGAAGATACATACTATGAAATCACTGGTTCTGGTGCTCGTCAAAGAGTTTTCTCTTCAAACATCTTTTTTTAAACTCTTTAGCTTGTTTTTGTTACATGGAACCGACAATAAATATTACAGGTAAAGTCTAACTGAATTTGTGCTATGATTGCATTGCTGACAGATCAAGTACAAGGAGAACTTCATGAAGACCAAGGACAAATCAGTGGGTGTCAATGTGAGCGACTCCAAGACTCTTCACTCTCTTCAGGTGGCCAAGCTCAACAGCGCGGTAAGACAGTTAAAAATGCAAATCATCCACATAACACACATAAAATGGTCGGCAAACAATCCAGGCAAGCCGAATAAGCATATAATAGTGTAATAGCAGTATAATAGATCCTCTAACATAAGTTATAATAGGCCTACTAACATAATAACATAACATAATGATACTATAATACTAACGTATTATACAGCAGTATAATAGATCTACTATGTAAACCACAGCTCTACTGTGTAAACTACTGTGAGCAATGTAACAACCCACTGCATTTGCACATGTGTTGACATTATTCAGATTCCCACCTCTATTTACCTCTCATTTCCTCCTCTTCTCCCCTCAGATTGCCTATAAGAAGGACTCAAAGGAGATCCAGTCTCAGTGCCACCTGCCTATGGACATGGTGAACCTCAGTCATGCCAAAAAGGCCCAGGCCCTGGCCAGCGACTTGGACTACAGGAAGAAACTCCACGAGTACACCGTGCTGCCCGATGACATGAAAGTGCAGCAGGCTAAGAAGGCTTACAGTCTACAGAGTGAGGTGGGATAAGAAGCATTGCAGGGGGGAATGTTAACCTAAAAACAACGCTTGACACCATATTATAAAGATTTTATTTTTGCTGACACTGACAGTCCTTGAGGTAATTTTAGCTTTATTTTATCAGAAATCAGTAGTTTGTAATCAACACACCTCAAAGGCTGAATTGGACTGTGAAACTGTCGCTTCAGATTTTGCCCTTAAGACTGAATTGAGTGTATTTTTCCTGTAGAATGTGTACCGCTCAGACCTGAACTGGATGAAGGGAGTGGGCTGGGAGGCAGAGGGCTGCTTGGACATCTCCCAGGCCAAGAAGGCAGGAGAGCTGCTCAGCGAGGTGAGCTTTGAGAGGCTGAGAGAACAAGGTGGCGGAGATGTCTTTGTGCCGGTATTTGAGTTGTTTGTTGTGTTGTTCTAACAGTGTGTGTGATTATCTTTTAACTGCTCTGCTTTAACAGAACAAATACCGTCAGAAGGTGGACAAGGTGAAATTCACGCAGGTGGCTGACACTCCCCAGATCAAACACGCCAAGAAGAGTCAGGAGCTTCAGAGCGGGGTTAGACACCTCAATCCATTCTCTCATCATCCCTTGCAGTTCTAGTCATCTTTTAGGAACAACACAGCATTTGATATTAGACACATTTATCACTTCTGCATTTATGTTATTCTATAAGACACTTCCTGTTTGCTATAATCACCATTAACATTTTATTCAGTCCAAACATGTACGTTTTGAGTCTGTTTTAAACATAATACTAGATTGATTATTGAGAGTAGTGCTTGTGATGTTGATGATTAGTGTTGTCCTCGTTTCTCCCTAGCTGACATACAAGGCAGACTCTGAACAGATCATTCACCAGTACACCATGACCAAAGACGAGCCAGTCTTCAAACAGGCCAAGGCTAACGCAGAGCTCCTCAGTGAGGTATGACCTGTCCTCCAAGGACTTGTTACTGTTACCATTCAGTAGAGTGTCTGGACCATATGATACATTTAGAATGGCTGCTATTTGATCTGAGTCTTCCATTCCATACCTTATTATTCCTTTTCTTATATGTTCTGTTGTTGTTGTTTATTTATTTGTAGAAATCATACAAGAGTAGCTGGGAGCAGCAGAGGGAGAAGGGCTTTGAGCTCCGCATGGACGCCCTGTCTATCCTCACTGCCAAAGCTAAGAGGGATCTGGCCAGCAATGTGAGTCGGTCTTTAAATTCTTAAGGTCATCACTGAAACCCTGAAATGGTTCATATCCATTTCAAAATGTGAGGCACAAAGTGGTTTGCTTAGTGCATTTTACTGATTGGATACTTGAATTTATACTCATAAGCACCATGTCCATCATTGTCACTTATTGTACAAACACAGATGAATCATGATTCCATTCAGTGACACTGGGATCCAGGTTCAATCCAAACCAGTTTTTGCTCTGTGAAATGCCTGCAGATTAAGTACAAACAGAATTACGAGATGACAAAAGGGAAGATGATTGGCGTGAAGACTGTGGCTGATGACTCCCAGCTTGCCCACTCCACTAAGGCCTCCAAACTCCAGAGCGACCTCAACTACAAGAAGCAGTATGAGGACACCAAGGCGAAATACAGCGCCTCTCTGGACATGATGACTCTCACACACGCTAAAAAGGCCCAGGACATGGCCACTGACATCAACTACAGAACCTACCTGCACGAGTACACCACCTTGCCCACGGACAAGGCAGTGCAGTGGGCCAAATCGGCTTACAACCTGCAGAGTGATGTGAGTGTCAATTTATTCATATTATGTTTCCCATCCTGCATCACCATGACCACGCCACCAGCATCGCATAACACACATTAGTATTCTGATGTAATTTTAATATTTGGTTTTAAAAATGTACATGATGAATATTGTAAATATTCTTTGAGGGTAATACCAGTTCTAGCAGGTGCAGGTGTTGTGTCGTACTGTATCGTAGTAGTAGTAGTAGTAGTAGTAGTAGTAGTAGTAGTCGTGCATAGGATCCGTTGAGGATGTGATCGTCTGGCCTGTCATTGCAGTGTGACATGACATAGCATTCTGTCCTCAGAAAACCTACCGGTCGGATCTGAACTGGATGAGAGGAGTTGGCTGGATGGCAGCGGGATCCCTTGATGTGCAGCAGGCCAAGAAGGCTGGAGAAATCATCAGTGAGGTAAAGTAGCACCATATCCTTATGGCATATAGCCAGCACTCTAGCTTAGCTGCTAAGCTAAGAGTTACAAGGGAACAGCAACTGCAAAGAAGCATTACATCTGACTAGCTAAGCTAGGTGTAAGTGACTTTACAACTGTCTCGATATCTCAAACTCTTGATGCTCCTGCTATTGCTAGGCATATTAGATTAGGTGTACATTATTGGGTTAGGTGTACAATCAATCCATCTAACCTCACAGCTGCCATCAAGCAATTTCAAAATAGTTATGGGAGATTTTCTCCACTACAGTCAGTGAGCGAATGCATTTGTAGGCCAGCGCACTTTCTAGATGGTTCGGCAACAGAGCGTATGCTTGGCATCCATAATTACATAACCATGGCAGCAGGGTCAAGGTGAAATGGTTCTTTAATAGCTGTGGTTATATTTAGAGGAAAAACTCGCCCACCGACAGAGAACTATTTCACAGTTAGTTAAGGACTAGAGGACATGAGAAGCACTGCTTACTCAGCTAAAATAATTTTCTCTAACAAGTTCACAAGCTCTTTTCCCCTATTACATGCACTATAGTAGAGTAGAGTTACTTTATTGATCCTGAAGGAAATTATATAAGCTATAGAAAACCATATAAGCTTTTGGCAAATTTTTGATCATTTCAAAAGTTATATCAAATAAATAATTGTTGCATTTGAAACTGAGCACTTTTGTTGACAGGACGGTGATACAGGAGCTAAGATACAGGGAGCTGTTAAATGTCCTTTGGTTTACTGCCAGTGAATTTTTATTTGGATTTTTATTTGAAAAATAGGTCAATTTCTGAAATAGCCGTTCCGTAATTCATCCTGTGCTGTCTGGGAGGACATGAAGTGCATGGTAGAAGTGCTGATCCTTCACGGAAAGCCATATTTAGCCCATATATTTGCACTCAATCTTCATACAGTCCAGTAGCCAACAGTAAGTGCCCATTATTAGAGCCTTAGCGTGAAGCTAAGTGGAGTGGCCCAAAATAGACTGGTGGACAGACCGTGGCTTTAGTTTCTGTGAGGGCAAACTTTGGAATCTTAAGACCTTACAATAAAATAAAGCTCTCCAAGTGATCCAAGAAAGGGCTCAACGATGAGTCAACTAGAAATGACTTTACACAACCAGAGTAGCCAAAGTACAGAATGTCTTAGAGGAGGATAGGTGAAGAGTTATATGACTAAATCATTTCAGATGAACTGAGGAGGCAGTTACAGTATAAATAACGTTTTGATACAATATTGACACTCAAGAGAAATAGTAGCATTCAAAACTAGAGGAAGAATTCTCCATATTCTTCTCAACATTTTTTAACTCATTCAGTAATGTATGCTCTCGCACTCCCTAACATTCCAGCTGGTAATGTGTTGGTGCCTGTGTTTCATTTAACAGTACAGTCAGTTTGTTGGATGTCACAGCATGACTTATCTGGTGTGTGTGTGTGTGTGTGTTATAGAAAAAGTATCGCCAGAACGTGTCCGATATGAGGTTCACCAGCGTGGAGGACACACCGGAGATGGTGCAGGCCAAACTCAGCAACAAGCTGGTTCTGGATGTAAGCCACTTGAACTCTCTCACCCGACTAGCCTACACACATGCCAGCTTGCCAGACATGGACATTTTGTGGCTCTCATAATTAGAATGGCCTTAAGTAGGTCTAGTTGTCCAAGTCTAAACTTAATCAGTCATGTCCTGGGCTATCATGACATCTCAAAATGAGAGAAATTAAGTGGGGACAATTCTTGGATGCACTGTCAGATTACATTTGGAAATTAGTCTGGATGAATTTAGTGCATCATTAACCAAATATATATTTGTCATAGTCCAGTGTGTCTATTGATGATCAATGGCTAACATCAGCTTTGGCTGGTGTGGGAAGAGGGGGCTGTACTTCAGTGGTTGTGAATGGCTCTTGTGTTTTTGCAGCGTCTGTACCGAGAGAAGGGCGAGAGTTTGAAGCACAATTACACTCTCACCAGTGACCTCCCCGAACACGTCCAGGCCAAAGAGAACGCCAAGAACATCAGCGATGTAAGGGCCTGGTCACACTTACACTTCATTGATTCACCTGAACACACTTCACAGCACTGCCTTTGGTTGCATTTACACCATTGCAGTCTTTCAACATCATCTTTGTTGATGTTTCTAAAATCCAGCTGAATATTTTTTGTTGTGTGCCAAATACAGACACTCTACAAACAGTCTTGGACCAAGATCAGAGATGCCGGCTACCAGTTACGCCTGGATGCCATTCCTTTCCAGGCTGCCAAAGCTTCAAACGAAATTCTCAGCGATGTAAGTCTGAGAGTGTGGGTCACTATAGATAGGTTTGCTGTATGGTAAGGCAACAAGATAACGACTATAATGACACCGTGCATCTGATCCTTTCAGCAAAAATACAGAGAGCAGTTTGAGAGAACCAAGGGCAAGATGATTGGACTGAAGGGTCTTCAGGATGACATCAACATCGCCCACTCTGTCCACGCCAGCAAACTTCAGAGTGATGTGAGCGCAAAGGCCATATTAAACCTTAGGGATGAGAAAAATAGCTGTTGTTTTAATTGTATGTTCCCATGTGTCTGTTTGCTTTCTCTATTTGTTTCTCTCTTATTGGTGCTTTGTTTCTTTTTTTCCCTCCCTGTAGATCACATATAAGAAGGACTCGGCCAAATTGCAGTCACAGTACCACCTCCCCATGGACATGCTGGAGGTAGCTCACGCCAAGAAAGCCCAGGCGCTGGCTAGCGAGCAGGATTACAGGCACATCCTGCATGAGTACACTTCGCTGCCGGATGACATGAAGGTGCAGGCCGCCAAGAAAGCCTACGAGCTGCAGAGTGATGTAAGTGTCCCCCCCCCCCCCCCCCCAAGAGGAGCGGAGTTAGGACAGTATTGTGGACAGACTTCCAGTTGTCCTAAATGGCGCTGATGCTATGGCAGTGTAGTTCTAAATCAAGAAGCTCGTGCCAGCCTCTGTCCACATTTGACTGCAGTGCTGAGCGTGAACTGTTTATGCGTATGTGTTTATGTATTTTTTGTTTGTTTTGTTTTGTTTGCATATCTGTGCTTATTGTGTGTGTATGTGTGTGTGTGTGTGTGTGTGTGTGTGTGTTTGTGTGTGTGTGTGTGTTTATCTTTTCTGTAGAAAACCTACCGCTCAGACCTTAACTACCTGCGTGGTGCTGGCTGGATTGCCACAGGGGCTCTGCAGATTGAGGGCTCCAGACGGGCCACAGACCTCATCAGTGATGTGAGTCATCCTATGAACCACAAATCCTTACTAAATATGCCTCATCACACTGAAGAAACTGTGGTTCATGTAGAATTTTCTGTGTATTTGACACTCATACATTTTGATAAAGATTAAGATGAGCATAGTATGAAATTTGAAAATCTACAGATCTCGTACATGAAATGTGACTTTTTGAGAATAAAAACTAGTTGCAAATATAGATGAATCCATAGAGTATCCTCTGAGTGGTCTTAAACTGCTCCTTCAGCATTGTGCACTGTTTTTCTCTTTCCAGAAAAAGTACCGCCAGCAGCCATATCACTTCAAGCACACCTCTGTGGTGGACTCTCCAGACATCGTCCATGCCAAACTTAGCAACAAGATAACCAATGAGGTAAGAGGTCGCAGCCTCCTGATATCTTTCCTCCTGAGTTGAGTTGAGTTGACCTATGTTTCTGTTTTAGGAGACATAAAATAGTGCTGTGCGCAACTGCATTTTGTAATAATTTTTGATAGTGATCAAGCTTTACAGGCTCATGGATGGCCATGGACGTGTTACATGGACTGTGGATTTACCTTAACTGTTGCCAAACTTTTGTTTAGCGTCTGTACAAAGAGGCTGGAGAGAATTTCAGACACAACTACACCATCACAGCAGAGAGGCCAGAAATCACCCAAGCAAAGATCAATGCTGCCAACTACAGCGATGTAAGTGTACCTGATACTCTCACTCACTCTCTCTCTCCCCCTCTCTCATTCTCTCTCTCCTTGTCTCTCTCTCTCTACAATTGCAAAGAGACAGGAGACAGAGAGAATGCATTGCAAAATTGCATTCATTGTCGAAGGTTACTGATTTATTCTACTGTGTATGTTTTGCAGGTTAAGTATAAAGAGTCATGGCACACACTGAGAGCTCAAGGCTATAAACTGACCATGCAGGATATACCCTTCCAGTCAGCCAAGGCATCCACAGACCTGGCCAGTGATGTAAGTCTACACTTTTAACACATGTAAACATCCTCCTGCAATACCTTTTACAATACCTATGGTCTATTCTATTTCTGTCTCTGTAAATCAGTAAATCAGTTAGTGTTGGCTTTGGGTCAATACTGTACTGTCGACTGGAATGCAAAACTCAAAATAAGATCTCATCTGCTTCTCCTAAAGGCATTTAGGAAAAACAAGGAGAAATTAAGAATAGATTTAGAAGAAAAAAGGATATTTAAAATCTAATTATCTAAAGTTGCACTAAAGATGACCTGAGACAAGCAGAGGGCTATGTATTTCTAAGATTTTTCTTAGATTGAGTCTTTACCCCCCCCCCCACTCTTACACATGCATACACACCTCTTTAGGTCCAGTACAGGCACAGCCACTTGCTGGAGAAAGGCAAGCACATTGGGGTGCGCAGCGCACAGGAAGACCCCCTGCTCGCCCACTGCATGCAGATGGGCCGTCTCCATAGCGACCAGTACTACCGCAAGGACGCACTGGTCACCAGCGGACAGTACCACCTGCCTATGGACATGGTGAACCTCAGCCACGCCAAAAAGGCCCAGGCCCTGGCCAGCGACCTGGACTACAGGAAGAAACTCCACGAGTACACCGTGCTGCCCGATGACATGAAGGTCCAATGGGCCAAGAAGGCTTATGATCTACAGAGCGAGGTGAGAAACAGATAGAGAGAGAAGATATTACGAAAGTAAGAATATAGTAAAGAGTAAGAAATAAAAATATTGTATTACACATTTTATTATCTGTTATCACCTTCCTTTTGGTTTACTAGTTCATTGCATGAACAGTGTGGTAGTACATGAAATGTAGCTGCAGTGTACCATGAAGAGGACTACTGCCTCATCTTCTTCATGTTCTTTTGGGCGTCCAACAGAAAGTGTACAAGTCTGACCTGACCTTCATGAAGGGTGTGGCCTGGGATGGTGTGGGTGCACCTCAGTTGGAGTCTGCTAAGAAAGCTGGAGAACTCATCAGCGACGTGAGTATTCCCAGTCTATCATTTATAATATTTTAGAATTAGTATAGTCATTTAAAACATCAATACTTATAAGGAATCAATACTATTACTGTTTCGTTCATAGTGTTCAATATTACAATGGTTAAAACGTGTTTTGGAAGCAGCCCTGATTTAATGGCTTAAGTGGCATGTTTTATAAATTATGGATATTTACATAATGTTAAAAAAAGAAATCCATTTCCTCTTGCAGAAAAAGTATCGCCAGAACCCTGATCGCATCAAATTCACTTCAGTGGCAGATTCCCCTGACATTCTCCATGCTAAAAACAGCTACATGCAGTGCAGTGAAGTAAGAGACTTTTATTATGAACCCATTCCATATTTTTGTTGACTGACAATTGAACAGATGTTCTAGTTGTCATTCTTGTCATGTCGGCCTTATTTTACTTGACTGAACATTCATGAATGTGTTTGCATGTTGCAGAGGCTCTACAAGTCTGGAGACTCTGATGCCATGCACAAGTATACTCTCCCAGCCGACCATCCTGACTTTGTCAGAGCGAAACTTAACGCACAGCAGATAAGCGATGTAAGACACTTGCTCTCCTGAGAGCGAATGTTAACGTGATGCATTACTTTTCAACAAAAGACACGCAGGTTGCTCTAACAACCCAATGTTTCCCCTGCAGAAAGTGTATAAGACCTCAGGTGAGCAGGTGAAATCGGCAGGTTACGACTTGAGGCTAGATGCCATTCCCTTCCAAACAGCCAAGGCCTCCAGGGAGATAGCCAGCGATGTGAGTTCACCAAGAGACCTGCTTTTTATTCAATTTCTGTTACTTCAAAGCAAATTCGAAACATGTTTTTAGCTTGAGATCTAAAAGGATGTATTTCCACTGTATGTCAGTAAAGTTTTTTTTCCAGTTTTAGATAACATAGCATGGCATTCCAGGATATACAGTTATTTATAATAAAAAAAACATTATTTAATTTTTTCCATTGCTAAATCCTGAAGATGTTATCAGAGATAATCCAGCATTCAAGTGACTTTCTCGAAACCCTTTCAGTTCCGCTACAAAGAGGCATTTGTGAAGGGCAAGGGCCAGCAGGTGGGTCTGCTGAGCGTGGAGGACGACCCTAAGATGGTGCACTCACTGGCCGTGGGCAAGCTCCAGAGCAACACCGAGTACAAGAAGCAGTTCAACGAGATGCGCTCGCAGTTCAAGATGCACGCTGACCAGCCTGAGTTCCTGCAGGCCAAGAAGAGTCAGGCGCAGGCCAGCGACCTCAGCTACCGCCAGCGACTTCACGACTACACCTGCGACCCCGAGCAGCTCAACTTCAAACATGCCAAGAAGGCCTACAAGCTGCAGAGCGACGTAAGTACAGTACCTGGCTGAGAAGAACACTGCATGTGCAGCATTTTTTCTAAATTATTTTGTGACGATTGATTCTGTTTTATCATACATACACACTGTTCTCCTTCACTGGATTACTGTCACTGTTATATGATTGTATGTAACTTTATAGACCATTTAAAGGAAATGAGATTCCTGCTTTTAGATTCTGGTTTTCAATTTTTTGGCTCCTATTGAAGCTTGGCAGTGAATCATTGATAGTCTGTCCTACACTAAATGTTGGATGATGGAAGCATAGCTTGTGGGATGAAACATTTGCAATGGAGTTTACTCTAAAGCTCCCTCTACTGATGGCTCACCTTGCAGGTGAACTACAAGTCTGACCTGAACTGGATCAAGGGGGTGGGCTGGACCCCTCCAGGTTCCCACAAGGCTGAGATGGCCCGGCGGGCCGCTGAGTTGGGCCTGGCCGAGGGAGTGGACACCGATGAGGCCATCGCCAAGTACCAGCATCTACTGGTGAGCAGCAACAGATAACAACAGTGCTTATAATACCTTTATAACAACCTTTGTGAGGTAATATGGCTCAAAATGCAAACAGTAAAAAGAGCTGTTTTTGATTTAATTATATGAATTGGTGGTCAGTTAAATATGGTCAAGTAGTACATAACTGGAGTAGCAGTGAAATAGGTATTAAAGTTTCATTTTATATAATTTTGTGTTTGATAACCACAGTAATCACTTTTTGCTATTCATGTGTCCATGTTAATGTCTCCCCTCTCAGATGTATCAGCGACAGTTGATGATGGAGCAGCAGATGCAGCAGCAGGAGTCGTCCTCCAATCAGATGGAGACCGTGGAAGAGTTCCACCAGCCCGATGTCAACCCCGACGCAATGGAGGTCCTCCACGTCAAGAGGAAGAAGATCCAGACCATCCAGACCAACTTCCGCAAGGCTACAACCACCAGCACCACCCACACCCAGTCTTCGTCCAGCACGCAGTCTGCCGTCACGTCCAAGACCGCCATCACCTCCAAGCAGACCGCTGCTCTGGTCTCTGGTTCATCCGACACCACAATGTAGACTAATGCCGTTGAACCCCTCCTGTTGTTTAAATCATCAATGTACTTAATATTTTTATATGATGTAGTGAACTACTGTAGAGCCTGGTGCTTTTATCAACAGTTGAATTAAACTGATGAGCTGCTAAGCGTGGACAAATGCTATAGCCTACTGAGAGAATTTTGCATGTCAAAAAGGTCATGAGGAAGCGAAATGAGAGGAGTTCTATCAGCCAAGGATGATGATGTCAGAATATATGATGAGGAATGTACAGTAGGCTGGGAAGCAGAGGGTTAACAGGAAGTTGATTTTTGACTTGTGTGATGATGCATGTGTAAGAGAAGTGCAGGATTTGCCACAAGTGTGATGGTAGCTCTGAGCAAAAAAAGCTCCTCATAGATCTTTGTTTTGTTTTCTGTTGTGAAGGACAGCAAATTGAATGTCATTTTTTATTATTTGGAAAGATGATAGAAGGTGCTTTAAAAGAGTCTCAACAATATGAAAGTGTACACAGAATAGACCTTGAGCAAGCAGTATAGTCTGATATGTCACGGACATACAGTGGGAAAGTGTCTAGTGCCCTCTTGTGACGGTTTACAAATGGTTGGCCTTATATGTATGTGATTTTTACCTGGGTAACTGACTGGTTCAGCTTTATGACATAAACTTAGGCCAATAGGCCACAATGTTTGACAAATCAAAAATGCTGGGTTTTAAGTTTCAAAAGGAAAATAAATGTTTTTCAACAGCACCTGCTTGATGGCGTCAGCAAACTCTGTACCAATGCACATATAGACATATGATAAAACACACGCACAAACACACACACACACACTCACTCACACACACACACACACACACACACACACACACACACACACACACACACACAGAGGGAGAGACCCAAAGTATTTTTCTTTGGCTTACATTACATTTTTCTTGCTTGTTTTTTTAACCTTAACACAGAAACAGTGGCTACCTGCACATTGGGAGTGATTGAAATTAGGACAAGAGAGATTTTCAAATATTCTCAATGTTTTTTATTTTTCAGCTGATTGATTTTTTTTTATAAAAGTGCAAAATGTAAACACAAAATCAAATTTAAATCATCCACGGCATCCTATTGGTTAGTTTTGAATAGGGTGCTTTCTCACTCTCCACCTCTCTACTCTCTTCTCCTCTCATCTCCTCTCCCCCTCTCTCCTCTCCTCTCCTCTCATCTCTTCTCCCCCTCTCTCCGCTCCTCTCCAGTCCTCTCCTCTCCGCCTCTCTCTGCTCCTCTCCTTTCCTCTCCTCTCCCCCCTCTCGTCTCCTCTCCTCTCCTCTCCTCTCCTCTCATGGGTCTAGTTGGACTCGTCACTACTGTTTCTGCAGTAGGAGCTGTCACAGCAGGTCTGTGTTGGAGAGGAAGGAGCTTTCCATAGAACTGAGCTTGGGGGCCCAGAGACGTGGCACCGGAAAAGTGGCCAGGTTAAACAAGTCCACAATTATCACTGGCAAAAAATAATAACATCCTTTAGACAAGATATACAGTACAACCACGTGACACAAGGACTAATATGTTCTGTGATGATCACAGAGCATGACCGTCATCTTACAGTCATAAACATGGGCAAATATGAATATGCATCTTTTTTGCACCTTTGCATGGAAACTAGAGATGTGATTATGTAAGCAAGTGTCAGGTAGTCTGGAGTACTTCCTGTAACACTATCACTCAGATTATCATAGAGGCCTGTAAAATAAAGGTACTGTAGCAGGGGAAATCTCATCCGCTTCCTCAAAAAGACACTCAGGAAAAAAAGGAGAAAAACGATAATATCTAAAGTTGAACTAAAGTTGGACTGAGACAAGTTGAAAACCATTTTTCAGCTGGTTGATATAGTTCAACTTCTGATACTCACTACACTCAGGGAGCCTGCAGTGTGAGTTTACCATGACACCTGCACAACCTTCGGTGTTACAATACTTTGATTGTTAACACAGAGAACTAGTTAGAGTCCTCTGGAAATCAAAGCATTTTCACTTCTTGACCCTGGCAATCTAACCCAGTCCATGTCAACCTTAAAGTTGAGTCAGCTGTCTCTGATGACTCGTCTGGCAGGTGAACCATAAGTGTGTTTTGCTGTGAAAGACAGTAAAGTGAATATCGTTTTTATAATTGTTTAGATGGTGGAGGTGCTTTAAATGAGTCTCTACAATATGGAAATGTATTATTCTACACAAAGCATATTTTGAGTGAGCATTACAGTCTGATATTCCACAGATACACACTGCCCCCTAGTGGCAGTTTACAAATATATTCATATGTGATTTGACATTTTTTAACAGACACGTTTTCTCATTCTTAAACTGACAGCATTCTGCAACCTTAAACAGTAGGGCCATGGGTTGATTCCCAACTACTGCTATAAGGAAGAAAGCTATGTATAAAAAGAGGTTTCTCAGAGCAGGTCAGCTGGTCTCTTACTTTTCTCTTGCTCTGTCTTCTTACCCTCCTTCCTCCCCCTCTCTCTCAGGAGGCAATCTTGCTCTGGCCTCTCTCCTCTTTCTTCCCCATCTCACTGGTTTGTTTTGGGTTCTTTGACACACTTTTGGTTTATCACTATGTTTTGCATTTTTTCATCTCATTATTTATGGTTTATCTGTAAATCCAATTCTGTTTATTCAGTTTAACTGCCATTTAACTTATTTAATGTTTTTGTCTATTTGGTTCTATTATTTATGGCTTACTGGTAAATTACTCATTAATTATTCCACCATTTTATATATCTCTTATATGTTATGCCACTCCAGTGCTTTATATATATATATATATATATATATATATATATATATATTTATATATATAAATTATATCTTATATAAGCTCAAATGCTTTTAACATCTTATACTTAATTTCTCTTTTATACTGCACTTTTTATTACACTATTGCACTTTCAACTTAAAAGAGTGCAGTTTTTATGTTAGCAATATGCACTCTTTGTTAGTTTCTTTCATTGTGTTGTAGCTTGAATGTTATCCTATTTTGTAAGTGGCTTTGGATAAAAGCGTCTACTAAATGCATAAATGTATTGTAATGTAAAAGTTCAAGACACACTTAAAGGAACTACTGTATGTGTGAGCTTTAGGCTAAAATATCCCAAATGACCCCCTGGGCCAGATGTGATTCTCTTTCCGAGAAACATCTTACATCAATGCTGATGCACAGGAGCTGTTGCAGCAGGTGACAGGCGCTGCAAAGAAACGAGTGTACTGCGGTGTCATAAGAGGACAAAGCATTAAAAAGAAAGAGAGAGGGTGCCCCACACTAAGGCAAAAAAAGCACTGCAAAACACACAGGAAACCACCAACCTCACCTCAGCAAAGCTTAGATGAAGACAGCTAACCACCAGCCTAACATCACATAGGGCCGATAAGAACGGCTGACTACAAAGTCTCAGCTGAATTACTCAAGATGACTGAGGCAAAAACTAGCATACGCACCACAGCTGCATGCAACTCATATACATCAGCAGTATAAATAGGCATTGTTGGACTAGATGTTGAGAAGTTCTCTTAACTAGATTCTTACACTTTTGATGCTCTGTATCACAATGCTGAAAGAATCGTTGAACCAGTCATCTTTCTTTTTCTTGTACAATAGGTTTTTTTTAGTTTTAAAGTACCTTTAGTTTTAAAGTGTCCTTTAATTTTAAGTCAGAAGCGGTTTATATGGGCAACATGGGCAGGTGGCAAGCGGTGAGTTTCTACAAAACGTTGTTGGCAAATTTCAGTCACAATCTCGGTCTGTAGAATTGCAGTCCATGGATTTGGTGTTTCTAGACAAGGTAACTCCAATGCTCAATTGCAAACATGGTGAGACAGTTTGGTGGTTGGAACGACAGCTAGAAGCAGTAGCTAGTGTCGATCTTTGCTCTGTCGATATTTGCTTTGGTCAACATTTTAATTGAAGTAATTAGTTAATTTGTATAACCTTCTACATGCCTACCAGCACACTCCCTAGTTAAGTATTTCATGACTCCTCTTCACAGACACAGACCAGAGCAGGTCACTGTTTGCATTGAAGCACCATGGTTCAGCAACGACAGCTGAATTTGTTGAAATTCACTCCAGGGCGGCATCTTGTGAGGGGGGGGCACAAATACTCATGGCTGGGGATTCAATGGTAATGCATGCTGAGATCATCTGGACCTTGGGCTACCATCTGCACATGTGCAAACACTGGTCACAAATGCAGAGGAGTAATGCACAGTCTTCTTCACATGATGACAATGAATGAAATGAATGAGTAAAGCTATTAAATGAAAAAATGAATGAAATATCTATTCACATGATGCAATTGATTAGAATAAATGAATGAAATATCTATTCACATGATGCGATTGATTAGAATACAACACACACTTTCTAACCAGTATGAACATTTATTTCTCCTGCCGCTTTCATAGTGAGATAGTGGCAGTAATAATAGATACAATTTTTCCTTTCTATAAAGACTGCTATAAGAAATATGCATTGCCAGTAATTCTTATATCAGCCTTTATATCAAGGAAAACATAGCCTTATGATAATTTATCCTATTAAATCATGGCTGTAATTAAAAAATGCTGAACTGAACTCCATAAGATGATGATTCATCACTATCAGTTTCCTCCTCTGCAGCTTGTTTGCACAGTCTTTACTTTCCAGAATGGTAGTCAGTGCCATCTACTGTGTTTAGTTATGATAATGTGTAATGTTTTTTTTTTTTTTGGCGGGGGGAAAGGTGTTACAGTGTGTGTGTGTGTGTGTGTGTGTGTGTGTGTGTGTGTGTGTGGCTAGGGTCGTCAAATGTGAAATGTGATGGAGGGAGGTGCTTGGCTCTACTCTACTACGCTACTCTACTGTCTAACATGTCTTGCCCCATGATGCAACCGAAGGATGAGGAAGATACTGCCTCTCAGGGTGGGCTCAATAAGGTCAACTACAAAGAGTACCTACAGGTAAATATCACACACACACAGGGTCAGACACACATACTAATAACCACAAAACATGTTCACACATGTTCACTACACTAACAGTACAGAAGAATATCGATGATACAGAAGATTTGCTTATAACAAAATTAAGCATGTGCTACAACCGGTTTTTCAGCTGGATAAAATTGTGAATGCTCAGTCTCTTGTGAGCGAATCAAAAGGCAATATGATTCATGATGAGCACCTATTCATAGTAACTCACCAAGGTAAGTATCCTATCTGAACCAACACAAGTTCACATTACTATCAGTTTTGAAGAACATTCTCTCTAACTGTTTATATTCCTCCATCCTGGGTGCAGCGTATGAGTTGTGGTTTAAGCAGATCTTATGGGAGCTGGACTCAGTGATGGATATCTTCACCAGAGGACAGGTCAGTCTTTGTGTGGATTTAGGTGGCTACACTGCCTTTTAACCAGCCTCTAAACAGAGGGACCCAAACTGTTTGCTTTTCAAAGTAAAGTCCCGTTCAAGATTTAAAAGAAATCTCTGCATTTTTAAACCTATGCTGTCCCGTAGTGGATAACAGTAGATACTTAAAAGTCATTACTTCAAAGTAAAATGTCAAGCATCATCTGACCCCAGGTGAGAGATAATATGCTGAAGGTGAACTCACGAGCCAAAAGGATCATCATCATTTTCAGACTCCTGATTGACCAGTTTGCTATTCTGGAGACCATGACTGCTTTGGACTTCTTTGACTTCAGGTCAGCACATGATAATACGTCATTATATTATATGTAAATTGAGGAACTTTAATCTGCATCTTCATGCCAATATGAATTTAGATGCATGCATCTTTTGAATATTTGGACCTAATTGGTGTGCTTCTGTGTGTATGCGTGTGTATGTGCCTACATATGTGGATGTTAGAGACTACCTGTATCCAGCCTCTGGCTTCCAGAGCCTGCAGTTTCGTCTCCTGGAAAATAAGATTGGCATCCACCGAAAACTTCCCTACAGCTGCCGGCACTTCTGCAGCCAGGACCGCGAGCTGTTCCTCACCTCTGAAAAGGAGCCCACACTCCTCAAGCTTGTAGAGGTGGGAATCCAGAGGAATATTTGTGTGCATTTGTGTGTCATTTATATACAGACATTGTAATGCATTGTAAAGAAAGAACAAAGATGACACAAAAAGACTGCAGTTATAGAAGAACACCCTACACTAATCATTTCCCATGTTAACATAGTTCTATTTTAATATGGTTAATATGGTCATGTTTATTTTGCGTGGATTTTAAATTTCAAGATATACACATAGACATGTAATGTATGTGCCTTAGGCTATTGTATATGGAATGTCTCTCACGGTTTTTGTGTGCTCCAGCAATGGCTTGAACGTTTGCCAGAACTTGAGGAGACCGGATTCAACTTCTGGAGAAAACTGGAGACAAACATCACTTCAGAACTAAAGAGTGAACAAGAGACACTTGAGGTTTGTTTTTTTCCCTCCTGAAACCATACATCACATCTCCACAGATATTAACAGTAACCATGGATTCAAATAAATATTGATGCTATGAGCAATGATCTGCAGTACTGCACCATTTGGGATTCATTCCATTATTCAGTCAATTACATGTATTCATTTAATAGGACTGTGTGAATAATAAGATACAGTGGTATTATAGGTAATCTTGCCCACAAAGTGAGCAGGTCAGCATGCTGTCAGTATAACAACATTTACTGTGCTCTCGAACAGATGAAGCCAGACTCAGAGGAGAAGGTTAAGCAGATGACTGTGTTGACCATGAAGAAGGACCTGTTTACATCCCTGTTTGATGAGAAACAACATGATGACCTGCTTAGTAAAGGTAAGGAATGTGGATCATTCCATACACGCACAACCATGCAAACAACATGTCTAAGCCAAAGTTTAGCTATTCACTCACTTAGCTATTCAGATATTCCGGAGTGTTTCAACTCATATCCTTTTAGGTCACTGAGAGCTGTCTGTAGAAAAAAAGAACTAGAGAATTTGACTATTCTGCATACACTGAATAGTGAACTGACAGCTAACACTGGGGTCCAGAAACTCAAGTTTAGTTTCATTTTTCTTGGCTCCTTTCAGTAATATCTAGTGTACATGCTATCTGTAGTCTTCAACTGCCTCTGTTCTCCTTAGGTGAGAGACGTCTGTCATATAAAGCTTTGCAGGGAGCTCTCATGATCTACTTCTACAGGTGAGATGTTCTCTCACCTTCCACCCGTTCATTCACCTCCCTCATTTTCTCTCTTGAAATATGTCATTGTCTCACTTCAAATATTCATCTGGAATACCAGCATCACACTCACATGTTGCCTGTCCTGACAGGGAGGAGCCTGACTTCCAGATGCCATTCCAGCTGCTGACTTCACTGATGGACATTGACAGCCTCATGACCAAATGGAGATGTAAGAGTGTCTCCTAAGTCAGTAAAACTTATTTATCAAACTAATATAGAAATCATCGCAGGAATCATCTCATCACAACGCTCACGTGTGATTTATGAAGCTGTTCGCATTGTTCAGATGTCAGCGTAAGGAAGTACTGGTGTTGGTAAATGCGGCGGCTGAATCGAGTGTAATTTAAATGTCACGACCAAATATGTTGTCAATTTCGAGGCCTCGCCTCTAGAATTTGAAACATGAGGGTAAACAACAGGTCCTAAATCAGACTTTTTTTTCTAACCCGGAGATATCCCGGACACGTGACATACAACTCCAGCTAAGCCAATTCGTTTTGACAGGTAACATCAAAGACAGGCGCCCAAGTGGAGGATATAAAACATAAGTTACGAATGTAACGATTGATCTGTGAGACCGAGGGATGACCATCACTACGGTCTTAAAAATGAATGATTACCTTCGTTCTCCCCATCACCGAGACCATATGTCAGCAAAGTCATTTCCATGACCACAAGAAACAGAATGACCTGCACTTGTAAATAGCGGAGATTGCTCCCGGTTCAGTCCCCGAGCGCCTCTGAATGTTCCGAGCGACAAGGATAATGACGGTCATCCCTCCGTCTCACAAACTTCAAGGCATCCCAGCACTCTGGCCAACATATCTCTTTGATAATGTAGCTGCAATCTGCTGGTCTGTAGCCTATGCCTACATGACTGAAATACCAGTAGTAATGGACCTAACATGAAACATGGATCATGGCTATAGCTGGACCATGTCTGGCAAGCAGATTTTTTTGTGTGTGTGTACGCATAGTGGCATCAGTGGCATAGTGGATTAGTGCTGTGATGTGTGTCGCAAAACTATGCTAACATTATGTGTAAGCTGTATACACTTCATTTATGGCTGTCACATCCCTCTACTGTAAGTTAACAGCATTGGACAACTAGTTTGTTGTGTTTGTCATAATGCAATATCCTAAACATGTAGCTCATTCGTATTTTCTAAGGTATATGCGATCTCCTCAGTATCACTAAAAAAACTGAAACTACAGCTAGTTTACACCAACATGAAAACACCTTCTCAGCAAATAGCCAACTATATTTCAATGCACTTGATTCGACATTTTAATATATTTAGAATACTGACATTTATTCTGAAACACATTTTGAATATATACATTGAAAAGTTACCCTCAAAGTATATTTCAAATATATTGTATTTTGTTGGTGGTGATTTGATATTTAAAAATGGGTTTTAGTATCTAGCCTATTTATGCTGTTGTACCTGCGCTAAGTGCATGTACATACTTCCATCTCCTAGACAGTCATGTGTGTATGGTGCACAGAATGATTGGCAGTAAGACAGGAACAGGAGGATCCTCAGGATACCAGTATCTGCGTTCCACTATTTGGTAAGTCCAACCGAGGTAAAGAGTAGATCTATTAATAGCGCACACTCCAGGATAAGTCCTCGGCTTTGCTTTGTTGTTTTTTTTTTTTTTTTAACTATGCTAGTTAAAAGCATAGTTAAAGCTATGTAGCCTATTCACTTATTGTCATTTACATGCCTACGTCTTGGCATTATTTTCTTGATTAAGGACTCTAAACTAGAGGTTTTGCAGACACGTAATCACAAAATGGCGACCCAAATGAAATCTCTGGCAACCCACATCTGGGTCCCCACCTAGTGCTTTCCGGTATAGTTTTCTCTGTGGGCCAAATAAATATCACCAGTCTATGTGTAGGTCTGTATTGTATATTTGTAAACCAAGAGAACATTGTTACACTAACAAGGAGGGAAAACTGACCAGACAACTTGTACTATATTATCTTTAATGAAAGCACATACCCATTAGATGTAATGTAACATTAACTGATAGCAATCCCATCTTCTTTATATCATACACAATACAGTCTTGAATATAGATGAACAAAATGGAGAGGTGATACATACATGATATGTGATATGTATATTAATGTATATTAATATTTGCACTCCATGTGTCCAAGATGACAGCAGGCTCTAAGTTCTGTTACAGAACACATTACAATACACCCCAGTTCTTGTGTAACCACAGATCATGGTTAGAGCTCCGGGATTTTTTGTTGTATTTTCTTGCCACCCAGTAGCATGTTTGCTAAGTTGCCACGCCCAGCTGAAATGTTCTGTACTTAAGCAATATAAAACGAAAGGGAGTGAGGTTCTTTGTGGATATCTTCATGGATGTGTTTCGGCCTCAGGCACAAAGCCGAAGGCTGTCATATAAAAAACATACCTCATTTAGTGACAAAAAGTGATGTAGTGCTACTTTAAAGAGCTTTGTTGTGTTATTTTTGACAGTGATGACTACAGAGTGTTTGTGGACCTGTTTAACCTTGCCACTTTCCTGGTGCCACGTCACTGGGTACCTGTCATGGCCACCACTCCCTCTCCAGGAAGACCAAACGTTCCAACTGCCACTGCAGGGGCGGAGCTGTCGGCGGGGTGCCCACCCAGTTGATGAAGGGCCCTTTGCTGTTTGCTAATCAAACTTATTTGATGTCTTGTTGGACACGCCCACTCTTCACTCTGCTGCTCCTCCTATCTCCTAGTTCAATGCTCCTGTATTCTAATTACCTGGCATCTGTGTGCAATTACCCGCTGCCTAATTAAGCCCCAGTCACTCCCCCACACTCTCTTGTCTACAGAGACGCTAAGAACTCCCACACATGGACTGCATTCCTTGTGTTCCTCAGTGTCTGCTCCTTGACCCCTGGGTCTCGTCGAACCAGGTTCTTTGAGTTGGACTGGATTCTCCTTCTGTTCTGCACAACAGTTCAGGTTGTTTAGCTTTTGAGTTGGACTTTTTCAGTTACCTTTTTCCTAATCATCTCATGTTCTATCTGCCTTGGCTCCTTCTTGTGATTAAAACCTGAACCTGTACTTGAAACTTTTGTTCTGAGTCTGTGTACCCTGACAGTACCCAAGCTCAGCTCCAGAAGAGAGCCTTAAGTCCTCTGACACGAAAGTCTTGGTTCCAGGGTTTTCAATGAGATAAGTGTGTGTGCACAATCAGACTATGTATCCATGAGGTCTGAGTACATGGTTGTTTCTTACTTGTGAGTTTCTCCAGAAGTAATCTCAGCAGGCAAAAAATGTATACAAGTGTAAATGGGTGCGCTTTACAGAGTGTAAGATAAACAAATGAACTGAATCACTGAAACAGATCTGAGTTTGAAGAACTCTAAACAGTCATATGAAACAAAGCACCTCAAATATGAATACGTCTAGTCTGTCCATTAAAATAGGGACTGGTCAGAACTTAAATGTCATTAAAATGTCAGGTAATGCAATGCATTCAAACATTTTACATACCAACACTTTAAGTAATGAAGAGAAACTAGGCAACTTCCTATAAACCCAGTTTTCACAAAGCATTAGAAACACATTCAAAAAGGGTTATAGTGCATTTATAAAGCTTCATGACAATAATAATATATTATTTGTGTTCGCACTTGGTTATACTTTCACATAACTGTACTTAATGTTGTCTTAAGCCTTTACAACCTGACGTGGCATAAAACATTGTTATTATGAATAATGAATTCTTATTAATATTAATGTTATTACTTATAAGGTTACCAGAAACTTTAATCATTTGTTAATGTTAATCATTTCCACCTATTTAGAAATACCAATATGAGTGCTTTTAACAATTCATAAACAGGTAATGGTTGCACCTTTCTGCCTGTGTTTGTAATGCTTTATTCTGTAGTAACAGCCTGTTAAGGATGGTTATAGCCATGGATATATCTTTCTCTGTAATATTATGTACATCTGCTGGACACATGTATATGAACTATTGAAAGGCAACAAAGAGACTGCCTTTGCATTTTGTCAAAATCATAAAAAGCTGCTTAGCCTCTTAGACGTCACCTTGCTGAATGCGGTACAAGGCCTGGATGAGAGCTCTGAAGTCTGAAGTCTACATCTGTCCTGAAACACCCCATAATAACTGTCAGACAAATGTCACATATGATTTTGCCCCATGTCACGTATGCTTTCACTTTCTGCTTTAATCAACCACAATAGACTCACAGAGGTTTCGTTTTTGTGTGAGTTACTTCATAAATCTCACGTACACCTTTCTTTGAAATGGCCAATGGGCCACTTCTGTCAAACCACAACTGTGAATAAGTAGGTGACTTCCTTAAAAGATAATATTAAATTAAAGATAATATTTTTCTTAAAAATAAATAATGTTATTTCTTACATGCTTCCTACATGCTCTCTGATAGATAACATAAAAAAAAAACTTTGACAGGAAAATCAAGCATAAATTCTATGAAAGTAATATGTCTGCAATATAAACTTGGTCTGATTATGAATTTCAATGTATGCCTTTTGGGTCATGTAATGAGCTTGCAACTTTTAAAGGAGTCATTCAGCAGTGCTTGGGGGATCTGAATTTGTACACTAATGATTTATTTTGATGACATAATCATTCTGATCTTCACCTTTGAGGCGCACGCACATCTGGAGCATCATTGTTGTTGGTGTTGGGGCCGTATTACTGCTGATATAACAGGGCAAAGTACATGTAATTGCTTACATGTTGGACATACCCCTCCTGTCAGCCATGGCATCCACAGGCCTGGCCAGTCCACAATTTTAACTCATGTAAACATCCTCTTACAATACCTTCCTTTCTGCTGGTCTAACTGAGCATTTGTGAGGAAACAGTGACTGAATTATGTAAGCAGGAGCCTGTTATCTGGTAGGCTACTTTTATATATCTGAGAGACCAAGATATTTCAGCCAAGATATATCAGAGAAAAGCACCAGATGGAATCAGTGTTGTGAATTTTTTTGGCGAGAACCAAAACACTTTCGAATGACATTTTTTAATATTTGGGAAGACAGAATACTGCGAGTGAGTCTCAACAATGTGTAAATGTATTATTTTACAAAGGTTTTGAGTAAGAGATATTATGGTCTGACATATCAGTCATGAGCAAGTGTTTAGCGCCCCCCGGTGGCAGGATGCAAGTGCTTAGCCTGCTGAAAGGTTGGGTATGACATGCTGAGTCCATTGTTGCAAAATTACTTGAAATCTCCTTCACAGCCCCATCACAGTCAATTCATTAAATGCTCTGACATCAAAATAAAGTCAGTCACCTGTGCAATTGGAAGGTCTGTAAAAACCCCATCCAATCATTCCAAACGATCCAACAAATGGACAGCAACAGCACGTACACACGCACACACACACACACACACACAAACACACACAAACAAACAAACACAGATTTGTGCCACTAGTTTGTTAGTAATTTAGCAGCGATCCAGTCAGTGAATTGGTTGACTCGTGCGTACACCCCTGGTTTGTTCTTCACTCCGCAGCTGTCTCCCCAGCTCACTACACCATAAACATAGTGTGTCCCATTCTTCTCACAAACAAGAGGACCACCAGAGTCACCCTGTTAACAAAAAGATATTTTACATTTCAAAATGAAAACATTTGTTTGTTTGTTTAAAACTCTGCTGTATAAGTGGGGAAATTCTCGTAATGTTTTTCAGGCTAAATGGACCCTGGGAAACAACTGTTCAATTGTTCAAGAGTAGGCTATTGGGATCTTGTCGCAATCTTTCTCTGTGAAGCTCCCTGTATAGCTTTTGGCTAGGTTAATGCAACAAAAGCATTAAAACAAAACAAAAACAAACGCAAAAAAGAAAACCAGAGTTGCTGAGTGCTTCTTTAAGAGTGAAATTGAAACTGAATTGATGTAATTGTTTGTCTATCTATCTATCTATCTATCTATCTATCTATCTATCTATCTGTCTATTTGTTTATTTATTTATTTCCTTTTAATCTATATTTAATTTTTTCTCTCCCCCTCTAAACTCTCTTTGCCTTCTTTCATATTTTCATTCTTCAATTCGTAATAATGCAATTTTATCCAATGATGTTACCTGATGTTACCTGCCTTTTCTGTTTCCTTCTGTTTTCTTGTCTTTGTCTCTGTTTTTAATGTTTCTGTGTTTTTATTTTTTCTTTGTAAAGCACACTGAACTGCCTTGTGTATAAAATGCGCTATATAAATACGTTTTGCATGGCCTTGCCTTGCCTTGCCTCTCTCTCTCTCTCTCTCTCTCTCTCTCTCTCTCTCTCACACACACACACACACACACACACACACACACACACACACACACACACACCTGGCATGAGTCCACCCCTCCTTCCATGTTTCCTGCACAGATCATGCTGTCATCCAGCCTCGAACCATAGACTGTAGGAGCCGTGCAGCGATTTTTGGAGATCAGGCGCACCTTGGCAGATAGCAGATGCGTGCTGTAATACTCTGTTCAAACAGTAAAAGATACAAAAGAACCATTGTTTAAGGAACATTTTATGTACATCATATAACCACCTAATGTTAAATTAATGCATTTCTGTGTATTTAAATTAAATGCTTTTGATGAACAATAGATGAATGCGAAATTTAAAAGAATCTGGTCATGTTGAAATATCCAAAAAAGGTTTACAATGCGATAGTGAAAGAGGTTTGTCTGCATTTATGTTTGCTGTGGTTGGGTGAGGAGAGTTCCCTTGCCTTGCTCTGTGGCACCCCATCCTGATATGGAGCACTCAGTGGAGTCTGGGAGCGGCCCACTGGGCAGACAGGCTGTCTTCACATACCTGCTCTCTTTGGCACACTGACCATTTAAACCTTTCAGTTTCAGGAGGGCTGCAATTCAGTCACAAACAATAAAATGTCAGCTGCAAAGGAGGCAGACTTGGCTGAGAGTTGCTATAAGTAACAGTGACAGTAAATCATTGCGATGATATGAGTACTGTCAATGTTAATGCCTCAACGCATGCAATTCATTTGAAAACATTAACGTGTTATTCTTATCTTAACTCGGATTCATTTGGTTCACAGGCCTAATTCCAGCAAGGATTACACTGTTACCCTAGTTAATATTACCACTGAAAAATGAGGCATAGAAAATAAGCAAAGACATGTCCGTACAGGGCCACCGCTGCCTGCACGCAGCAGGCATCAAACTTTGTAGCCTACGTCAGCAGCGCAGGTAGCCTAGTCTGCGGAAATAGAGGAAATACTGGAATTCAACAAAACAAGTCCTTAAACAGAATTTTTTGTGGGGAAACTGATTGCATGATAATGTGCATGACAATCTTTAGCTTAGAGCATGCGTTAAGCAACAGGGCACCAAATCATCAGCATAGGCTGTGACTCCTCTGCTTCAGACATAGTTATCTCACCTTAGGAAACAGCTCCATCTCATTTAATGTTTAATGTAATATCCCATAACATGACACTTTTATTTAGCCTGCCAACTGTGCCACTTCACATACATAATTAATAAATACATAAACAAAAGCAAAACTAATGAAATTTAAATTATATGAAAACATTTTATGCTGCTTTTAGTTTACTTAATGACAAGTATTTGGAAAAGGCTTGTATAACAACTATAGATCTGTCTTCATTATAGCTGTCTCCTGCCTGTTCTCATTGTTTTACTCACCCACGTCATTATGAAGGGCGTCAGGGGTCTCCCTGTACTTTTCATGGATGATGGCCTTCTCCACAGGAATGATCTGCTCTGAATCTTCAGTCCTGTCTAGGCTGATGCCACCCAACTCCACCTGCATCTCATTCATGTTGTTACTGGAATCAGAAGAGATGCATAAGGTACAGCCTGCCCTTAACTAACTTAAAGGAAAATTCCAGAGCATTCCAACCAAAAGCCCTGTTGTTAAAGGTAACTGAGTGATGTTGGTAGGAGAGAAAACGGCTGCATTTTGTACAGCATAGACGGAATAATGAACCACCAGCTAACGCTAACTGAATGGGAAAATTTTAGCGTTTTTTTTTTTCATACCAACAGCACTTTGCGACCTTGAGCAATAGGGCTATATGTTGAAATGCTCTGAATTCTAAGCTGTAAATCAGTGTTCCCTAGTAACACTGAGGTTGACATCATCTGAGAAGAGATACACAGTCCTGTAGTCCTGTTCTGTCCTCTGTTGATCTCTCAAATTTTGTCCACAAATTTACATCTGTGCCCATTACATTTGTACTCCTCAGAAGAATGAATATCCCCGGAGGGAAGATGAGGATTAGGCTATTTATCACTGGGATGGACACTCTCATGAAATGCATGCAATTTTAAGCTGAGCAAATTAAAACCACTGCCAGGCAGGCCCACTGAGCATATAGATAATGTGACATGCATACATGCAGTGTGCAGCCGTGAGGACCCAACAGGACTCAATGAGGATGCCTCCGCAGTCATGACGGTAGGGTTTACTGGATCTCCTGGGTCGGACCTGCAGCGATGCCTGCCACGGGTGGGCCGCCGGCATAGCCTTCTTGCCCCCAAAGATTCGGGCAGCGGCGCGACCAGGCTGAGGCTTCCCACACTGGGCAAACGCTCCACTGGTGGGAGTATTGGTGGCGGGGGGCTCAGTGGTCTCATAGATAACAGGGACAGTAGGAGAGACTGTGGGGTGAGAGAGAGAGGGGAGGAAGATGTTAGAATGAGTGACAGTCAAATAATTTTACACAGCAGGAAGATATTACAAAGTTTAGATTTTGTAAATTTTTATACAAATTGATTACACGTGACACTATATTTTACTTTCACGCAAAATGACATGTAAAATGAATACGCTGAGAAACAGTCATCATGGCTTCTCATGTGTGTTTCCAAAGCTTGTAACAAAAGTTGAAACTTTGCTCTGCTCAGCTCATTGACTTCTGTAGATACTTTGGTCTTCCAATCATTATGTCAACAGAAACATACTGACTCACTGTATTCGCACAATCAGTATGTTTACATGCACTAAGAGAAAATTATTGCCTCAGTCTGAATAAAACTGAACTTTTAAAATGCATGTAAACATCCAAAATGAAATCAACTCCATGGTGGTGTGAGATTAGTCAATGCCCACATAAAAGCATTTATGAGCATATTTAAGTACAACAAGTATAGGAAAAGGGATATATGAACACCTACCGACAGTACTTAAATCGGTTCTACTTCTGTGCATGTATACTCGGACAAGGACAATAGTCCAATTGAAAGAGATTGACCTCTAAGTGGTACATTTGAATGTACTAAGTGTGTGTGTGTGTGTGTGTGTGTGTGTGTGAATGTGCAACACATCCTATGTACCATTGTCTGATCCTGGGCATTTCCGGACATTGCAGTAGGCCCAGTCCACCTTGTTGTTCTTCTTTCTGATGAAGCACCAAGGACCATTCTCTCCATCAGGATTTCTGTCAGAAAAGACAAATTAACTGTGGATCAAAGGCATACAAGGCAAGCCGGGGCTCCCCCTACAGTCACTGATTTACCAATTTAAAAAAAAAAAAAAGTAGCAACAATATTGTACACATTCTCACCAATCCATGTGGATTTGTTTGCAGACCAAAGAATAAGAACCAGCGATGATCATTTTTGTAGTTATGTTGACTGACAAGGTAATAAATACAATTGCTGTTTCATTCAGTTTCGGTTTCATTGGCTTGCTGTTTAAGCGGATCACAAGTGTAGTTACCACGGAATATAGGTATAGATGGCTGAGTGAGCCTTCATTCACCCTGCAATTAGCCATTAAACCATGGAAGTGACTAGGAAGCTGGTAAGTTAACCTAAAAATGTGTCATGGTTTGCCTTTAAATTAATATAAAGCACACATTCCAAGGGCATAGAATTAGGGTGGATGGAGGTGACGTGTCACCACTAATATCAACGATTGTTGAATTATCTCCACCAATAATTTTGTAACTTCCTCATGAACAAAGGCTTAGAGTTCAGAACTTCAATTAGATGTTCATGAAGATGTTCCCTTAGTAGCTCTGTGCAAGAAAATAACTAGGTGTGTGAAGTACTTCAGTCACTTTACAGCATAGCATAATTTTGTGCATGCATAACAACATGTTTTGTTGGCCACTTTGGAAATATCATGACAGCAAGAGAGAGTAGGCTAAAGGAGGCTATTGCAAATAACTACAATGTTTTTAAATAAAAAAAAAACTGTTACCAGCACCGTGAGCATTGTAGAAAATGACTATTGATGCTCAGCAGCAAGCTAACAATGATCTGTCGACAGGGTAGCTGGTAGCATGGCAGAGGGTGGACATATCAAATTAGTTGTTATATTTTGAGCAGAGACCTAATGATGAAATTAGCACTGCTAAGGAGATGTCAAATTCTGAACAAATTTGGACTAATTGGAAATTACCAATTTAGACCAAGGCTAATTTACCCGCAGTTTGCCTTTAGTGGGTAACACAGTTATAAGTATGCAAAATATATCTGCTGATATGATACAGTTTAGGGGACATTTTGCTTTCAATAATGCATCCTAAGTTGGACCCGAAAAATCTAAAGGCACAAGCAATGTTTATATTTTGGGTTTTTTTTGGAAAGTCATGGAGGGTATGTGATTACTTTAGGATCCAGTGACCAGGGTTCAGTTTGTTATTTTTTCACCCAGGACAGACTGTTTTGATAAACCAGGCCAGGACACTCACACTGTTGTCCAGGACAAACTAGTCAGTTATCAATTAATACTGCAGTCAGATTATTAGCAATCATTTTAAAGCAACACTAACTTTTCAACACTATTTAAGGTATCTACACACACACACACACACAGTCTAACAGCAGACCTGCAGTAGTTGTGGGGTCCAAGTCCATCATAGGTATTGGCAAAATCTTCCCCAGTGGCTGGAATGAGGTGAGAGTTCCAAGGTAGACATCTGTCTCCATCTACAGTCTCACTGACATGGCCTCGATATGACTCCCCATCCCCAACAAAGCAGTCGTTAGGCCCTGGACATATTTCAAGACAGTATCACTGTCCTTTAGCCAATTATTATTCACCAACTTTCTAAGTTAGCCTGCTGGTACTTGCACATAACTGAAAGTCTTATGTAACCATTTATCGATATAGTGCTGAAGTGATGAAGTGTGTAGCTTTAGTAACAATCTTTTTGACATATGATCTGTTATAAGGTCAATGTTAATCCACTACAACCTGTTCATTACCCTGGTCAATATGCTTTCTTAACATCTGTCAAGTAGGAGTATGGTACAGAACAGGTAATAGCTTTACCAATTTGGCAGAACTTTCCACTGAAGCCAGAAGGACAGACACACTCAAACTTGTTTCGGGTCCGTCCCCTCTTGCAGGTGGCCCCATTCTTGCAGGGGTTTGGCCTGCAGGAGGAAGCTGGAGAAATCAAGACACAGTCCTGTCAAACTGCATTTGAACAACACTCTAATACTGTATTATAGTTCTATTAGTTCTATTTTTTAATTTCAGGATTAGTTGCAGTCATTACTGACACATGCACTTGTTTCATCATGTTGTCCTAGACTGCAATTTTAACTTGTATTATCTTAGATAAACGCACAGCTGGCATCAGCTAAAATCAGTTTTGACATGCAAAGCCAGTAAATCCTTAACAGAAAGTCATTTAGACATTAGAGGATAGAACACTGAATAAATGCCAGGGAACATGTTTTGATCTCTACTGAAGTGAGTTCTTGTAGGTTGGCTACCTTTCCTGCAGCCTGGTCCTTGATAGGGGGGATCACATTTGCACTCATAGAAGGGAGCCTTCTGTATGAGGACACACTCTCCACGACCACATTTGACATTTTTACAGGGATCCTCGTCTGCATTGAAAATATTTGACATGTATGAAAATAGAAAATACTGAGGACCGTCCTGGGCTATACGATATCAGACATAAAACAAAAGCAAGATAATGATGGAAAATCCATCATCAATCAGTTGTTGTTATATTATTATATATATATTACATTGTTATATATATTATCATATATGTATTATAGCATTGTAGCAAGACAACAGTTTACAGAAAGATCTTACATATTTGGCAGTTTTTGCCTTTGTACTGTCTTTGGCAGGTGCACTTGTAACCACCGCTTGCCAGATTCTCACAAACACCATTGTAGAGACAAGGGTTCGAGTCACATGCATCTGACAGAGACAAAAAGATACATTTCAAATACATATTTCAGAAGAGCATGAAAGGAACAGGCCTCTCTGGTATAACTGCCACCATTTGGATCTGAGCTTCTGTAGCATTTAAGAATGGGTGACATTTTAAAAAATTGGGCACCTTGATAACTTAAAATTCTATGAACCATAAACAAACCACCAAACCAGGTTTTATCAGCCACATCAGTGGTGTGCAGATGAGTAGCCTTACCAGGCTCATCAAACAGATCAATCAGCCAGCTTAAGTCATAGTCACTAGTTATTGAGGGCTCATCAGTGTAGTCATAATAGGAGTAGTCATCTGTTGGGGAAAATCGCAGAAAATAAACAATGCATTTAAAAGAGATGATAACTAGAAGGAGTGATATCAAAAATTGAGTTACTGAACAGTTGAACACTTGTGTTCCAGAGAACTATTCTGGAATTAATTACATGCGGTTTTAGCAAAACCCATCACAAATGTTTGCGGGTGGAAAAGCCCATACCTTCATTTGCAGTAAAGTAATCAGCATCTCCATAGAAACTCTGTTTAAAACAAAAGAGCACACAGTTGCAATCTAACATCATAGATGCATCAGCATACAGTATATTGAGAATCAGTAAACAGCCTATTTCATTTAAAAGCTCTGTAAAAACATGAAAAACACACATAAACATAAAAACATAAACATATCTGCATGACAGCCTACACAGAACATTAAACCATGTAAAAACACAGAGATCATTTTGGTCCATTGCCATATCAAATTGGGATGAAATATCACACTTCACAGTGCCTAAGCCGTTCAAAATTAAAACTAATGCCAAGGTGCAAAATGTAAAATGCTTTTTTGCATTAGTGTGTTGTACAAATTGTGTGTGAGAGAGAGAGAGCTGCAGCTGAGTAAAATTAATTACTTTGATGGAAATTATCTTTGTAATTTACTTTGAGTTTCTGGTTTATCATTTGCATTTGCATTATAACTCACCCCTCTCGCCACCTGAGACAGACTGGCCAGGGCCAACCCAAGCAACAGCAGCGCTGAAGCCATGGCAGCTGCTGAGACACCAGGACAGAGACTGCAGCTCCTCACCAAATCAACCCCACAGTTACACTGTTATCTCCATAGCCCGCTTGTTCCTGACAACACTGTGACCCTCAGCCCCCAGCACCCACTCAACCTGCACATCTGCACTCTGTGGGGTCACTGGACTTTAGAAAAGCAAACGCTGCTGAGGCCTGAGCAGGCTTCACGTCTCTATTGGGGCCAGAAACAATATCCCACCTGTATGACATGCTGTCCCACTTTTGCTCTTTGAAGTTACTCGTCGTTCTCACTCACTCATCTGCAAATGAATATCTGACTACATAAACTGTAACTGTAACTTGTTCAGTGGAATAGTTTGTGCAATATAATTTCAATGTTTCCTTCACAATGTTTTTTTTTTGTAGAGACCCACATCAAAAGCACAAGAGGTATAGTGAAAACATATGGAAAACAACAAATCTCTTTTCTCAACTCTGGCAGATTGATTACTATTGGCTGTTGTGCTTACTCCCACTCTCTCCACGTGATCAGCATTCCTTAATATCTGGTCACTGTTGCAGGGGCGTCATCAAGGGGAAAGTTAGGATGATTCCAAGGGCCTGGCACTGATAGGGGGCCCGCGAGAATTTTAATATTATAATCAATGTTTGGGAGGCCCAAAATAATATTTTGTCATAGGGCCCAAAATTTCTAGCAGCACTGCTGCACTGTTGAAATAATTAGTGTGCCAAATGAGAATGTAACAGAGTTTTTGTTCATCTCTTACCAGTACTCTGTAGCAAGATTGCAAAGAAATCTATTGTAATACACAGCGGAATTCCATTCTCAATTTGCTGGGTCAGCAAAAAATTTATCATACAGGGTATGGGAGAGAAAAGATGGAAGGACGTACAGCCTGGAAATGGGTGTAAAGCAAAAAATGACATTGGTCACTAAAAAAGATAATCTTCCACTGCACAAGCTTTGAATGAAGGTCTACGCTAAAATGAAGATCACTTTTAACTATGAAATCAGTAATTGTATTTAGGACATCATATGAACAACCCTCCCGACTGTGATCTTAAAATTCAGGCTGTCAAGAAAAAACTGAATCATTTCAACTTTATTACAAATTAAAAAGAGCTTGACACCACAACACATCTGCAAACCACATATCTATGTGATAGAGCATATAACATCACAAATCACATCTGCATATTCATTTCTTTAGTACATCACATCTAATTATTAGAAAAGGTTATCATTCATCGTAATGATGTCAGGCTACACTGAATGCACTAATGAGGTTATATGTTCATGGAGCCTATTCTACGACAAAGCTTGCATTGAGAAAAAACAGGCCTTTCTTTTATTTACGTTGTTTTTTGGTTTTTGCTTAAAATAATACTTCCTATTATACAGAGAATAAAGTGTCTGGCATTGCCAGCCTCACTAACAGTGTGAAGAGTCTGGCTATGTTTGAGAAACATCTCCAGACTAGCAACATAGTGGACCTAGACTTTGAAGTCAGTGATCCAGTCTTACCAGTTGCCTTGATAAGGAATTTCTTTACATTACAGACAACTTCATCACTAACCTTGCAAACTGAAAATTTGTTATTTTTTGTTCTTTATTTTATTTAGTAGGGACCATGTACAATTTTAAACATAAATGTTGCCATTTGATACATTGTACCAGAGTTAGCCTCAGGCTATAAATCACATGGGCAGTAAGGTTGAATAAACGTACACGTGCCTGACAGTTTACCATTGCCACTTTCCATTTCTAAGTTCATGTCAGTCACCAGCCTAGGCTGGTTTGTAACTGTTTTTTTCAGCAGGGGCGTCTGGGTTCGTAGGCTATGTGGATCCTGATCCCATATGGACTAATGTCCATTTATTTGCTTTTACTCTTATCTCATTTTCGCTTTGATTGAGCTAATACTCTAATTTATGCAATTTCACTACATGTCTTACATTAGTATTTCAATAATAAACTCCTTGATCCTTAATCATCTCCTTGGGTCACTGAGTGTCTCACCATCCTGGTGGCTGAGTGAGATGCAGTTACATTGACTAGTGTCAGACTAGTACTGCGATAAACGGAGATACTGGGCTAGCCGTGCCAGGCTGTCATGACACTTTGTGTTGTATTCTGACTGACTGGGTACTGTTCAAGTGCTAAAAGGTGTTGAAAAGTGACTCCAAATATCCATAAATATCAATTCCTCCTTGGTGTGGTTTCAAGATGCCCTTTCAGCATAGCGAAGATAAGCTAAAATCTGGATCTGACAAAGATGAAGACAGACTGACAGACGCACACACACTCATAGATACCCTTCTAAGCTGGCTTGGTGTGGATAGCAAAATATTATATTTGTCTATTTTTAGTTCTATTTTTGTCTATATTTAGTCACTTCCTCTTTTATTCACAAGCCTTTTAGCATCCCGGATCAATACACACACATGTTCAGGCACTTTGTGTTTTGGAATTAATCCAGTCCACAAATTTCGTGACGCGGGCATAAACTCCAGGTTTGTTCTTCACACCGCAGGCGTCTCCCCAGCTGACCACACCATATACATAGTGGACCCCATCCTTCTGACACACCAGAGGACCTCCAGAGTCACCCTATTCAAAAGAAGCACACAATGTAGCTTAATCACAAACGTCTTCACAACTGCAGAACAAGCCAACAAATCTGGTTCTCTCACATACTAATCTGCTCATCAGATCAGAGTTCCTTAAGTTATGGAGTTAAAACGATAGTCAAATTGACTATTCGATTGTCGATGGTAGATCTAATGTTCGACTATTCGAAAATCATGTCTCATCCCTAGTGTATAGAAGTATTTTGATCTACATCCATTGATTCTGCCTCAGGGAAGTGGGAAATGACAGGAAAGTAGCCATGTTGGGATCAGTGTGTGTGAGAACCAAGCTACACAACTACTACACAACCAGACCAACTGCTGCTTGTGTCGAAAGGCACAAACACACATCCCAAGGCCCTGAGCCTGCATTAAGCATTATTGGTGCTCAAATGTCAATGTGTATGTATGTTTTATATTGTCTGATGGAGTGAATGCTAAATTGTTATTTGTACTGTCTAGTTTGTTTATTTGTGTTTGTTCCCATGTGTGTGTTGCTGTGTTTTTTGTCATGTTAGGTAGGATGGTGATATAGTAGTTAAGGAATCTTGTTAGCATGCTAGTAGCTTACACACACACAGACACACACACACACACACACAAACAAACCTGACAGGTGTCCACTCCCCCCTGCATTCTTCCAGCACAGACCATGCTGTCGTCCAGCCTGTCACCATAGACATGAGGAGCTGTGCAGCGCTCCTGTGAAATCAGATGCACCTTGGCTGCCAGAAGCCTTGTACTGTAATACTCTGAAGGCAAAAAAAGACAAAGGTTTATATTTTCATCTAGATATTTTCATTCTATATTGTTTTATTACATCATATGTGTAGGTATAATGAACACTGTCTGGCTGTCTACATTTGCTCTACCCTGCTTTACTAATTAAATGTCCTGTTCTAGAGCACTGACAGGCATTCCGTTTTCTGGTTGTCTGTCTGTCTGTCTGTCTGTCTGTCTGTCTGTCTGTCTGTCTGTGTCTTCATCTTTTGCAGTCCCTTTAAATCGGTTTTATTCTCTTTTGTATCTAGTTGCGATTTTTGCGCCAGATACCTGTCTCTGTCTCGCCCCATCCTGATATGCGGCACTCAGAGGAGTCTGGTAGTGGTCCAGTGGGCAGACAGGCTGTCTTCACATACCTACTCTCTCTAGCGCACTGGCCCTTTGGACCCTTCAGTTTCAGCAGGGCTGTGATTCAACCAAGACCGGATAAGAATAAAAAAGGGGAAAGATGATCAATACTTGTTGACACTTCTTTACCACAGTTGGACTGCAGAGTAGGAGAAGAGTTGACCGGTGTCTTGTCCACTCACCAATGTCACTGAAAAGGGCCTCTTTAGTTATCTTGTAGTTCTCATGAACTATGAAGTCCTCTACAGGGATGATCTGCTCTGAGTGCTCCTCCTTCATCAAATTGACACCACCCACTTCCACCTGCATCTCCATCATCCTGTTACTGGGTGGAGAATTAGAGACTAAGCTTAATTTGAACATCTTACTGCCAAACATGTCTGCTCATACAATAACAGACACCAGAAATAGAAAAGAGAGAAGATGATCATATCTTCAAACACCAAACCGAAAGTAACCTAAGATTCACCACTCACATGCAGTGAGCAGCCGTGAGGACCCAGCATGAGTCGATGAGGATTCCACCGCACGTGTGATAAAACTCATCCATGGTGCGCTTGCGTCTGACCTGCAGTGAGACCTGCCATGGGTGGGTCGCTGGCATCACCTTTTGGCCTCCAAAGATCCTGCCGGTCATGGCGCCAGGCTGCGGTTTGCCACACTTAGCAAACTGCTGCGTAGTGGGAGCCTGGGTATTAAGAGGGTTGCTGGTCTCAGGCTCGACCCATACAGTGGGTAAGGCTTGGTAAGGTAGAAAGAGAGTAGGAGAGAGACAATTTAATGATTACAGGCTTCTTGAACAATAAATAGTATATCTAATAATTTGATTGATTTTATACAAAATGAAGATTTTCAAAATATGTGTGTGTGTGTGTGTGTGTGTGTGTGTACATGTTATACCTGTGTCTACAGAGCACTTTGTCACATTGCAGAAGCCCCACACTGCACGCTTCTTTTCTTTATAGAAGCACCAGGGGGAATCCTCGCCATCAGGATTTCTGTCAGACAATCAGGAAGACCCCATTAACCTCATTAACCTTATTGGACTTTAAACGCTTTCTATTTTATTAGCACATTCCCCATAGTACCCAAGAGTTTCAACCTCAGGTTCACTTCATGCATGGTTGGCAACCAAAAAAAAAAACAAAAACATCTGACCTGTGTGGTTCACTATGATAGTATTTGCTGGGAATCTATAGAGGGATGGGAGCCTGGGTATGTGACCAACCAAATATTTCATGGACCAGACAATTCACTTTTCATGGAGCAGAGTGTGCAATGAGCAACATTTTTGAGCACAGATGGCAAAGCATTTTACACAAACATACACATATATATGTAGCCTTATCAGAGTTTAGGGCGGTTTTACACAAACATACACATATATATGTAGCCTTATCAGAGTTTAGGCGATTTTACACAAACATACACATATATATGTAGCCTTATCAGAGTTTAGGGCGGTTTCACACAAACATACACATATATATGTAGCCTTATCAGTTTAAGGCGGCCTTCTCTATGAAAGGCAGGAAATGCATTGCCTCCTCTTTATTTACAAGTCACTGCAAGGTAAATTACCTCTTCACCTTACTTTTAAAAATCAGACAAACTACAAGAGCAGTTCAAAATAGACCAGCTGGTGTCTGTAGACAAATTCAAAGAAGAGAATAAGATGAAGGACAAATCCAATGTCATATCAGACCTGCAGTAACTGTGGGGTCCAATACCAGTTTCAGTATTCATTTCAGCTCCCACAAGATGAGAGTTCCAAGGCAGGCAGTCCTGACCTTCATCAGTCTCACTCACAAAGCCCCGGTATGATTCTCCATCTCCCTCAAAGCAGTCATCTGGGCCTAGACGCATTTCAGGAAAGTGACACAGAATGCTTTTTTACTGCAGAAGATTGAGCCATACCAATCAAAATCACATCAGAAGATTTAATTGCATTTATAGTAGCACTTGTAGTCAAGGAGGATTGTACTAAGTTAGGTTGTGTTGTGTTGAATTTGAATGCGTGTGGAGACACTTTACCAACTTGGCAGAGCTTTCCACTGTAGCCCGCAGGGCAGAGGCAGGTAAACTGAGATCTGGTCCTTCCCTTCTGGCAACTTCCTCCATTTAGGCAGGGGTTAGGTCTGCAGGACGCAGCTGAGGGGGAAACAGATGTCACTGGAACAAGCGTGATATAATTCTGTGAAATCATGTCAAATCTCACTAGTTGGAGAGCATATGTATTAGGGTCAGGAATCAGGATACTGTGGCCTTTAACCTTTTCTGCAGTCTGGGGGTCGAAATGGAGCATTGCATTTGCATTCATAGTAGGGCGGCGCCTTTATAAGCACACATTCACCTTGACCACAATTGACCTTCTTGCAGGGATTTATATCTGCATTTAAAACAAAAACAATCTGGTGTCACATATACTCTGAATATTAGGGGCAAACACAGTATTCATGGATACTGACTGAGAGCCATTACATTTGAAAAACAACAGTAGTCTATAGTATGAAATGCTAATATGCTATGCTATGACATGGTGAGTATTTGAATGCTATACATTTATATCATTGCCAATTCATATGGATGTCATACATATCTCGCAGTGTTTGCCAGCATATGGTGGTACACAAGAGCATTTGTAGCCATCATTGCCCTTTGCTTCACAGGTGCCATCGTTCTCACAGGGATTGGGTTCACAATTATCTACAATCACAGATAAAAAAACAGGTTTAACCAGGGTACAAGCATTCACATTCACAAACATTCACAAACAGACATCCCCAAGCACCCAAGCACTATGGAAATCAGGGGCAAGTAAAATGTTCTAAAGTCTCTCAAAATTACAGCAAGAGAAAGACTAGCATTACAAATCAACTGTTGGAAACCATTACACCATAACTGTGGCAATCCTTTTGGGTTTATAGAAGTCTCACTTTTATTCTCATTGAGCAGCTCTGACAGCCAGCCTAAGTCATAGTCTGTTCCCACTGACGGCTCTTCAGTGTAGTCATAGTAGGCATATTCCTCCAGAGCTGGAAGTGTAGCAAAGGATCAATAAAACTAACTAACATGCATGAGATAATTTAAACAGATTAAAAATGTCTGTCCTTATGTATTAACAGTTAGTATTTACAGCTGTTTTACAGATAGCATTTTACAGTGTGCTCAGTCAATTTAGTTACTGAATGTTTAAATTACTGAAGGTTTATTGTGTTATGCACATTAATCTTACATACTTTATGTATGTAAGATTAATGAAAATTGTCTATAAGATTGTCTATACTACAAACAAAACTCACTACTTCACAAAATTTGCAACACTATGCTTCTAGCAAACCTGTAAATTGTCAGTTGTACACTGCTGCACTATAACTCCCATGTATGGTCTGTATTACAAAAAACCTGGTAAAGTTAATATATTTTTGGTTAAGGCACAATAAGGAATAATAATAATAATAATAAAAAAAAAAAACAGGATAGCAGCAAAAACAGCTTCAGCCTATTGGTTTTAGTCTTGAGTAGAATGTCCATGTTTCATACAATGTGCTGGTCTATAATAGGTTTATAATATCGTCTAAACAGTCTCCGAAATAATGTAAAAGTTCAAAGTTAGTGCATTAATTTCAAAACTCCAAGACTAGACCCCGGACTCAAACATGTAGGCCAAGAGTCAGTGTAGCCCACCATCTGCAATACCGACAAAGATATCCAGGAGGTCCTGCTGACCAAGAAGAAAAAATGGAGAGGTCTATCAATATATGTAATCATACAAAAAATACATTAAAGAAACATGCTTAAATGAAACAAGACCCCCCCCACACACACCACCTGTAGTTACAAACTTGCTGTTCAGATTTGTATTTGCACAGCTCACCCCTCTTGCAGACTGAGACAGGCTGGACAGGGCCAGCACAAACAGCAGCAGTGCAGGACCCATGGCTGCTAAAGACTGCAGCTTCATAGCTGACTACCAGCTACACACAAAAGACCTTTTAAGTGTGTCATCATTTCCTGCTCTCTCCCTCTCGCTGTCCTCTTATCTCTCTGTCCCTCACATACACAAACATACATTTGGACATGGGATTTGGGACTCAAAAGAAAAACAAGGCTGCCCAAAAGGTTACTGGACTTTAGAAAGGTAAACTAAACATTTTTCAGATATTTGCAGAAAACCAGGGTAGTTATGGTGGTGACAGAGTAGAAAAATTGCCTACTAATGTATCAATTGCAATTTTATTTGCTGTGGTGGTAGCCTAGTGGGAAATTGTGTAAACAGGCTACCACTAAATGGTGTTGCTGATCTCCCCACAAAAACTTACACTTACAACTTACAACTTACACTACAAAAGATACACTTCTTGTATAGATAAATGTATGTATTGATGTATTGATAAACCCCAGTCACAGAGGGAATTTTTCACATTTTTTTAGAGCCTTGGACTTAATTACTTCAGTCTTCCCACAACAAATAAGAAATCTATGGGTTCTAGGGCTAAATCTTGAAGAAGAAAATTGCTAAAAATGCTAAATGCTAAATTGCTAAAAATGTGGGATTTTTTCTTTTCCCGTTCCCACTCTGTAGATCTGTATAGTTGTTGCTCAAACAACGTATTATTAAAAAAAATGGCATACCATTTAAAACAATTTAACAAGGAATTTTTAACTCTGTTAGTTGCCTGTGATTTCAGTTGGCATACAGTCTATTTTACCTAATTTTGGGTTGCTATCTTGAATTTTCAGTTTTAATTATCATAATAACAAAGGCTTCTATAGGCAATATTTTATAGGCAAAAAATAAGATTAAAAATAAAATTCTAAAAAAAAAAAAAAAATACTGAGAGGTATGCATGCTTTAAAAATCTAATTGTATAAATGTCTAAGCATAAAACCTGGTGTAGCTCTCAAAAGTACAGATCTTGTTCAAATGTATCTCCTGTGCATAGGGCTCTGCTAAAATAAATGTCTATGCTACAAATCATGAATTCTTTCAAAAATAAAAGTCCTTGATTGGTCCTTGAAAACCATGACTGGCTTGAAAAATGTAATTGAGTTAGCTTCTAAACATACAATCTGGAGAACCAAAATAAAACTCCTTGCTAGAACTCACAAATGCTTGCAAAATAAAAAATCTCCTTTTCTTCGTTAACAACCCATATCTTACATTGCTGCCGTGGTAACACTACTAACAATCAGCTGACCCAGGTGCAATTCGAGAACACCATGCTGCAAGCCGATATGACTTTGAACAGACTTAAGTTTAGCTTTTAAAATGCATCTCTACTTTATTCAACTATTTAATTTATTTTGAAGCGGGATGGATAGTGAAAAACAGTGTTTCATCCAGCAGTATTCCTAGCCCAAGAGCCATCCTACTGAAGATTATTGCTGCATTCTTGCATTTTGCTGCAGTCTACAAGTCTTATAGATACACACTGTAACATATCAAGATCAGATCTTAACTCACACAGTACATTCAACATCTTGTACAGACTAATGGATTACTGTAATGTCATTTTGGCAGGACTCCCTGCATGTGCTGTGAAACCTTTGGAGATGATCAAGAATGTGGTAGCACAGTTGGTCAACCAAAAATGACATGTCACTTGGCCTTTAGTTTCTCTGCATTGGCTTCCTACTGCATCCAGAGTTAAACTCAGATTTCACACAACTGCATTCAGGACTGTGGATCTGCACCATCCTACTTCAATGATATGATCCAGCCTTATACACTCCTTCTAGACCACTGCGCAGATCCAATGAGCACTTGTTGCGTTGGCCGACTATCAATGTCATGGAGGTCTTACAGTGCATTCACGGGTTACTGGGAAGTGGGGAGTTTCTGGGAGTTCAGTGGTCAATCAAGAGTAACATAGCCCCTCTGACATGAGAAACTCCCGTCTTTCTTGTATCCAGTCAACGCACTATTTGTCAAGACTCTTTTCTTTTGTAGCACAATGGTGGAAAGAATTGATGGATAGTGTTGTTACTGTGTGTAAGAGTGCCCCAAAACAGTCAAGAGTGGAACCAAAGAGGGTAAAAGCTTTCGTACGCTGATACCAAGGTCACGTAATGTGACACCCCCACTTATGCAGACTGGACCTACTCACGTTTGTTCCCATAGTAATGTATTATGTTGCTCTATCTTGGTCAGTATTCAATGATCTTTGGTAGAACTGATTAATTTACAGTAATTCTTCTTTATTTAAAACACATTAAATATGTGTTAACTAGGTAGGACCACTGGTAAAGGCACTTTGTGCTTGCACTCAATTATCCGCTGTGCTTGGTCTCCTTTTGTTCATGCCTATCTATTCCAGCCTGCTATTCTAAATTCTTCTGCTCCTTCTTTTGTTCCCTCTTTTTTTGTTCCCTCTCTTCCCCACACATTTTTGAACTTGCTTTTCATCTGGGTGGGGCAAAACAAAACTAAGTACATTTTCAACTGTAGTTGGCAGTCCTCTGTGTAGTAGAAAGACAGAGTAGTGGCTCTAATATTGATTCTTAAAACTGTGATTGTTTGTTAACTGAAGACAGAGCACCCTTAATGCCATCTCAGAGCACTCTACCCTACAATGAAAACATTCCAACAGTTTCAGTTAACACCTTGACTTACACCTACATAACATCAAAATGTCTTTGCTGTGAAGACAGTAGCCTACATTTTTTCACGTACACCATACACAAATTCAGTCTTTTGACAGCAACCAGCATGTTTTCCATTTTATGAAGAGTACCTTTCATCTCGTGCACTCTTGAGTGAAGTACACAGCAGAAACAGCAGTAGACTGCTGGCAGCTGACTGCCAACTTGGCCTCTGGTGGGCTCCCAGTGGACCACCAACCTTCTGCTATCTGGGCAGGAACCATCAAAGCACCAGATTTGGCCGACAATATATACACTGTTTTCCTGGTCTTTCAACATAGGGCAGATGAATAAATTCAAGCAGTACAAGGCAAGCCTGCGGTTTTCTTTTCGTTTTTCTTTCTTTTTTTAATACCCCAGGAGCTCCCCCTACAGGCACTGATTAAAAATAGTAATAATAACATTGTACATTCTCACCAATCCATGTGGATTTGTAAGCAAACCAAATAATGGGAACCCGCGATGATAATATGCAGGAGTTTTGTTGACTGAAAAGATAATAAACGCATTTCGGTTTCATTCAATTTCGTTTTGACAGCTCGCGTTTTCAAACTGCAGGTGCTTGTAACTTAATTAACAAATTTGTTATTGGCATACTTGAAAATTTCAAAATTTCAATACACACAAAACTTTAGCAAAAAACTCATCCGCTAGTTTTGCTGCTGACTCGTGAGGCACTGGTAGGCTGTGTAGCCAACGCAAAGTTCGTCCCTGAATCATTAAGGGATCTGTCCACCTCTAGTCCTTCACTGTTGCTTTCAAAGTTCTTCTCAAATGTAATCTCGGTTTCCTCCCGGACCCACTCTATCACGTCGAACCCACATCCCGGTTGCTCACGTCCACACAAAGTGACCGAGCCCGTCACTCGTCTTGGCCTAAACTGAAGCCCCCGTCCTTCATTGCCACGATCCATCACGTCTCCCGCTCCTTCTAGTACCCCGTATTCTGTCGCCTCATTTACTTGACCTCCCTGCGTCGACGTACAACAGCTTAAATAATTGAGAATACTTATTTTACTGCCTAGGCTACTTCTGACTATAGGCCTAGAGGGATTCCACGAGTGAAAAACTAGGCGACAGAAAAACAAATGTTGCAAATATACACATTCGATTTCACCAGTACCCAGCATAGATTCTAGCGCTGTCTAGAACATTTGGTAAGCTACATTGACTTAATATAAAAAAGCTGAAGATATGTATGACATTTATCCTACATTATGTTGTTTCACAGATTAATTCTACACCCATAAAGTTGATGAATCGGACACTAAACCTTTTCTGCTACAGTGGGAGAGTAGTTGGAGTAGAGGAAGGCTAAATCACAAAACAAAACACCAAAACAAAAACTGTCTGTAAACCAGGTGAACTCACAATTAAGTGAAAGTATATTGTGGTGATGTGATTCATTACAAATATGAGCATAGTTATTTATCTGTGTTGAGTTGTCCTACTTTTTATAACCCTGTCCCAAAAAAACATACGCTACATTTTCTATATTCACACTGTAAGAAATACAACAAGAGTGCTAAGGACTATCTATCTTTGAACCCCATTGCCAAAGGGTGTAGGCTAATGTACAGTCACAAATGAAAGTCAGGATTACTGTGAGGGTTTTTTATTTTTTATTTGTTCCAAGCTGAAGACCTGAGACCTCTTTCTTACACAAACATTCCCACAGGGACAATCAACCAGACGGTATAAATGTTTATGCTTTAATATATTTAAAATAGAAAAATACTGAATGTCCACTACTTAATCCATACTCCACCACCTATCCACCCATGTAAGGCAGCTGAGATTACAGCTAGGGTGTGTGACTTCGGGTAGAATGTGAGAGGTCGCCGTCTTCACTTAAGCGTGTGAGATTGTCTAAGAGCAAGGTCAGAGGGAGTCCAGTTGCATTGACCATAGGTATTCTCCCCACAATCAAATGCAATCTAATGACCTTCATTCTTTTTACACACACACACACACACACACACTCACTCACTCACTCTAACATACAAACACATACATGTAAAGACAATTTTTGACATCCAATATTTCATCCCTTCGGCAGTGTGTTGTAGCACACACTTGCTAGTCCTCGTAAGTACTGAGTCTGGCTTCAAAGTTCATTGTCATCCTCCACAGGCCAGTAATGATAGCAAAGTTTCAAGTGTGCAACCAAGACATCCATTCAAAAGGTACTCGGTTCATTCGGTAGCATATTGGATAGTGTCCAAAGACTCCTCAACTGCATAGGGCTCAAGTCCACATGGTCTTTCACCACTTCACCCAGCATAGAGATAGAGGGAAAGAGAAAAGAGATGAAAGCATAATACAAGGATCAAAGGGAAAGAAGAGTCTTTGAGTAGTCTCACAGAATCCTCTCCCTGCACGCACAGTGGATCAGCAAGAAAAACTTCCCAAGACTGTTATGAGTGTGTTTTTTCCTCCTCTATTCAGCATTCACTCCAGCATATAATTGTCCATAATTTTAAACAAGAAGGGGAAAAAAATATCATGATAAAAAAATAAGGCACCATCATAATCTGCCACCAGTCCTTTGAGGCTCCTGTGGGGAGACGGTGTGGCCTCCTTTAACTAAGCCCTCAATGTGATTTCCTCACAGGGGACCAGTCTCACTAGCCTTAGCAGGGCAAAGAGCTAAGAGGAGAGGAGTGTGCGTCTGACCATCACATCCATGGGCTGAGAGGAGACCATACACTGGGTCTAAGTGTGATATTTCAGGATGGGGTGAGGGGTCGGTGTCTGTGTGTCTGTGTGTGTTGGGGGGTGGGCAGGGGGTGTTCAAGTGTACTCGGCTTTGCGGATGTAGTTGGAGGGCACATAGCCGCGGCGCCCCCATCGGTTTGGCCAAGCCACCACTCGTTGTTGCCTGTCATGTCTTGGAACGCCAGGATGCGGATGCGCTCATTGGCTGAAATGCTCAGCTCGTTGGCACAGCGGGCACTGAAGGCATACAGGGCGTAGTAAATCTGCAGAAGCAAGACATACAAAACATCAAACTCAGTTCTGCAAAGGATTTCATGCACTGCATGATAAATGAAGCCAGAGATGAGGCTTATTATTCACATTCATATACTTGAATATGAATGTACTTCTGTATAACTGGTGACAGCATACACAACATACATAACCCATTCACTTAGTGTTAAAGTTGCCGGATTACTATTCACAGCAGGGCAATGAATTGATTCACAACGGATTTATCCTTTAAGTATAAGCAGAGACGGTTCTTTTAAAGTATTTACACCAGGTTACACACTCAGTTACACACCCAGTGTAGCTTCCCTGTTCCCTGGGAGTCCCTGTTACTAGTCTGGTATAATGCGGGATCCCACTAGCATTCGGTGAAGATTTCTCAATGCAACATCCAAGTCGTATTACTAGTCGGGTAAAAAGCAGCATTATCTATTCAGAATTAATTGGTTCTGTTTTACCTGGTGGCCATCCAGCTCTGGTTCTCCCTCCACCTCAGGCTCACTGTACTCCTCTGGGGGATACTGAGACTGCTTTGCAGCTGCCCCGCCGTCCCGGTTTCGCCTCTGGTGTGAGCTGAAGGCAGCATGTGATTGGCCGTACCTCTGCGATGTGTCCTGCCACGACGAGTTCCTGCTGGACGAACAAGAGTCTGTTTCAGAGGAGTCTGAGAACTCTCTGTGGTTGGTCGGAGTGGAATCCAATGAGTCTCTGTGGCCAGTTTGGATCCTGTAAGAGGAAGACGAGTCCGAGGAATAGTCCCTGTGATTGGCTGTGTTTCGGTAGCCTGTGTCACCAGGCAGTTCTCTGTGATTGGCTGACCCCCTATGGGAGGAGTCTGATGAGTCTCTTTGATTGGTGGGCTGGCAGCTGGGGGAGGGATTCCGCCAGGATGGGGCACCGTCCTGTGAGGTGCGGGCATGGGAGTGGTTGGGGGGTGGTGCAGTGCTGAAGCTGACTGCAGCAGTCTCCTGGTTGAAGGTCAGCGTGCTGTTGCTGTTCTGTCGTGAGAAGACAGGGGATGAACCACCGTAGCCTGACTCATTGGAGGACTGGCTCTCGATAGAGACATCTGATTGGCTCCTGCGTGGGTTGTAAGGCTTCAGGAATGAGCTATAAACAAAGCCCTTGGTGACTGTAGGGAGAATCAATAGAAAAAAAGGCAGGATCAATTAAAAAGATCTTAAAACATCTACATTTCAAGTTAAAGCGGTCACTCAAATCTCATGGTGCAAAACAACGTGGATTGACTGACTGGCTGCAAGATACCGATACCCACCCCCATTGTCGATGAGCCAGCGATTCTGGCTTCCCATTGGGTCCTGCTGCTTGATCACGCCCACAATATCTCCCTCCAACACGGACACATCCAGGTCCTGTGCTGCATTGAAGTTGCGCTCAGCCTGGTATAGCTTCTCTGGACCATAGCGAGCTAGCAGGCCTGCCCGGTGCTCATCTGTCTGGAGCACATAGTTAGGCTGTAACAAGAACAAAAAGATACGAAAAGTGAGACATTTTGTGAAGATAATACAAATTTTGTGAAGACAATGTTATTGGCATGCAACAATATTTGCAGAACTTGTTTGGCATAGCAAGAATGTAGCTCAATCCAATGTAGTCACCCAGCCCCTAGAATATAAATCTCATATTTGTTCATAATATAACAATAAGGATGTGATATCTATTCAAATATAGTACATTGAAGAGTTTTGTTGGTACGTACCGGCCCTTGCACCTGTTTCTTGGAGGTCTGCTTTTCAAGGGTCTTCTTTTCAAAGGCCTTGCGTGCTATGGGCAAGTTCTCGGGAAAGAAGCTGAAGTTCTGCAGCAGCTGCAGAACCCTGCTATGCTCTTCCTGGAACAGTGCAATCAGGTTCCCCTCGGTCCCACAGATGCCTGAGAGCTGTGGAAAGTGCACAACGCGCTCTGACTCTTGCTCTTTCAAATCTCTGTCATTTATCCACTTTTCCACTTTCATTCTTGGTTCTCATTAGGTAGTCTTCTCCCTTTCTTCCTCTTTACCTTCCTTGTTCTGTAATCACTAGCAATGGTTCTTTAAGCACGAGGTGCTGTGTAGCCTTTTGTAGACATTAAATAATCCTGCATTATGTAAACAAGTGGAGGTGCTGTACAGGACTCCAGTTTGTAACCTTGGAAATTGGATGCAGGCATGTTAGCAAGGCTAAAACCTATGGGTGGATAGCATTTATTGTTAGCATGTCTGTTAACTGTTTCACAGTAGCTGCCGGCTAACGTTTCGAAGGAAATACTTATTTCCCCCCCTTCCCTCCCTCTGTTCACGTATTTCTCTTGAAAAAATTCCTTCACCTCTTCCATTCCATTTCAACCCTTACCTGTAGCAGTGGCTGCAGCTCGCCGAGCGTGAGGCGCATGAAGTCCCGCTGGGCCTGAGCGAAGGCGCGCACGCAGCCCGTGAACAGATCCTCGGCGGCACGCTGGAACTTTGGCAGCTCGTCCAGGAGCTGCGCGTTGAGCGCCTCGTAGTTGTTGCGCGCCGCCTGCAGCTCTTCTTGGGCGCGACGCTCGCGCAGGCGCTCCGAACGCTCCTTGCAGTTGTCATAGTCCAGCAGCTTGTCGAAGCGCTTCTGGATAAGCTTGTGCGGGCCGGCGAACATGGACAGCAGCTGGTTGAGGGGCTTGATGACCAGCGTCTCCGTTCGCTCTTTCTACACCGGCAAAATCGACAGAGAGAGAGAGAGAGAATGCAATGTCAATGTCAGAATAATTGCTTAAAGGGCGATACAACATTGACAAGTTCAGTATATTTGTTAGTGCTACCACTTAATGTTCATGCTAGCACTATGTAGCTGACTGGCAGTTTTGCAAAAACAGTACTCACAAAATCGGTGAACTGCTTATCACTGATGCAGCGATGAGCCCTCTGGAAGCGCTCAGGGTCTAGGTGATTACGATCAGTGTAGATATCACAGAAGCTGATGGCAGCCAGCACCTTCACAGAGGCCGACTCCTGAAAAATATATACTACAGTTTTAAAACAGGCCCTTAGCTGTAACAATGCACACACACAAAAAATAAAATAAAATATTCTCCTAATTTCCTTGACTATGACTATGTCATGGTTATTGCCTTTTTATTTATAAGATATGCCTCACCAAGGCTCACTAGTTACCATAAGTCCATAGTGTTGCTTTAGTAGCTGAATGTAGTAGAGTAGATGCAGTGCATGCTGGGACATTTTAGTTTGTTTAGTGGTTTGTTTTGTTTAATTGGAAAAGTGCTTTTACCCTGATGTGCTGCAGGTAGAGGGAGATGTCCCTAATGAAAGATTTGATCAGTCGCTCTTGTAACCTAAAACGCTTTTCGGCCTCATCAAATGCTTCATCTTTGATCTGTGGAGAAGAATGCCAAAAGACAGGAAGGAGGGGGAAAATAATCAGTTAAGATCTCATTATTACTTGTGACGATGCTTGTGACTACTTCCTATTGTGGTGGGGATGGTTACCTGTGGGGAAATGCCGGTAAGGTGTTTGAGGTGGCTGCTCACACGGTTGGACTTCTTAACAATTGAGTGTATGCTCAACTTGGAGATCTTGTCAATAAGAGTATCCTCATCTCCCTTTCGGTACTTTACCACTGTTGGACACAAGAGGGTGCACTAAGGTCAGACCAGTTGCAATCAGGCCTGAATAAAATTTTACTGATGTAGAAATAATTATGCTAAAAACCAAAACAAAAAAGTGTTAGCAGTAATTTATATGAAACAAGATAACTCCTAAAAAATAACTACACTGTAAATTTATAACTGAGTACACTATAATAACTTCCTTCATTGAAGTTACACATTTCTTTAAAGTCATAAACAACCACAAACTCTCTTAACACACACATATCACACTGAGAGAGTAAGACACACACCACACTTACCCAGGTCTTTCCTCCTTTTGTACTCGTTGATGTTGACGTTGATCTCCTTGATGGACTGCACTGCCTCAGTGAGCTGTTCACGGTCGTGGTGGGACTCTGGTGTGGCATTGAGAAGTTCCATCAGAAGCAGAGGGTAGCGCATCACCCTCTGAACCGGCTTTATGAGGAATGAACCCAGGTTGATGTAGTTTGTCTTTCCCCTGAGAAAGAAAGAAAAAAGAAAGGAGACAGAAATAGAGAGAGAGAGAGGAGCAAGAAGACAGGGAAAGAAAGGGAAAGGATCAGAATGAAAGGAAGAAGATGACCTCAATTATATTGCCAGGTTTGTTAATCCAAGGAGCACAAACAAGGATCCACACTAAGTACACAAACTCTCTCACCTCACACATAGAAACTTGAACACCCTTTGAATCTTAGAGTGAAACTCAGCCAAAACAGAAACACTGCAGTCTAAACACAGGTCTACTCCTTTCAGATTAAAAAAAAAACACTGCAATAGACAACAATTCTCTAAGAGAGACTAGAACATGCTAATACCAGGGTGTTCAAAATCTCTAGAGGTATGATAAAGGGTAAACAAGTGTGTACAAGTGCAGATAGCATTTGATGCTGCAAACAGGTGAAGTCAGGGAGGAAACAGTAACAGCCAGGGTTACTACAGCAGCTTGTTGAAATTTAGATTTAAGATCCACCACAGAAATGCAGTAAAGTATGAGGCACAGCAAATCAAAGCTTGTAGCCCCACAGCAAATGTTATAAATTCTGGGCATATACTGCAAAATCAACAGCCAGTTCTTTAGGGAGGGGAGAAAACACAGAGTCATGAGAAGGCAAAGCATAAGCTCACTTAACCCAAAGGGAGTCATGGTAACATTAAAACACACACACACACACACACACACACACACACACAAACACAAACGCAGAGTACACAATCCCCTCAATCACTCATGAGATAAAGAGTGAGAAAAAGAGAGAGATAGAGAGTGAGCAAGAAAGGAGAGAGAGAAAGAGTGTGTGTTTGTGTATGTGAGTGCGTGTGTACAGTATATGTATGAGTGTGTTTGTGTGTATCTGTGTGTTTGTGTGTGTGTGTGTGAGAGAGAGAGAGAAAGAAAGAGAGAGAGAAAATGAATGGTGGAAGAGCAGTCTGGGTTAGGTTAGCGGGTTAGTGAGCATGCTTTAGCGAGCGCTTCTCATGCAGAGCCTTTGGCTTTGGGAGGACTTACCACTCGCGATACACCGCTCTGCCAGGTGGAGAGGAAGGGAGGGAGGGAGGGGGAGAGAGGGAGAGAACATGAAACAAATGCACAGTGTTTAATGACCTAATCAACTACAGCTCACACCAGTACCAGTCAGTCGCACTCATAGCTCAAGAAAGCCTATGTGAACATTCCCTAAACTACTGACAGTCACCATCCATACTAACTAAGGAGCAACCAAAGTAAATGTTCAAAGGCTGTTGAGTGGACCAAGCTGATTTTTACCAAATTACCAAGAAGAATCAACATTTTTACGCACTTGGGAAGTAGGTATTTGGGACATGTATGCACAAGGTTCACCAGTGCACCAAATTAAAAATGCTCATCTCATCACTGAGATCATATTGCATAGTGGGCTATATCACTGGGATCTGAAAGAATGTGTGCACAGTAAGGTGACATTGGCCTGACACTGGGCCAAGTGAGCATGCTCAGTCAAGCCTTTAAGGAGGGAGCAGAGGGCACCACGGTTGAAAAGACAACAGGACGGGAGTCCAATGTTAATAAAGACGCCTCGGAGCCATGGCAACAGGCGACCCACTTTTAAAGCTCCTTTATGAGCTGACCTTCTGACTCCTGGAAGCTCCCCCAGTGAGAGATGGAGAAACAAGTGAAAGTGCAGAGAGAGAGAGAGGTCCCTACAGGGACAATGTCCACCAACAGACAAGCACTTGGCACAGTCCTCAGATCCTGATCTCCACCACTTCTACAACATCTAGGCAAAACAACCATGAATTTCAACACCTGCTAAGCCACACCAAAATGTCTTCTCAGTCCAAAGCTCAACACACAGGATGTTTGGAGTTCAGGGTCTGAGACAGAGTTCTGGGCCAAATCCGACTTTAATTATTGTCTGTTCAGTCCAAGCTTTGACTCAAAGCCTCAAACAAAGGACGTGATTCTTAGCCTGAAACAAAGTGAGGTTAAGTGGTGTGTGAGCCGCAGGGCGTGTGTGCACGCATGCGCACGATCACACACACACACACACACACACACACACACACACACACACACACACACACACGTGCACTTGCTGAAAGATATGGTGAAACTGGAAGGGGAGCGGAGAGGAGTGGAGGTAGGGGGGTGAAACCGGGCGAGGCACATTCTTTGACGACTATGCATCACTTAGGCACCATCACACTCACCTCAACTAGGAAGACCGATGACTATTAAGTGCGCGCACACACACACACACCAGCATCATTTGTTTACTTTCAAACAACTTCCCCTGCATAATGTTACAAACAAACACAAACAACTCAAATCTACAAGTTCCTTGTACCAGAGCAGTTCAGCTTAAACCATGATCATCTCAAGTCCTGCAGTGCTGTCTATCTCAACACCCACCCACACACATGAAGGACATACAGGCCCCAGAGGTGACAACTGTCTCAATTCATTGCCTCCAAAGCATGACCAGTTATTTCAAAACTATTCAGAAATGTCTCCCAGCTAAGAGCCAAGAGCGCTTGTTTTCTTTTCATTCTCTTAGTCTCTTACACTTCCTTCTAATACTTAAACCAACTGACCTTTTATGATGGCGAGTCAGTGAGACAATGTATTCTATCTGTCATGTTTACCTGCTACAAAGGTCACTGATACTTGGAAGAAGTCACCGATGCTTAACTATGCAGGAGTGTAGTCCCAGGAATAGCAATAAGCTACGGTTGGGCTACAATCCAAACATTTTATGGTTAGAAAGCATTCCTGTTGTTGAACACCACACACATGCATTTTCATGAACTTCTACATCTAAATGCATCAGTCACAGGGTTATAAAACTCCATGTTCTTGTACTGCGCTCCAGAGGAGAACAGACACGTGTTCCTCAATGCCACCAGATACCCAGCGGTCAACTGAGAGGAACACCAGCAGTCTCAGGCAGCAATGGACATGCATTACAAACCACACCATGCAGTGTCTTCAGGCAGGTTTCACATTTTCCCCGATCAGCAGTACACACTAGTGATCCCAGAGAAGGGTCGATGGAGTTTTCCTGGGACTGATATTGCCTAGTTACCTGAGCTTCTCCAGACACTCCAGCACATGCTTCTGGATGTTCTCATCCTTCTCATAGGTCTCCAGCAGAGAGATGGCATCATCATGATTCTGGCAGTAGATCTTGTAGACCTCCTCCAGTTCACCCTTGAAGTCCAAGAACACTTTTCCTGAAAGAAAAAAATATACACAAAATAAGAAAATGTTGACATAATTTGTTTGAAGTATTTGATGATTTGCTGGAACATCAAATATAGAAATAATGTCTAAGAGATATTAATGATAATATTGCTAACAATTACTCTGTAGAGGCATTTTATTTCACCTACTGCATGTTGATTCAAATGCTAATTGCATTTAACTCAGTACTATTCAGACAAGTTTAAAGAGCCAACACACACAAACAGAGGCTGCTATTGACATCATATTGGAGGCTGATGAGTGGTGCTTACCAATGGTGTCTGAATCTACAAGGGATTTGTAGAGGCGACGGGAGAGATCTATTACAGAGCTGATATTACCAAACAGACCATCATAGTCCACATTCTGAACCTACAAATCACAACAGACAAACCACAGAAATGACTGCAGACATTAACAGCAGGTGAGGTCATGTTGCACATTTCACAGCTCCAGACCATGTAGAGATAATATCTGCACATTGCACACGCGCAAAGCGAAGAAAAGGGGTTATGATACCTTCTGAAGACCGTTCCTACCCTTAGACCACTTCCAAATGCTTGCAAGAATCACTCATCAACAATTTCTTAGAAACTTTCCAATTTAAGGTGTGTACATGATCCAGTATTCCAGTTAATACAGGCATATGTCAAAGGTTTATTTGAGTTTTTAAAAACTGTAACGTGGCCAAATTTGAAAATGCAGAGCACAGCCACATTAGCAGAAATGAAACTGAGGACATGCATCTGCAATCTTCTGGATCCGGTCCAAAATTCAAATTCAAAGATAAACAACCAAATTGCAGCGAAAACATAAACCTCCTTGGCAGTCAGGTAAGGAAGTGTCTGCTCTTGAAATACCTGCTTCTGTTTAAGAGGCTGGATGATCTCCTTCACGCACATCTGCAGGTCTTTGATGTAGTCCTTCTCTGTTTGCAGGAGCTCCTCAATGACCTTTGACCTCTTCTCCAGCATCCTCTGCTCGGGATCTTCGCTGGTGGTGGTCGCTGACACTGGAGTGGAGTCTATGGACTTGGACTGGGTAGACAGCAGAGTCATCTCTGAGAGAGAGGGAGGGAGAGAGAGAGAGAGAAAAAGAGAGGGAAAAAATTAGTGTGAACACGTCATTGACATTGCATAACGCTGATCTTTTTTAATTCCCAGTGGTCAGTTCCAACACACAATAGTGCAACGACAACACACTGCTCCTGTGGACAAAGGCCTGGGACGTGACCAGCTATCATAAGAAAGAGCACAAAACTGACTGCGAACATTTTGGGTGCCTTTGATCTTTATTTCTGGACATGAGTGTCTTCTGGCAGACCAGCCAGAGTGGGAATGGTAAGGAGATCGGGGGGGGGGGTGGGCTGTTATAGGGGGTTGAGGTGCAGGGTTCATGCACTGCTGGACTTCCACAAAGGGTCTCTGGGTCTTTGGCTTTTGTCTGCACCACAATGGACTATCACAGCAGCCAGTGCTACATGGCCGTACTCAAAGCGAAGTGACGTGGAAATATGGGAGTCTGGGGGCAATGTAGAGGGGCCCAGAGAGAAACCTCAAACACACACATACACACACACACATTCTTTAGCGTAGCAGAACCCGGTGCCACACACAATTTTATGATGCCAGATGACATCTGATAGTGCCAAACAAGTCATCGAGCAGTCGGATGTGTGTAACAAGAATGGGGAAATACAACACATCCACTGGTGGCAGCTTAAAGTTACAGTATCCATGCAAAGCACATCACAAGCTCCGTCACAATGGCTCAGTGTCGGTTCTGCCAAGCAGCCTGCTGTGATGACACTGCCAGTCAGCCAGGCAGCTGCCCCTGCTCACTGTGACTCACTGCATCCTGAGAAGCTTCCGGGGCTGTCCGCTGTCCTACCCAAAGGAAGCTACCCACTCTGCTTCTACACATGAGGAACAACTCAAAAGACAACGCTGCCAGCGGAACCGACAAAAAACTGAGATGATGTCCCACTGCTGTGCTTAAGAGAACTGTTTCAGAGAGGGTGGTGCATGTACTGATGATAAATGGCCACAGTGTCACATAGCGTCCAGCGCTTCTACACAAAATTGGTTCAAACTATCTGTAAGAGAAAAGCTGTTTGATCAGTAAGTACACAACTCAGAGATAACCAGCTGGGGGTTTAAAGAGGTTATCAAAAGGTGAAGATCTCGCTCATCACTCTTCAGAATGGCACAGGAGAAAATGTGATGCTCACTCTGCCGTCATCTCATGTAAACTCATGGCTACAAGTAGTCTCACTAGGACTGCTTGAGTATGGAAAAAAATATTTCAAATATTTATTTAATAATAAGTTATTTTAATTGATACATTATGATAATTTAATACAATTATTCGTTAACTTTGAAAACATGTTGTACTCATTTAACTCTTCAAAACCTTTAAACTGAGAATATCTTTGTACTTTGACATTTCCCATAATTTACCCACACATCTCCCTCCGCAAGGTGTGTGTATGCGCCATTCAGTTAAACATCTCAGAACAGTCAACACCTACTTACAAAATGGAATATGACAAAATAATTGTTTGTTCCCGATTATGTTATTTTTGTGATGGTCGGGAGCAATGATCATAATCATGCTCAAACTATGATTAATTACAAAGCCTTAAATCCCAGGCACAAAGCTACTTTCTTCCGTCTGATCTCGTTGCGTTCTGTACAGTGAGCAGGAGTTGGATCCTAATTGCAACCTTTGCAAGTCTTCACTTCTGCATTCATCTTGTGCCCCCTGAGGATGCCCCTCTGCAAGTGACCTCACGCCTCTGCAAATCTCTCATGTCGCTGATTCATTAAAAGACCAATCCAGGATTAGCAAATTGACCAAATGGCACAGAGATACTAAAGAGATGATTTCTCAGCTCTGTATGCTTCATATGCAACAGGTCATGGATATAAAGGTTGTGTACTGGTGTATTATGTCAAAATACCCAGAATTTTTCATTAGGTGGGTCCCTAATGGTTTTTAGAGCAGAACAATCAAATTAAATACTTCAAGTAGGCTATATTCTAGTATCGACTTAATATTGTAAAATGTATTTTCTAATGTATCAAAAGTTCTCATGTTTTCCTCGTCATGTAGCCTCACTATTTTTTGTTTTCCTTTTCATTGTTGGCGGTTGTCTGTCTGACTGTTTGTGTTTGTCTGTCTGTCCCTCTTTGTCTCTGTTCTGCAGGGGGTTCTGTCTGATCCTTCCACCACCTGCCCCCCTCCCCCCATATACTCCCCCATAGCAGGCTTATCCAGCTCTGGGTGAACCCCTCCCCCCATCCTCTGTCTTCCAACTCTTCTCTCTTCTAGTCAAAACAGATTTCAGATACTTTACACCACTTAAACTACTACTTCAGGAATTCTCAAAGAATAAAGTCTGAAAGAAGGAATGCATTCTGGGAATGAAGAGAAGGATTATGACTTCATGAGTGTTTATAGTCATGCCTCCTTCTCAGCGTGGCCACTCACAGATACCAACCTGGTACCACACACATTAACACACAATAAAGCACACACAGGAAAACATGTTCTGACCCCGTTCCAGTCAATGGGGTTGGCAGCTCGCATTGTTGGGAGTGGAGTTCCATGGTTAAAATTCAAAAGTAAAGATTCCATCACATTGGTTCACACAGATGACGTGCACGCTGGGAACTCGCCTGTGACCGGGAAGGAGTGCTTATGCTGTGGGCGAAGCCAGAGGAGCAGGTGATAAGACTACAACACACACACACACACACACACAAATCTCTGACTCATTTACAATCAGTGAATACTCCCTCTAATCTTACGATGTCCCGGTCCTGGATTCCATAACTTCCCAAAGTCCTTCCCTTACAAACCATGAGAGAGAGAAACTACTGGAACAGCGCAACATGGATTCTACATTTCTGTCTAAAATAATGAGCAATCGGTCTGCTGTCTACACTTCTGTCTGACAATGGTCAGCACTGAACAACAACGGCTGAGCAGAAGAGTTAGTTCCAACAAAACATGCCTAGTTTGTTAACGAAAGTATTTTCGCAATATTTTTGCCAAGGTCAAGCTATAAGAAAAGAGAAAGTGCAAGGAACTACAGGAGTTCATCTCTGAAATGACCATTCAAGGATGTTAATTTAAATCTAGCTACCCACAAAAACATATTCATTATATGACCTAAACCAGACATTCTCCTGCTTTACAGCAGGTAAGGCCCAAATGACATGGGAGTGGATCTGTGTGTGAACAGTCCCAGTGCCATATGCTGTGTGAGTGTATGAGGTGGTATGCCCTACATTTGCCAGTCTACACCTCTAGTATGTGTGCCAGGGCCTGGTGAACAGTTTTATGGGTAATCAGACAACCAGACCACACAGGGGCCTCAGTCTCTGACCAGGCGTGCAGTGGAAGTAATTGGTCATGGCACAGTGAGCCCCCCCCCCTCCAACCACCACCTCTCTCCTGCCCACCTCCAGCCCACAGACCCCCGTGTGGCCCACATAGGAACCCCAACAGGAGCAGAGTGTGGGCCGGGGAGGAGCGGGGTGTTGAGAGGTGGGGTGAACAATACCAGCAACATGAAAACATGTTTTCATACGTTCTCTGAATGCACAGCTCTAACTATGCTTGCTGATGGCAACTATATCTGAAGCCTCCAAAAAAGAAAAAAAGTGTCATAATAAGAAAAAAACACTATGACAAAACATACTACACTTGTTTGTCTTTAGAAAATAAATATTGTCTATATATATATTGTCCAACCACACACAAAGCTAAAGTCACTTCAAGTTTTGAACTCTAGTTGTACTTACGTCAACACCAAATCCTACTCTGAAACTGACAACGACAACACTTCAAGAGTGCAACTATAATGTCACAGAGGAGAGTGTCAGAGGAGTGTACGCAAGTGCACAACCAGGTTTTCGGAGACAAACTGTGAACTTATTTTGCTCATCGCTACTTGGCATTTCACCCTTCTCGTAAACTAAATGAAATCACTATTTGCACAAAAGCCTGCAACTCTACACTCACATGCTGCAAACTATGTTTGTCTCCACAAGTGTATTCCCAAGGCTCTCTTGTTCTGTCTCAAACAGCCGTGGAACCGAGCCAGCACCTAAATCATGTCACATGTATGGGGAAACAATGACACAAAAGGGAACAGAGCTCTCTGGAGACTACAGCAAAGGCACGATTTTCACGCTCCACAAATCACTCCGGCTTTTCTTTTCAAAAGAGCCGTGGCTAATCAAACCAAACATGATGCTTCGTCCACAAAGACAACCTGGGCGAACAGGAAATTAATGAGATCAGGAGCGACAGAGATGCATACTTCTGCAGACGCGATTATAGCCTCAAAAGCCCCATTTACATCAGGGAGATGAGCGCTGAAATTGAGTAGTTACAGTTCAAAGGCACTTGAAGGAGCAGCACCATCTTAAGAAGCTGGGAGCATGTGTGTCAAGAAGGTGTGTGTGTGTGTGTGTGTGTGTCTGCATGTTCTAAAGCTCAACCTCTGCACTTTCACCCACCTGTTAGTGCATACACACACACACTTGTCCTCCCAGCTGCTATAGAACCCATCCACACAACTCCAGCAAGGATCTCCAAGCAAATGCATTCCTCTCCTTCAAGACGAGCACAGCATTGTCTCAATGTATCCCTGTCGGTCTTAAAAGTCCTTGAAGTTCAAACTCCTTTTCTCTCTGCACATTTCCATCTGAATTCATGGGAACCACCACACAGATTACCCCGCACACACACACACACGCATGAACACACAAAACACACACACAACACACACAGACACACAGGGTGCAGTGAGAGGCACCCACTGATGCGCTCACAAAAGTCTGGAACCAGAATACTGGGACTGGGTTCCACTTCCAACAACAACTTCCTTCATTGGTTGGCCCCATTCCATGGGCTTGGGGTGGGAAGCCACTGATTGGGTGATAATGACAATGACTATGGTTACATGTACAGTGAATTCAGGAGGACAAGATCCAGAATAATCCGTATACATGTGTGGAAGAGTAGTGTGGAACATGAATATTCTCATTTACATATCAGCCTATTATTCTGGTTAGATCACCGACATAGACTACAAAAATCCCTTGCATTGGCTGCATCATGCCAACTGAACATGCCCAAATGCGAAAAAGAGAACACCCTGATTTCTGTTTAATTCAGGCATAAACCCAGGGGGTTTATTCGGATTTTGGAAATTAGAATATAGCGAAATTCGGAAGATGACTATTAGAAAGAGGACTTTACATGACTCGCGTGCAAAAGGAATACTGCCAATATTCTGTTTAAAGAAATATTCCCTGCATGTGACTGTAGTCAAAGACCACTACTGGAACTTTCTAATAGGATGTCTCTCATCTCCGAGCTCATGTGAGAAAATGGAACAGTGGCTCTGACACAAACTTTGAATGACCATTCCATGACTCTGTGAAAATCTGTGCCAGGTTTTTCTGATGTGCCAATCACTCATCAAAGCACGCCCCACATGGCCTGAATTCCATTAAGATCTTAAGGATCTTTCACCAGAGAGGGCCTCACAAACAGAAGCTCTGCTTTCTCTTCAGGGGCTATCTGTGTGTGTCTCTGCTCTTCAGAGAAGCAACAGGTGCATGTGCCAATCTAATGACACTGCTTCTCATTAAGACAGACGTGTTTGGTATTTTGGTGCATCTGTTAGGCATCTGTGTAACAGTGCTGTGAAGTTCAGCATTCAATTTAGGGAGCGGGTCTAGCGCTCTCTCTCTATGTGTATGTGTGTGTGTGTGTGTGTGGTGGGGGAGGGGGTCTGTATGTGTGTGTGTGTTGTGCATGAATGCCTGGACTGTGTGTGTGTGTGTGTCAGCACATCAGAAAAGAGACAGGTGTGTGTGTTATTGTATGGGCTCTGATTCCCTGTGGAAAAGTTGGAGTGGGCATCTGTTGGGCATCTGTTTAGCAAAGCAGTGCTGTGAAACTTTACTTTGCCTTTGTTCATGAGGCAGGTGGTACGGCACTGACCTTAGTAAAAATGACTTAATGAAAGAAAGCATACTTTGAAAATGTATGGCTCTATTATGATGATTGACTATTTACTTCATGTGTAATTTGCTAGAATAATTGTCCCCCCCCCCCCAATTGGGTTGATTTGTGACCTTTGGTGAAACTGCAGACTACAACAAGCAGAAGAATTTGTCTAGAAGTCTAAGGTCATGTGCTGAAGACTTGTGCTTCTAAATCACACACCTAAAAAGATTCCTGACAACAAAGATGGAATGCAACTAGAATATAATGAATGCAGTCTTTGAAAGTGTCAAAGAGAGGTATAAAAAATTTACTTTGCCACCCAAAAAGTCTATTCTAATTTTTCTTATCCAATTTTTTTGTATTTCTTATTAAGAGGTGAAGTGGACACAGCCAGTAACACTTTGAAGTAGCCTGCACCACGAATTTGTTGTGAAATCTATGGATAATTTTAAGACTGACAAACAATTTCAAATTTACAGCAGAAAAAAACAAACCCTTTGTTCTTTTAGGGGTTCTCAATCATGGAACTGTCAGAATGTTTGTGAGACTCAAGTGTGGTGAAGGAAAAGGAGTGAGTCAGGTGCGTTTTCACGTGTGAAGCTACGATACTCGTGTTTACTGCCCGCCATCAGCCTGCTGAGCTGGCTCTGTGGAAATGTTTGCGTATCGGCCTGCTGTGTCGACTGAGGTCACGCGCAACCTGTGTGTGCGTGCGTGTGTGTGTATGGTTCTGCACAAAGTTCACCGGCAGAATGCCCCGTTTCCTTGGCAACGGCTCTAGCCGGGCCTCAGATATTGCGCCAAAGCTTGTTGAGTGGGACAGACAGACTAGCTACCCCCCTCCAGCACCTCTTAAGAGGCCAGGAGGAAAGAAGCAGCCAAAGCCAAAGAGTAATGCGAGAGACTGTGCTAGGAAGTGGCTAAACCCTCCAAAGGCTTTGGAGCTTTGAATATGACTTATACCTACATGTAAACATTACCAGGAAGGTGGGGACTTTTAAACTCAAGGTCTTATTTCAAAGTCTCTGCATTGGTTCATCTACAGAGAATCAAAACACAGTGGCTGGTCTTTGTTGTTTTTGTTGTTTTTGTTTAATGTGGGTAGCGTAGCTGGCCTAGTTCCCATGATAACACACCCCAACACACATGCACGTGCGCACACACACACACACACACACACACAACCACAGGCATGGTGTGTGATCCTTTTGGCCAATTAAAATAAAAGTGGTACATCTCATCACTGCGTCTGTCCACCGCCTACTGTTTCAAAGGTCTGCAGAGGTCACATTCCACCCCCCCCCCCCCCAAGTCAAACTCATTGTCTAGAGAGGCCTTCATCATGGTTTGGATCGTCAGAGTGGACACTCACCACCAACTGGCAGTGCAAGCAAATTAAGTCCTTTCGATGTGCTAACTCCAAAAAAAGTCCTCCACGTTTCTTTCTCCACGTCTGCAAACCCGAGTGACCAGAACAAGCACGACCAGAAAAGTGCACCCTGTCGGCTGAGGCCACTTTGGAATGGGAAAACTCTGGAGAATGGAAGGTGGTGATTTACTTGCCCGCAGTCTCCCAGCAGTGACAATTTACAACGGAACAGAGCCAGAGATGAGCTGAAACTCTGAGCCAGGACCAGTTTAAATAACTATTTTTCAAAACTGCTCAAGATGCTACCCTGATCTTACGTCTCTCTTTTTTCTCTCTCGAAACTTTGAACATGAGGGAGGAGGGAGGAGAGAGGCACAATGCCTCCTGAGACACTCCTTCAGGTATTTTTAGTCAGACTGTGATCTATCTCCTTTGTTTATACCTCCTCCCACATTGACACCAATTCCGGCTGGCTCTTAAGGTATGGTGGAGAACAGGTTGAGTTTGTCTGGCCGGTGAAGATGCCTGCATGCCTACAGGACGCAAGGTGTTCACTGATGACTAGAGACTGTAATGTCGTAAAAGACTTGGAAAGTCATGCTCGTGACTGTGATACTCTACGCTGTGTCACATCCTGCGAGAATACCCTAAGGAATCCAGCTGGACTGGTCTTCCCTCTCTCAAACACCCCACCTCTCAGAAAGAATCAGAGAGCCATGACTAACATCCGGAGAGAGGAGGGACAATGTGCAATGAAAGAGATGCAGGTTTAGGTCGGGCTAACTGCATGCAGTCCTACTGAGCAATTTTTGCATGGAATATCTCAATGAGAACTGTTGTCCAAACTGTTGTCCAACTGTTGTCTATTTGTAACTTTCCACAGTTCATTGTCTACAGTTTATGGGGCGTAAAATTTGAGTGATCCTGAAAAATCGTAGACTTGTCAGTAAGTAATGCCATGCATGATCTCATGCATTAAGGATGTAGACTCTGAGTACAGTGTGCTATGTCTTTGTTTTGGGGTGTGTACTGAGGCGTATCTCCTATTGACGAATAGCGTAGAATTTGCATGTGAGAGGAGTGGGTCAGGGTACATTTATGTGCAGTCCAACATCACCGCCCCCCGCCTCAACCAAAAAACTCCACTCAACCAAAACCCCACCCCACTCACTATGACCTCTCTCTCTCTCTCTCTGCACACACACACACACCACAGAACAAAGGGTGCCCCGTTGTGAGAAACGTTGCAGTGATATATGGTCCTTTCTGGCCCCCGCCCGGGCCTTTTCACTGGCCTGCTACTGGGAGTATGAAGATTAAAACGAGGGAGCCTATCTCCCAGACTCATCTGCTCTGGCCCTTTACACACAAACCAGTTGTATCTGAAGTCAAGACAGGTCACCAGCGATTTATGAAGGCTTTTGGTGGCAATTTAAAGCATTCACGCCTTTGTATTCTCTCAGCAGATACAATGAAGTTGTATTCATGCTCAAATACTTGAGGCCTTGAGCTAAAGCCAGCTAATGTTTCTGAACAACCCCCTCCCAAATAGGCCATATATTTACGTGGATGTCAAGATGCAGGCCACAACATGATTAGCCTACAACACAACCATCCTGTTTCCAGTTTTATCAGAGCACGTGATTTTGTTCTCCCCTAAATCAGCAACTGGGAGTCACTTCTTTCCTTTAAAAAAAACATACTACCCACTTTTCTTTGAAGAAATACATTATTTATCAAAGAACCAGTGTAAGTAAGTGTGTGATCCTTGAAGAGCAACATACTGGCAGCTGATGGGGTCAAACTGGGTATTCGGCTTAAGTACTAGAGAGTGCGTATGGTCGCAAATGGTACCATGCCAATGTGTACGTTATTGTGTGTGTATGTGCGTGTGATTGGCTCTGACCTACATTAGCTGGCTAATTCTTTCTCGGCTCGTGACTTGAGCCTTTTGTCTAGCAAGCTGGCCCTTGACTTAGCGTTGCTGGAGGGACGGCCGGAGGAGAGGAGCAGTGCCTTAAGGCTGCTGACCTAATCCCTTCCACAGCCCACCAGAGCCGGCAGCTGCACTGGGATTACGAGGACCAGCAACAGGCGACTCAACACACACACACATGAACTCATACACACAAACACACACACACACACACACACAAGTAGGGTGTGAGGGATGTGATTAACTTTTCCACCTGGTTGAGCAATATTACCAACTGTGCCCCAACTGCACCCTGGTGTTAACTAGCTGGCTAACATGCTAACACTACAGTTTAAATGTAGATTGTGAACACTTTCTATCACAATTTGCAATGTGCTGTATCACCTCTCCCTTGGGGGAGCTTCTCTCAGCAGTTTCCAAACCATTTAGATCAGTGGCTCCATTCAAGTAAAGCCACAGGTAAGTAATCCAATTAAGTTCTCCCGAGTTAAACAGCCCGACCTATGGGTCCCGCTCTGGAAAAAGCCTGAAATGCCTTAATGAGCAGAGTCAAAACTGTTAGCTGATTGACAGGCAATAACCAAGTCTTCTCTAATTCTGTGTGTGTTTGTATTTGTGGTGTGTGTTTCTGTGTGTGTGAAAGATACAAGCTGTGTGTATCCGGACATGAAAGAACCTCATTGAGTGCCTGTGTGTGTCTTTGAATGTGTGAGAGTATAATGTATAATTGTCATCAATGGGCTTATAAGTGGAAAAGAGTGTGTAGAGGCATGCTTCTCTCTCTCTCTCTCTGTGTGTGTGTGTGTGTGTGTGTGTGTGTTAGGGGTGGAAATCGCTTATCTTAAAAGATGACCTCACACTCTGTGCCAGACTGACTCTGAGTCAGCTGACCTCTTGCCATAAGGTTCCCCCCTCACACACACTACTGAGAGAGACCAAACTCACACACACACATAAGAAACAACTACACAGCACACAGACACATGCACACCCACATATCAACACACACATAGACACACACACATTCATTGTGATACCAGACTACGAAACAGTGAGAAGAGGGGAGGTTGAAGCTCCCTGGTACCAGGCACGTCCCAGCACCAGGCTTCATCTCACTTTGTCTTTCTCTCCTCTTCCTCAGCCCTCCCTTCCTCCTTCCTCCTCCCTGCCTCCATGCTGACACCAGGCAGAGGGATTACCCTTGCGCCACCTGCTCTACATCTCAGACACAATACTGCTAGGACGAAGACTCGCCTCCCCGTGGGACGCCTCACAGCCGAGGCCATTCATGTCACTTCAACCATAAACATAAACAAACCACCCAAGCTTCTAAGAATTAATGCACTCTCATCTTTACCTTAAACTAGCCTGCAGTTCACGCAACCTCTAGGGACAGGGTTTCTAGCTGGGAGCTAGTTTCATTTTTGCCCTTGCACAAAAACAAAGGGACTCGGTATCATTATTATGATAATACCAGGCACTCATTTAGCAGTGGGAAGGGCGCCAGAGTCTGGTCAAAGAGCTCTATGTTTGTGGACTGCGAGGGAATGTTGACCGACGAGGTTTTCTTTTTTTCCTCTACCATCCGGCCATAAAAAGAACACTGATAAAGTCGGCAATAATAGGGTTCAAAGTTTGTCTAAGGTTTCTTGAGTGGTCAAATGAATGCTCTCAAAACAAGCATGATCTATTCTTGCTACACCATGCTGGTGGCTGTTATTTTGAAAGTGTACGAGTACATTTTAACAAGTGTATGGAGACAATAGTGCTGCTGATGTTATGTTGTATACCTGTTCAGACACAGTGCTGTCAAAATGCCAAAGCAATCAAACATGACGGCTATGAGACAAGGAAAGAGTGAGAGAAAGGAAAAAAAGGTGAAGAAAAACAGAGAGAAGGAGAGAGACAGATCAAATAAGCCACAACCAAAACTCGATAGACTGGTCTCCCCACCCCTCTCTGCATGCCTTCGAATTCACCTTCCTGACATCAACAACCCAACTAAAGTGTCAGCAGGAGACCTATACATGCATGCCACTGCCCTGTGTATAGAAGCCTGTCTAAGAGAGACTGAAAGAGAGAAAGAGAGGGAAAAACAAAAGAGAGGTAAAAAGAGTCAAAGAGAAAGGGAGACAGTAAGAGAAAAAGACAAAGTAAAGAAAGACAAAGAATAAAGTGCAAGAGAGAGAGAGAGAGAGAGAGAGAGAGAGAGAGAGAGAGAGAGAGAGATGGCATCTTAAGCACTTTCACCACACTTCCTGCATTGATTACTGTCCCTGAAGGTCAGAGCCCGACCAATGAAAGGTTAAAGCTTGAAAGGTGAGGCAAGACTGATAATGATACATCAGCAGACTTGCAAACAAATTCCTTTTGTGTAGGCTTCCCACTCAGGACCCTATTTTGCAGCCTTCAAGGGTTGCCTAACTCTGCTTTGATCCTTTTTTGTGCAAGACAGGCCCAGACCCTGTTGGTGTTTTGGTTTTACCTGTTTTCTGTTTCCGGGTGGTAGCAAACTCCGACTTCCGGAGCGCACTGGGAGCAGTCTTCCGGTAGAAGCTGTTGCGGTCCAACGAGTTGGTGTAGCATGGCTTCCGCGTCCGTCCGCGCTTCTCAGAGTCGGCGTCTGACCGGCCCGAACCCGAGCCTGGGCGGGAGACGTCCCAGCCCCTGCCTGGGTCCTGGCTGTCGCTCTGCTGCTGGGTAAGGGTGACCTGGTCGTCATAGGACCGTCTTTCCCGCACAGCCTGTTTGTGGTACTTGACGTCCTGCTCCACCCATTCCTTGGTGGTCTTCTCCCTGTTGCGGTCGTCAAAGTAATCCTCACGTGTACGCTCAGGTGTTACAGGTGCCCTCAAATCCTCATAGTGGTCCGACTCCCTCTGTCTGTAGTGGTCATCCGCTCTTGCGTCGTATCGATCATAGCGGCCCTTCTCCCAGACCTCATAGTGGTCCGATTCTATCGGCCTGTAGTAGTCATCCTCTCGTGAGTCGTATCGGTCATAACGGCCCTTCTCCTTCTCATAGTGGTCTTTTTCTTTGTGTTTACCCCTGTCCCCTTCCCGATAGTCATAGTGGTCCTTGTCCCTATGCTCATAGCGATCAACTTCTCTACGTTGATATTTATCTTTTTCTCTATAGTCATAATATTCTTTCTCTCTACGATCTCCATAACGGTCCCTCTCTTTCTGATCATAGTCTTCCCTTTGACTGTAGTGGTCTTTTGGCCTGCGCTCATAGTGGTCTTTCTCCCGGTAGTCATAATGGCCATCCTCTCTGCGATCATAGTCATAGTCCTTCTCCCTATAGTCATACCTGTTCCTCTTTTTGGTGTCGCTGTGCTCCTGGTACCTAGAGTCATACTGTTTACCTTCTTTATAGTCATAGCGGTCACCTTCACATTGGTTATACCTGTCCCTCCGGTCACGTTGATCATAATAGTCCCGACTTCGACTCTTATAGCGGTCCACGTCCCGTCTGTCATCTCGGTCTTGGTCATAGTAATCCACTTTTTCGCTGCCATAGCGGTCATCATTCCTACTGCCACTGTGCCTGTCTCTGTAATAATCATCCTCATTCCTGTAGTCGTACCGTTCATCACTATGCTCGTAGCTCTCCTGGCGCCTTAAGTCCCTGGGGTCGTAGTAGCTTGGGTCGTCTCTGCCTTCATAGAAGCAGTGTCCAGCCGGCCTCTCTTGAGGTTTCCTCGGCTGGTGGTACACAGCCTCTGGGCTCTGATAGAAGTACTGCTCCCTGTGCTGTGGCTGCTGCTGCTGCTGTGGTGGTGGTGGAGGTAGGGGCTCTCTCTGGGGAATCCTGTCCCAGTCCTCGTACTCCCAGCTGGCCTGTCGGGTCCCGTTCCCTGGCCTCAGGTAGGTTTGGTACTCCCAGTGTCCTGGGGCAGGCCTGAAGTCCTGGGGCCCAGTGAACTGCAGCGGCTGTGGCACCTGCAGGGGCATGGGCACGTGCATAGGCATGGCGGGCATGCAGCGCTCCCTCTCCCAGCTCTCGCTCACCAGCTCCTCCACGCTCTTGCCCCGCCTGGGTGGGGCTCGACCGTAATCCCAGGGCATGGCGCCAAATGGGCCGGGATGGCCCAGAACCACCTGGCCCTTCATGCTGTCACTCTCTGTTGACACTGTGGACGCTGCTGCCGCACAGGTAGGTATGGCGCTCCCGTTAGCATTAGCCTCCTCTGCACTCACATTCCAGGACAGCACAGTTCCCGTGTGGACTACACCTGTTAGACATGCTCTCTCTCTCTCTTTCCACTCCTCAGTTTCTTTTATTCTTTTATTCTAAAGCACTTCTTCATTCAATCACTTGCGCTCTTTCCCTCTCTCCCTCTTGTTCACTCAGTTTCTCCCTCTCTCTCTCTCTCTCTCCCACTGTCTGTCAAGTTTACTCTATACTCCACAACGGCTGCCTAGACAGGACTGCCCTGCAATGACGCTCTGAGCAGTGAGAAACTCAATCCTTCCCCTCCCTCCGCCCACCTCGGCCAATGAGAGCAGAGAGGGAGGGATGAGGGGGAAGGGTGGAGGGGAGAGCAAGAGAGGGAAGGAGGGGAGGAGAGACAGAGGGAGGGAAGAAGAGAGGGAGGGAGGGAGAGAGACTGGAGACTCTCAGGGTTAAATACTGAGTGAAGGAGTCACATGAGTGGTGGATTAAAGCATGCTACTTCTGGACTTGTGATTGGTCAGTATGTATGTTTGCTTGAAAACACAGGATGGTCCAGGCAGATGCCCCCCTCTAACATACACACACACAGTGCACACACACACACACACACACACACACACACACAAACACACACTTGCCTGCTTTCCAGAGGAAGCAGCCTTATCGTCGCCACTCCTGACAACCTCCCCTTCCTTTTTTTTTTCAAAACTTCTCAGAGGTGTTTTAAAGTCTTGGCTTTGTGCCACGGACAAAAACCCGCTTCCAACCCACTGGAGCTTTTGTTTTTCCTGCTATTTTTCCTCTGCAGTTTCCAGTTGCTGTTGCCCTCAATTTCCCAGCTTCCATTACTATGTACCCGCACTCAAATTTCAGATGCGAATGTCGAAAAAGTCTCTCTCACACTGCAATCATAAGTTGACAATCAGGCTCTTTTCTTTCTTTTAGGAGGGTCCTCATTTACTCTAAGGATCTCATTAGTGTAAACAGTCTCTAAGAACCTGCTTGTTGGGTTGCAAACAGCACATAGTAGCTTGTTTGTGCCACTTTTCTGAAGACTGATGTGGAATGACAAAGCCAAGAGATTCCCATGATTTAAGGGGTTAAAAAGGGAAAAAAACACTTTCATGTTTGCTCAGAGTGACGACCTGAGAAAGGGTTGGACAGAGGCCGATTATTCGTCAGCGTACGCCCCAGTGGCGAACGTGAGGCACAATGAACCATTGTTGCCGGCTGTCCCCAGGCTGAGAGACAGGGGGATCTTTTCACTGTGAGAAAAACCCAGGCCTATTCAGGCACTGGGAGTATACTATGCCACCCCCCGCCCCCCCCTCTCTGGGTGCATAAGCAAAAGATCCAATTATGAGAGGGGAGCATATTTAAAGTTCTCCCATCGTGGTGGCACATACATACAACACAAACACAAAAACACACACACACACGCTTACACAAGCACATACAAGAATGCAACATCTTACACACAAGCTTGAGGGTTTCTGCTAAATTAAGGGTTTCTGCTGAAGCTGATTCTTTAGTTGCACAACAAAAACTTGTAGTGAATTGTAGGTCTGGTGGAAACCCAAGAGCCTTAATGCTCAGACAGATGCTTTTTCTTGCAGCTTGTCTGTACATTTTAAGTTTTGTTTTTCTTTGTTTTGGAGCTCTGTGTTGATTATCAATGCTGAACATCTCATGTTACATCACACAAACCCAACCGAAACTGTGAGCGCTTTTTTTTTCCTCCACAAGGACGTCAGGTGCGACATTCCTGTTGTGCACAGGGGGGAGAGCTGTTGTTATGCAGTTAAATATTGCATTTCTTGCTCTTCCTGACTTAAAACAAACATCCTCTTCAACTTTCCTGTAAGTGGTCAGTTGTGTTTACCTCAGAGAGTGACAGCAAGGATACACAAACATGGAGTCTCTGTCAAACCCACCTGACAGTGCAGTGGTGTTGGGTGCAGGGGGTGGTGTGTGGAGTCTGCTCTGAAATCAGCGGGAGTCACATAAGTGAATCGCTTTGGCAGGGGAATGTGATACCTCACTTTGTGGTTTGTGACTTATCTCAGTGACTTGGGACAAGGAGGTCCAGTGTTAGCCCTTTAAAAGACTGGAGTGTGTGTGTGTGTGTGTGTGTGTGAGAGAGAGAGAGAGACAGACAGAGAGAGAGAGAAAGAGCAAGAGAGAAACAGAGACTGATGGTGATGAAGAGAGATATAAAAAGTATGCAAATGTGTGTGTGTGAATATATGTGTGTATGTGTGTGAAACGCACAGATCAAAACCTTTTTGATGAAATAGTTTCATATTTCCCATAGTCATAGGCTGCTGACACCTGTTGCTTGACCCCAGGCCATTCCTTACCATTCCACATTGCCCGCTAACAAAAGAACCAAAAGTAACATACTGCTGAAGGGAGGAACCCAATAACGGGCTCCCTTTACAGGCCCTGCACAGGCAGCTGGTTAGATGCCTCGCCTGAATAGGGGTCCTCACTGTGAAGCATTGGGGCCTGCAGGAGCCTGCAAATGAACTCTTAATGGAGGTTTTAATCGCCTCAGAGCTCCGCCGAGGCTCCATTTATGTCCCATGAGGGGGCAGCAGGGGGGCTGAAGGGATGGGAGAGGCCCAGGGGCTGGTCAAGGCTGAAGCCTCCCTCCCTCTCTCTCTATCTTTATCTCTTACTCCATCCCTCCCTCCCTCTTCCCCTTTATTCTCTCACTCTCATTTGGGTGAAGCCCCTCAGTGCAGGGCGCTCTCCCTGTGGGAAACACTCTCTCTGTACAGAGAGGAGAAGAGATGGGAGGAGAGAGGAGGAGAGCAGAGGAGTGGAGTCACCTCAGCAGGAACTTGAGAGCTCCCTGAAGACAGAGCCAGGAGACAAAAGGAATGGGGCGAGGAATGAGCCCGCTTTCTTTTCTCCTCTCTGCTTTATATGCAATCGCTCCCACCCTCCCTCTCTTTCTCCCTCTGTCTTAATGTGTCATCGCTCTACAATTCGACATCCTTTCTCTCCATCGAAGACTTCCTTTACATTCTTCACGTTTTGTTGCGGCGTCTCATTTTCGGTCAAATTCAAATATCTTTCCTCCACTATCCTCTCTTTTCCATATTCTATATAAGCGTCTTTAACATGTTTTACCTCACGCTGTCTTTCTCTCAGTTTGACCTTATTAACCTTATAACCAGACCTTTCAGCTCCAGCTGAAAAACAATCCAAGCAATAACATCTCCCTCATTTCCTCTTCTGACCTGCCTGTAGGCTCTCTTCCTTCTGGTCAAGTAGCCCCAAGTTACAGCTAGAAGCTCCATGACTTGCCACATTCCGCCAAACAACACCCTACTATTGTTCTCCTCCCAATGTGGTGCATCGTAACACACCCTTGTCAGGATGCGGAGGAAAACACACACTTTTCTAAAGTGTGAAAGGGGACACTGGCTGAGGAAACCTGTAACTTAGACTGGGAACAGGGCTGCTTTTTCCTGGCCCCCACACTGAGCCTACTATTGTACTGGCCTATGTGGAGAGAGGCACCAGTTAATTATATGCAGGAACACTGTAATGATACTGGAGAGATAGTGAAACTTGTGATTAGCCCCTGATCCAATCGGGCATAACTGCACTTGGGCCCATGCACTGGATGGACAGTAAAACTGAGCTGAGTTGTTTTTTAGTGGATCGGTACAGGAGTAGGAGGGACCTAAAACAGTGTCAGTGATCTTTGGTCTTCCAGATAAAAGTGTCTGTCGCTGTCAGTTACGTCACAGAGACACAAACAGCTCTACTTCCTTAACAGAAGAGAGTGTCTAATATAGAGGTTAATTCCAGTCTCAAACATGTAATTGCTACATAATACTCCTAGAAATATTTCTGAGTCTCAAGTGTACACAATATTTTTACAAAACACCGCATACACTGTCTACTACACTTGAGGACAAATACCAGCCCTGTGAAACCTGTAAAAGAGTCATCACAGACACACCTATGCACTAAGGGAAAGCACTTCAAAACAGCAGCTAAGCAGAGCCGTAAGTTAACCAGTCCACATCTCCTTATGTACACACACACACACACACACATACACACACACTGATAAAAATGGCAGCCGTGGCTCAGTAAAACAAATACTGGAGCCTTTTCAGTGCTCTGATAAAATTCCTCTCTGCTCCCCTAGTGATGCCAAACCCAAGTCACGTCGCTCATTTAAATCAGTCGAGGAGTGTACACAGCTGTGTCTGGCATTGTGTGTGTGTGTGTATCTGTGTGTGTATGAGTGTGTGTATTGTGTGCATGCATCTGTGTGTGTTGTGTGTATGTATCTGTGTGTGTGTGTTGTGTGTATGTATCTCTCTGTGTGTGTGTGTGTGTGTGTGTGTGTGTGTGTGTGTGTGTGTACGCCCATGTGTAGCTGAGTGTGTTTGTGTGTGTGTTCCACTCCCTAGTAACATCACTGCCTGTCAAAAGCCTCCCCGACCTCCAGGCTTGGCTTGGAGCTGTGAAACATGTGAAAGCATGTGAGACTAAGAGCCACAAACATTACCCTCATACCACACACCACCTATTCAAGGGGCAACCTACCGCCCATACACGTTTGTCCAACTTGGAAAAAAAACTATACATTGAGAAGCACATCTGATTAATCTTAACTCAACCAAACACACAATCAATCAAACAGAAAATGAAACACCTACAGACTGCACCCTGGTATTGATTCAACTTATTCACAATAGTCTTGGAACTTCACAAAAACATTCTTGCAACGCCTGCATAGGCACTAGTTAGCAGTCATAACAACACTTCACTGATGCCACATTTATCCTAGCCTGGCTATGCCTTCCTAGCACTTCCGCTTGATTATCATCTCCCTACAGTGCTAGTCTGGATTTTATCACATTGAGCTTGTTGTCTCAGGAGGCATTTTAACCTGTGCAGTCAGCGAACAGAGGGAGGCGTTGTGAATGCGGAGTTAGAATCAGTCAAGGCAAGCTATCAGTCAAGGGCTGATCCAATCTTTTAAAACTTAAACACCTCAAGCAAGCAATCTAATCTCAACCAAACGTCCTCTATACAAAATGAAAGTGTAGAATAAGGGTTTGGTTTTATTACCAGGCTACATTTATCCATACCTCTACCCCCCTCATCATCTCTCCCATGCTGGTCCTACCTGGCCTGCGCTGGGGGGGACGCGCCCCGAGGACGTGGCTGAAAAGGGCGGTAAGCCGCACCATGGGCTTAAGCAGCGAGCCCCATAGGCGAGCCCGCACCCCTGAGCCCCCTGGTTGGGACATCTTCCTCCTCTCCTCACCTCTCCTCACCACACTGCGTCGCTCCCAAACCACTACTGACTACCACTACAACTAGGACTGCCCCAAAACAGAAGAAAACCCCTTAGGAAAGGAGGGATGGAGAGAAGGAAAAGAGGGAAAGTATGAGAGAGAAGGAGAGAGAGAGGGAAAGAAAGAGAGAGAGAGGCCTCCCTCTCACCATAGGCCTGGAATGCACCTCATATGTATGTGAGAAAGGCCGTGTTGGCTGGGTTTGGCATTCCACACCCCCGTGTTGTGTGATGGCTAAAAGCAATTAAGAGTCCATTAGCTTGTGCTAATAAGCAGCATTTGTGCTCTCCAACTCAAAATCTTGGGGGCAACTCTGCGAGTCCAAGGGAGAACCATATGCACAAACCTTAGGCTACTGACTGTACAAATCTGTCAGCACAGAGCATATTTTACCCATGTCCATAAACACAGCCACACCAAATAGAACAGAAATGTTACAACGAGAAGAGCAGAACAACATTAAGATTCCAGTCAAACAAAGTTAGCAAGAGGCACAACTGAGAGGTCAGACACCAATCTTGTGGACTTGGAGACTGATATTCATATAGTTGGGTTTGGCACCAGATATCCCACAGCTTGACTCTCTGATATCTCTAAATCATGGGAGTGGATCTAAGGCCAGACTCTCTTACTCAACAGGCTTTAGTGGGCATTAACCCCTCTGTAGGAGTTTTGTATGTACAGAAAATGACTCAGCATTGAAGATTCTTTCCCTCTATTCTGATGACTAACTACACCATGGACAAGGTACTTCCCTTTGGGAAAACCCCAACATAATTCCCTTCTTCATTCCAGGAATCTAGCCTACAGAAGGTGAACTTCCAACAAGGTGTGGAGATGCACTTCCTGGGCATCTGACAGCAAGACACTAAAAAACAGTGACTATGATTCACCATTTAAGACTCAGTGAGCGAGCAGGTCTCTGTCTTTATTGACCTCCACCAACCCAACTGAGCTCACTTATGTGAAGAAGAAGTCAGGATCAGGATCAGGATCAGCTGATCATCACATCGAACTGTGCAATAACATTCAACTAACACGAGAACTAACAAGAGTGGAGATGAAGCTCCTGTGTCCACACATTCAGCACATATTTCCCTCAAGGACAGAGAATGCGGTGCCGACATTCCTGTGAGAGCCGGAGTGGGACTGTACACCCCTCCAGGAAACCCAGAGCAGCAATTTGTTGTTGTCAAAATTTATGGCATCGTAATTTCTCAGCAACCACGTGAGTAAAGCGTAAATAAGCCCCGTTGACTCATATTCTTTATGCCATTGTCACAGGAAGTGCAGTGAAAAGTTTAAAGGTGTGACAAGAAACACGGCAACAATGACAACACTCATTCACTTCACAAAGGCAGCAGACACACACACACACACACACACAAAACAGACATGGTAGATGTGTTGCAAAAAGGCCAAAGTCACAGTCTTGACTTTGTCATGCAGACTGTGATGAAGATTTCAGGGGGGAAAAAAGCACCTGTCTTCTGCCGTGAGTAATGGGATTAATAAAGTCAGTGCACTCGGTCCAAAGCTGCAGCGCAATTCACACTGAGATTGTGACGCATTCAAATGAGACCTGTCCCCAGGGATCCTGACATCCACTCATTCAAAGGAGGCCAGCCTGCCAAACTGCGAGAGCAGAGTGGAGATTAAGAGTGACTGCAACTGACAGGGCACTGATTTACGGGAGGACAACAGGAGCAGGTAGGAGGCTGCAAAGACAGGCTCCTTTTCAGTTTCAAACTTGCTGAGTCATGTTTGTGAGCAGCGTCCATCTCCTGACACAACCTTTCCTAAACTAGAAATAAGACACTCGGTGACTCTGTGCAATGTCTCCAACATATTACTAAAATGACTTCACGTACAAAAACAACTGATACTAAATCAAAGAAAATATACCGTAATTGTCACTTACACGGAACTGAACACTGAACATAAAACACAAAAAAGTGTGTGTGTGTGGGTCGGTGTGTGTGTGTGTGTGGGTTGGTGTGTGTGTTTGCGGGTTGGTGTGTGTGGGAAACGAAGTGTCTCTAATTCCAGTCAATTCACTCTTAGCTTGGCCATACCACTGCTGTTACCAATGCCAAAGCTGTTTCCACAGACCTGTGCCAAACCCATCCCTCAGGTATGTGTTTGTGAGGTGTATCTGTGTGTGTGTGTGTGTGTGTGTGTGTGTGTGTGTTGTCTAAGACTAAGAGCAAATCCAAACACTGGCCTTGCTGTGTAGCGTATATATTTTATCAAGACCATCCGAATCCTTTCTGCAAAATAAACGTACTTGGTGTGTGTGTGTATGTGTGTGTGTTTGTGTGTGTGTGTACGTGTGCATCAGGTGTGTGCTTGTTTACCTTGCAGCTGCTGCTGCTCGAGTGTGAGTGTCTCAACCGTGTAGTTGCAGAACTCCAGGTTCTCCATGGCCTGGAGACGGGCGTCGTCGTCCTCCTCTTCCTCCAGCATGGCACTCAGCTCCTGGGCCGTGTGCGAGTACGCCTCAATGTCCCGCTCCACCTCCTGCAGCCTCAGCAGGAGCCGGTACTGCTCCCTTTCCCTCTCCTCCTCTTCCTCCTGCTGCTGTTTGATCTCCCGCTCCAGGGCCTCCTGCTCATCCTCCTCCTCTTGCTGACGCTGCATCACCTCGTCAAACGGCAACAATACTGGCTCCTCAGCAGAGCCTTCATCCTCGCCTGGTGCTCGTCTTCCTCTGGGGTGAAGAGAAGGTTGGGAGGGGGAGCAGGGGGACGGGTGGCAGCATTGCCTGGGATGGGTGGCGGGGGTCTGGGGGCAGGACGGGCCGGTCGGAAGGGGGCTGGTGGTGGGCCAAGGCGACCACCATTGGAAACGGGAGGAGGTGCAGGAGGTCGCTGGAGTCGAGGTCTGGGGGGAGGCGGTCGGAGGGTCTTGCCGTGGCGTTCTAAGGAGGAATAGGCGGAGCCAGAGGGAGACGAAGAGGAAGAGGAGGGGCCCTGTGGCAGCAGCAGGTGTTCTAGAGGCGAGTGGGAGGAGCCGCGGAGGATGTCGCTCTCTGAGCTGAAGTCCATAATGGAGAAGTGGCGCGACACCTGTGAGTTCCAGGGGTCTCCCAAATCCTCCTCTCCCCCAGCACCTGTCCCACTTTCTCCCCCTGTAGAACCAGGCAGGCTGCTCTCAAACTCCAGCAGCTGCTGGGACAACTTGGCTTCCAGGTCAGCTGGAGAGGCCGTCAGCAAGTCAATTGTTTGTAAGCTAGGGATGAAGCCATTGGAGCTCCGACCCTGCGACTGTGGGGGATACTGGGATTGGGGCTCAAACTGGGTTTGATGGGATTGGGATTGGATTGGGATTGGGATCGGGACCACATATTCCTGTGCTCGCTCTGAGTCCTCCAGTCGGCTTCGCTGGCGCTAGCATGGCGGGCAAGCTTCTTGGGCTTGCCCCGTGGGTGCCCGCTGGAGCTAAATGCAAACGAGCCCCGGGAGAAAGGACTCTTGGTGCTGTGCTGTTTCGTCGAGTGGTGATGGTGATTGTGGTGGTGGTGGTGACTGTTGTGGCTGTGGTGACCCGACCAGGAGGAGGGGGCTCGACTGAGGAACCCACCCAGACGGGAGCCTCTGGTGCTGGGCGCAGGGTGTGAGCCGCTGGGTGCCGTGGAGGAAGCCAGGGAGTGGTTGAGGCTGTTCTGCCTGCTTTGGCTCAGTGCTTGCTGGCTCGGCCTGGGGGGCAGCTGGGGTCTGTGTGGCGTGGGACTTCCAGAGCTGGTCCTCTGCACCGCCTGGTGGCCCCCTCTGTTGGGGCCAAATGCTGGTGGTGGGGGCCGCATCCTTGGAGGCTTCTCCCCTGCCTGTGTCTGCTGGCTGGTAGGAGTAGTACTACTAGTAGTGGTCTGACTCCCAGCTCTCTCCCTAGTTGTTGTGGTGGTGGTAGTGTTAGAGGAGGAGGAGGAGGAGGAAGTGGTGGTGGTGGTGCAGGTGGAGTTCTCCATCCACTTACTGCTCTCCTCCTCCCGACGCTCAAAGTAGTCCAGGTCCCACACCGTGTGGTCCTCCTGGGGCTCCCAAGAGTCACCCCTCTGCTGCAATGCATTCTGTCCGCGTATTTGTCTACCACCTCTATCTCTGTTGTCTTGGGGATGTCGCCCGGGGGCTCGGGGTGGAGGAGGGCCCGTCCTTCATCCTCCATCTTGACGAAGCGGTGGGGGAAGATGCCCCTTCGGCCGTGAAGGACCCCCTCCAGCCATCCATCCTCTAGCGTGTTGACCACCCGGATGCGGTCGCCCACGTCAAAGTCCAACTCACCGGGCTCCAACGCTCGGAAGTCATAAAGCGCCACTCCATAAGCACCTCCCTCTTCTTCTTCTTCCAGCTCTCGCTGTTCCTCTTTCTCCTCCTCTTCTTCCTCTTGCTCCTGTTCCCTCTCTCCTTGCCTCGTCATCTCGCTCTCTTCGTCCTCTTCCTCATCCTCTTCTCGGTGCACCTGATAATATTCATACTGTCCTTCGTCTTCGACTTGTGTCACATCGTGTGGGTCATCAAGTGTACGTAGCGGGGCCAGCAGCTCCACAAAGCCTTCAGGGAACGTTCCGGAGCGCCCGTCCAACTCGCCCAGAAACCAACCAGGCTCAGGCAGGCCCACGATGGTGATCAGGTCGCCCTCGCGGAAGTCCAGCTCCTCGTCCATCTGGGCATGGAGGCTCATGAGAGCGCGGGCCATGCCCAGGGCATGGGGGGGAAGCTCGGAGGCCTGGGCCGCCTGGGCGGCCTGCAGGCGCCGCGAGAGACCTGACAGATGGAGTCCTTCATGCAGGAGCAGGGGAAGAGGCCACGGGCGCCCCATGCGTCACGCCCGCGCTGCCAGCCCGCGTTCAGACGTCCCTCCACAACCACCACATCACCTACAGGAGCGAGAGGGGAAGCAGAGATCATTATTATATGCAATGCCTATACATACATTCCGTCATTAACAATAGAATCATGCATACCTACAGGCCTACACTATAGTAACAACAACAACAACAGAAACAATACAAACACACACACACTCACATTAAGTGTGAGGAAACTGCTTATGTTCCAAACTTCCAACATATTTCTTAACTGCATAACCACTGACATGGGATCAGTGTTGTTATGATGGAAAAAAGGATTCCAGAAACCACACAAGTCACACACGTGCTTACAACACACACACTCACACACATACACACCAACACAGAGCCCTGAGCATGCAGGGAGGTAGGAACATCCTGCCCAGAGAGGTCAGAAAGGTCACATTCCTCCAAGCTTGTTTCTCCACCCACTATTGTGTCTGAGGCAGAGAGCGGAGCAGCGCTGCCCGTGTCCCAGTAACAAACCAACAGAAGGGAAATGAAACCCATCCACTACAGGAGAAAAACAAAACTCCCCTCTAGCGCACCATACAGGAAACAATATCGATGGGACAGAATGCGTGGATTTTGAGGAGGTGGACACAGGAATCCACACGGAGTCTCTAGGGCTCAACTGGTAGCTTGTTGCATAATGATAAAACTGCACAGTATTGCTATGGAGTTTAGCGCTGGATAACCTTATGTGAGAATGCTGGACAAGCAAAACACTCTATGCATACAGCAATTCACAAGCTCACAGAGGCACCTAGTGGTCAGGACAGGCACAGTGGGGAAAACACACATGCATGCAAGAACACACACGCACACACACAGGCTAAAAGCACTACGCTGCTGCAGAAGAGTACTACGCTGCTGCAAAAAAGACAACATGGAGTCACTTCTCTGTCCAAAATGTGATGAAGGAAGAAACTTCAGCCAGGGACTAGTCAAACTCAAACTCAAGTTTTTCTGCACTAGATTCTGAGGGTTGGAGAGAGGTTTTCAGAGATGAAGCTGAGAAAAGTAATGTGTACACTGCTTCTGAAACAGCTGGTCATTACAATCCAATTCAAACCAACCCAACGAGGTAAGCTCTGAATGTACACACTATTTCTCATATGGAAACAGTCAAGTATGAGCACACCACATCACAAGGCTCAATAATACACACAAGAGGACAGTTTTGCTGAACTGGGTATTGAAACTCCACCAGGAAAGCATTGCTAGAGGACAGAGGGAGTCTAAACTATAATATCTCAGTACCTTTACCTGGTTTGTAGGACATTATGCTGCTCAATAAGAATGAATTAAACTGGGGCGGAGAGGAGGGGGAGAGACAGTCACAGAACAGGGTTAGTGGAACACAGCTTCACTACACTCCTGTGGTTTGCAATATTGCAAATGAGCAAAAAACATGGGTTTGTTACCACAAATGGATGAATGCAGTTAACATTTTGTTTTCTAGTGGGACATGCAGAGTAACAGTAATAATGACAAAGATTATTTTTAAATTTTTTTCTGGGTATGTTCCATCAGTGCTTTGCACTCACTCATACTGTATTTCATACAGTGACCACACACGCGTGATTTTATAGGGAAACCAGACTGAAGCAAGTTGATTTGCATGCAAATGTCAGTGGATATCTGGACAATGCGGTGGCTGGGCATTTTTAACATAACGTCAGAGTGGTTGCTTCTTCCCATTCAGTTGCTGTGTCTTGGTTATTATTGACTGATTTAAACTACCTAAACTGATTTAATTAATTCCTTAAATAATGGCCGGCGCCTTTATTTACTTGATCTACACCACACACAGGCTTTTATTTTAGACAAGCTTTGTATGACAGGCAGGCCTTCATTTCTAAATGTAAGCTACCCTGGTGGATATGGCGTTTGCATGTTCTGTATGGTGCGCTTGCCCTGCACAGCCTTCCAATGCTTTCTTAGTTATAACAAATTGATCCCAATAGACTTTTCTGTATTGATTACATGCATATAATAATGCATGCCTTGCTGAAGTGTTTTGCTAATTATGACCAGCTGGTTTCCTGTTGGAACAAATAGCCTATTTAACACATTTACTTTAAAGCCAGGATGCACATCCGCATGGAAAACTAATTTTTATCACTGAGAATAGCCTACAACTGCAGGGAATCTACTGATAAAATGAGACCTCTGTCCATCTACTCTGTATAGATGACACATGTATTCTGTATGCATAGAGAATGGCAAGAATTAGAAATTTCCAACTGAGGGGTTTTTTTTTTGGACACTGGCCTGAATTTTGGGTTCGGCCTTTATTTTCTCGCATCGATCATGACTCCGGCCATTTAATTCCGGCTGGTTTAATTAATTTATTTACTTACTGAAAGAATTACAGTAAAAATATTACACAAAGCTTCGTTAATATCACTCTGTTGAACTGGTCAGAAGTGACGCCTAAACAAAGTATACCCAGTTTATTTGCCTTTGAACTCCAGAGAGTAAAACAGATTGTGAGGGCAACCTGTGTCCAGGTGGCAAAAAGCCAGAGACTAAAGTTGAGGCTTACCTCTTTTCAGGTTCAGGTTGCCAGGCTCTGCAGAGCTGAAGTCATTGATACACACAAGAAGCTCATCTCCAGGTTTGGTGTTAGGGATGGTGATTGCCTCCACAAATGTGCTGGGGAACTGACCTGTAAAGGTAGAGAGAGAGAGAGAGAGAGAGTGAGAGAGGCAATGAAAGAAGCACTGACGAGACTTGGAAAAAGAGATTTTATAAAGAACAATAAAACACGACAGAGATTTTATAAAGAACAATTAAACTAAATAGTAGATTCTTCATTCTGGGTTTCACTTGGTATACCTGTGACTCCGTCTTTTTTACCAAGCAGCCAGAAGTCGTCGATCACGCTGAGAACCTCGATGACATCACCCACGAAGAGCGGGAGCTCCTCTGAGACGCTAGGGAGGAACTCAAAGACAGCACGCACCACCGAACCAGCCTCCATCCTCACTCATCACCTGTGGACAGGTAACAAAAAATAAAAAACAAGTGTATGACTGATTTATACTTCTGCAAAGGAGGTAGATGTTAATTTGAAAATGAGAATCCACAGCAAATGTCAGTAAAGATGTGTAAGTCTAAGTAAATGTTTGTGTAAGAGAGGTGTAAAACATGGAGATATCGAGTCATAAAAGTGAGTCTCGCCTTCAATAAAGTCCCTTTTCTATTTTCCAAATGCTTTTTGAGATGCATAAACCTGCTGTGTCCACCAGGTGTCTCACCTCCTCACACACAGATATACCTCTGAGACGAACCTCTGAGAGGGAGGAAGGTGCAGATTTGCACTGATAAACAAACTCCATGTTAACAATAACATGATCCACTACCCTCGGCTGCCTGACTGCAAGTATTTTATCACACATGACAGGCTCAAGACTGGGTGTGGTATGGGAAGTAGAAAGCCCTGCCGTCCAAAGTTAACAGACACCAATGAGTCATAAAGTCGAATCTATGTGTGCGTGTGTGTGTGTGTGTGTGTGTGTGTGTGTGTGTGTGTGTGCGGTGCACGTGTGCACACTCTATGAGGTATTTTCTGGGCAAGTCTAGAAATGCACTGACAAGTCCATAAAACTCAAATGCTCCTCCCTACCGTAGGGTAGGCTGCACCACCCTGATATTATAACAATAAATCCAGGGCCACACAGGTCAATGAGGGCTCAAGCAACATGGAGGTGAGCAACCTACTACATGCACACACACACACACACACACACACACACACACACACACACACACACACACCACACACACACACACCAACACGTCTGAAAACAACACATAAGCATGCTATGATTGCCACATTATCAAAGAAAGGAGAATTCATAAGTTTGGAATTAATAGACTCCAGACCTTGTTTGTAATTGTACAGAGAGAATTGCAGAGAGGAAGATAAAGGAATGAAGGAAGAGAAAATGAGAGACCGAGAGGGGGGGGCAGGGGGGTGGAGAGATTTTATCACTCCCACCCTGACGTATTTATCTTCACATTTCATGTTAGAGTTAAGGAATGGAAGAAAAATTCCAGCTGTCAGATGACAAAAGAAACAGGTCAGGTGAAACACAACCCGAGAGAAAAAGCTCAAATGCAGTGGAGTGCAATTGTACATTCATCTTTTCATACCTTCATCTAAAATGTGTATATTAAATACTATTAAGTAATTGGTGTCCTTACCACTGTTAACCATTTTGTGTGTGTCCAACCTCCAGTGGCATTTACTTGCATTTAATTGCAGTGACAGCTAACTATCACAGCTGTTCCTATGGCTAGACTTAGACCAGAGCATTTCACTTCACTGATGTGTTTGAGTCATGCTCCAGGGTGTCGGTGTTTCTTATAGGTTTAGGGTATAGTAAGCTACGCCTAAACGTCTCTCAGAATCACTGGAGTCTGTCTGTCTCTGTTTTAGGAAGTGACTTGTTTCCAGATGGAGGGGACTAAAGAGAGAGAGAATAGAGGAAGGACAGACAGAGAGAGAGAGAGAGAGAGAGAGAAAGAGAGAGAGAAAGAGAGAGAGAGAAAGAGAGAGAGAGAGGGTGAGAGAACTCAGAGAGATTGAGTGGCCAAACAGGAGCAGACGAGGCCACATGTTGTGGGGATGAATGGCCTCTCTGTATGGCGTGTGTGTGTGAGTTTGTGTGTGTATGTGTGTGTGTCTGTGTCAAGAGAGACGGGAGGGAAGAGAGAGACAGACAGAGACAACCCCTCTTGTATCAGGTTCAGTCGGGCAACAGGTGACCGTCCTCTAACACCAACACCCCCCCAAACCCCCAACCACATCTCCATGACAACAATTCACCAGACGTCTGGCTGTGTTGATGTATGTGGTTTTTACTTGTGTGTGTGTGTGTGAGAGAGAGAGAGGGAGGGAGAGAGAGAGAGAATACACAACATGCATATACAACACATATATACAATATACAATGCATACACACAACTGTGTGTGTGTAAGAAAGAGAAACTACGTGACTGCGCCTTTTATGATTGTCTCCTTGTGCAACTGTGTGTGGTGTGTGTGTTTGTGTGCTTGCTTTGTTTATGTGCATCCGCCAAGAAGTTTGCTGAATACAGTGTAAGACTACCTCACCACTCCCACACAGGCTTAGAGAACAGTAAACACAACCTAATCCATGGGCAGCAAACATGTAAGTTCCCTCACACTCATTCAGACCAACCATCCTGACCTCTCATCTGATCCTCCTCATCACACCTTTTGACTCTCAAAGCACAGGAAAGGGAACAAACCTCTATCCAGAGAATATCCCTAGGCCTTTTTTGAGTGTTTCACCTCTCTCCTCTCTCTCTCTCTCTGCTTTCACTTATCTTTCTTCGTTCTTTTCATTTCATCACTTCCTCCCTTCATCTTCTTCCCATTCCACACTACCAGAGTTAGAATCAGGCAGAGTGCAGGTTTAGGCTTAGTCTGTGTTTGGATATGTTTGACCTCAGTGCGGTGACCTTTGTTTACAGTAGATGCTATATGACTCAGAAGACCAAAGACAAGAGTCGCCATGACAGCATCCATAACAAACTTGGACGGACGAAGGCAACTGGTGGCTTGTGTGCATTCAGAGAGATAGACGCTACTGAGCAGCGGTTACAGACAATTGGGCGACCTGGGTTTGATTCCCGAACCCTATACTGTGAGTCCGTATTGCTTTGGTTAAAGCATCTGCCAAACACCAATCACACTTCACTTATCTTTTTTAATGCTATTGGATATACTATTGGAGATTTTAGTTGTCATTCCGGGCTTATACTGAGATAACGTTGTTTAGAGGTTGTGTACTGACTATTTTTTTCACAAACAAACACTTTAGCAAACATCTGGTGGACTCGACAAATTTCTGGCTCACAAAAGCAGGACATTTTTATGGCTTTAATGTCTCACAGGCTTTCTGCGTCCTTATTACCTCAGCAGTGCCAAGCTGAAACAGGCATTCAGTCCTACTCAATGACAAACTCCTCAGCTATTCCTCCCTTTACTTACATCAGATTGCATGCACACATCTGTCTGTCTGTTTGTTTGTAAGTGGAAGGGTGGGTGATGTGTTGAGGTGGGGTAGGATGTGTGTTTATGCTGAAGAGAAATGTATGTGCCCATAGTGTGTGTGTGTGTGTGTGTGTGTGTGTGTGTGTTGAGTCTGGACAGATGGATACATCTTCTACTTTTGTGTGCTTGTTATCTCTAGCATGAGATGTTAGGATAAATACTTCAAGGTAGGAGGGGGCTCCCTTTCTTTCTCTCTATCACCTCTCTCTCTTTCTCTCTTCTCTCATTTTTCCATCTTACTCTCTGCAATCCCTCCTGTACACAAGTACAAACAAACTCTGGAAAGAGTCCATGAATTCCAAATGACTAAATCTAATTGCTGATCAATGAGTAATAAATCAGCGCCAGCCTGCATCTGCACAGACTGAGCACCCTGGACACGCCTGAGAACGGCAATCTTCTGTTATCTCACAGCCTCTCAGTGTGTGTGTGTGTGTGTGTGTGTGTGTGTGAGAGTGCGTAGAACATCTTCTGTTACCACAGATATCTCAGCTGCCTGCCTACACACACAGATGTTCACCAGCTGTGGGGACGCACACATTGTGTCATCATCGTATCAACTTTCATCTGGCAGTGGACACAGACTGAGGTTATGAGGATACGTATCTGTTTGTTTCACTGACTTCCAAAGTGTGTTTTAGAGACTGCACTTGTAAAAGTGTGACAGAGTGTGCAAATGCCTGTTTATGTATTGGTCACTATTTACACATGTGTATACTCTCACACACACACACACACGATTCCTCATCACAAACAGCAGACATGCCATCACACCTCCATCATGAGTAAGACCTCGCTCCATCACATGCAGTAAGCCCACAGTGATCATAATTAGTCTGCATCACATGCAGGTGGTCTCAGGCTTCATGCAGTGCAGGTGTGGTTTCCTCAGGCTTCTTTTACCCATGCAGGTGTGGTTTCCTCAGGCTTCTTTTACCCATGCCCTCCCCCGTGCTGGGATGAACCTGCCTCTAGATCTCCACACAAAAAGGCCTTGCCTGGACATTGCTAGAAGAGAGAGAGTGAGTAAATGAGAGAGTGAGAGAGACAGAGAGTGAGTGAGTGAGTGAGTGAGTGAGGTGAGGAGTGGGAGGGGGAGAGGGAGTGAGGGGGGAGAGGAGTGAGGGAGGAGTGAGTGAGTGAGTGAGTGAGTGAGAGTGAGGGACTGAGTGAGTGAGTGAGTGAGTGAGTGAGTGAGTGAGGGAAGGAGAAGTGAGAGAGTGAGGGATGGGAAAAGGGAGAGAGGGAGTGAATGAGGGAGGGAAAAGTAAGTGAGAGAAAGAGTGAGGGAGAGAGTAAGAAAGTGAGTGAGTGAGGGAGGAAGTGAGAAAGTGAGTGAGTGAGTGAGTGAGTGAGGGAAGGAGAAGTGAGAGAGTGAGGGATGGGAAAAGGGAGAGAGGGAGTGAATGAGGGAGGGAAAAAGTAAGTGAGAGAAAGAGTGAGGGAGAGAGTAAGAAAGTGAGTGAGTGAGGGAGGAAGTGAGAAAGTGAGTGAGTGAGTGAGTGAGTGAGTGAGTGAGGGAAGGAGAAGTGAGAGAGTGAGGGATGGGAAAAGGGAGAGAGGGAGTGAATGAGGGAGGGAAAAAGTAAGTGAGAGAAAGAGTGAGGGAGAGAGTAAGAAAGTGAGTGAGTGAGGGAGGAAGTGAGAAAGTGAGTGAGTGAGTGAGGGAGTGAGGGAAGGAGAAGTGAGTGAGTGAGGGATGGGAAAAGGGAGAGAGGGAGTGAATGAGGGAGGGAAAAAGTAAGTGAGAGAAAGAGTGAGGGAGAGAGTAAGAAAGTGAGTGAGTGAGGGAGGAAGTGAGAAAGTGAGTGAGTGAGTGAGGGAAGGAGAAGTGAGAGAGTGAGGGATGGGAAAAGGGAGAGAGGGAGTGAATGAGGGAGGGAAAAAGTAAGTGAGAGAAAGAGTGAGGGAGAGAGTAAGAAAGTGAGTGAGTGAGGGAGGAAGTGAGAAAGTGAGTGAGGGAGTGAGGGAAGGAGAAGTGAGTGAGTGAGGGATGGGAAAAGGGAGAGGGAGTGAATGAGGGAAGGAAAAAGTAAGTGAGAGAAAGAGTGAGGGAGAAAGTAAGAAAGTGAGTGAGTAAGTGAGGGAGGAAGTGAGAATGTGAGTGAGTGAGTGAGTGAGTGAGTGACAGAAAAAGTGAGTTAGAGAAAGAGTACGTGAGTGATTGAGTAAGTTGGTGAATGGCTGCATCCCAATGTCAACCTAAGCCATAAGCCCTGAGCCCTTAAATTGCAAGAATCATCCATTGGGTCAGTGGGATTCAGTCCATGAGGGAGTGATTAAGTGAATGGGTAAGCGACCCTGCCTACCCTTCTGTCGTCTAATGTGGTTCTTTTCCCTCTGAGTATCTTTCCTGGACCAGACTGGGTCTGGCTGCTGTCACAGAGAACCCAAAGGCCCCTCAGAGGCAGATTCCTCTCCCGGGTGTTAAAAGACATCTCCCAGGAAACACACTCCCTCAAGCAAGTCCAGGCCTGGCTGGGCTAATTGTGGCCTGAGATGCAGAGGACTGGAGTCTCATAAATGGCTAGTCAGTGCCCGTTGAGAGCAAAGGTCTGAATCATTCTGTTCTGATGCAGCCCAGGTGACACCAAACCACTTCTCAACTCTCAGTTGAGATCTGTTCATTCTTTATGGGAGTGTTGCAAACACATCATTCAGTTCTTCACTCTTTTTTTTGTTGCTCACTTCACTTAAAAAGAATGCACATTCATATTATTTACTAGTCGTTGGTCTTTCATGTCTTTCAATAGTGAATGGAAAAGTAAATAACTGATACAATTTCCCTAACTGCGAGCCCTGTAGCAGATGTTTAGCAGATACTTATGGGATCAGGCATAATTTCAGGATGATCTCAATCATCTGATTCATTATCGTAATTTCATGAACACCTCTGATTGAGTCAACACTACACGTTGTTGATTCATGTTCCTTTCAGACTCACAATCAGAACAAAGCTGGTCATTAAAGCTTTCACCATCTCCCTGGCAACACAAAACGTATAAATGTTGATACCTTGTGACTCAAGAACAGATGTTACTGGCATCGTCATTAAAAAGTCTTCAGGAGACTATCTGGCAACACATTATTGGACAGGATGGACAGTCTTTTCATTTCAGTTTCTTTAACTGTCCAGGGTCAACAGCTAATTTGATGTTACTGCTAGCACCTTGTGATAATCCAGAGGAGATTGACTATCTCAGTCAACACATAACTGAGTTCAGAGTGAAATATCACTGTTTTGCATCAGTCATGACATACTAATTACATCACAAGACTGAAAGTCTCAGGAAAGAGAATGACCACGTCTAAAGGCATTTATATGAGCACATTTACTCTGAGTCTTTCTGTCCACAGAACCAAGATCAAAGCTGCTGTCAATCCAACATCATGTCATTAAGAAATAAAGATGTTTTTCCTCTTGACTCCTCTAGATTTGTCTGTGTGTACTAATCAATTGTTTTCAGCGTTTTCGTGCCATGACCTCAGTTGTTCCCCCGAATCTGGCCAACTCCGTCACTAAAGCCCGAGCCCAAACAACTCCGCAATAAACAAGCCACGGCCCCACCTAGAGACTGTTCTTGTGGAACCATCCGGATCGAACCCAGACTCCCCAGCCAGACCACACAACCAACGCTCTCTTATTTTCCATTTCTTTCTCATTTCCTCGGCAGCGGCCCAGACTCCTCTGTGAGGTGGTCATGGGCCAGGAGAGGCATTTATAGACAGAGCAGGAGACCCGGATCTTTTCTGTGCCCCCATGTCCAGGAAGAGCAGGAAAGCCGGCAGTGCCCCAGCCAGAGATTTTTCAACCCACAGAGGGATGAGATAGGATGGGCGGAGTGGAGGGACGGTCTGTGGGAGCATATGGTCCTGCTGTGGACAAAATGGAAGACAGAGAGATGGAGAGACAGAGAGAGGGAGAGACAGACAGAGAGAGGGAGAGACAGAGAGAGAGAGAGAGAGAGAGAGAGGGAGAGATGATGGAGAACGATGAAGAGAGAGAGAGAGAAAAAGGGAGACTAATCTGATTGGTCCATTGGTTAAAAGAGAGAAAGAAAGAGAGAAATGATAGACAAAGATGAAGAGAGAGAGAGAAACAGAGAGAGAGACAGACAGAGCGAGAGAGAGAGAGAGAGAGAGAGAGAGACTAATCTGATTGGTCCTTTGGGTAACCCTCTTAATTCCGAAGCCCTGCAGTGCTACACTTAGTTCAGCAGATCAGCAGATCAGTGTCTGGAAACCTAAGTCAACTGCAGCCAATTCAAGATACAGCACTCCAGTCACACAATCAGCTGATCTCGGATCAGTGCTTTGGCATATGGACCCAGAGTGTGCTGGGAGTATGCGTCTACAATCAGCCCTTCACCCAAAACTGTCTGCGTGTGTCAGCTGGTGGGCAACAGTAGCTGGTGGGCAACAGTGGCGGGTGGGGGTGGGTTGAAAACACTTCCACAGAGACACCCATCAGATCAGCTTTGGAACAGACACAATCTGTTTGTTTTGTCGGATAAACATCTTTCTTCTTAGTGACCGCAGTTATGTTTGCAGAGATGTTCCGGACTGTTGCTCATAAAATTCCTCCTTTGAGAATCTCTGTGATTGCGAAATACGTGTGCTGCAAATGGAGCTGTTCTTAAGGGGTCTCTGCAAGAACAAACACCAGAAAGCAACCTCTGCTCCATCTCTGTCTTCACTCCTGGTGGTACCACTGTAGTCGGCGGAGCAATGTCACTGGGGCAACCATGACCTTATGACTTTCCCATGTGTAACTGCATGACACAAAGTGACACGGCTACCCTGCAGTGCAATGCATGATGGGTAGGCCACTATCCAGCTGGCTGGCTGAACGAGAACTGAACTACAACCCGCAGTGCAAAACCAAAGCAAACACTAGTCTGTCTGCAGACACACATAAAGAGAAGCTATTGTTGTAAACCAAAAATGATAACTAGCACAGGAAGAGATGACTTTTTTCCGCGAGTAGAACATTGATGATTGGAAATATTCCGCAGACAGATAACATAATGTTTAGTCAACCCCATGGCATGCGCTCACATACCCAGTGCGTCTTTAGGAACGTCCAGCCAAGACACTGCTACAGTCTTGGTGATCTCAGGAGAGCATCTTGAATGTTTATCTGACCGTTAGCAACAACCACAACAACAACAACTACTACTACTACAAAAATGCACTTCATATATCTACTTAAATACAATTTAAATCCAGCCCAAAATCTCCAGAGCTGGTCTGAGTTTGGTTAGTTATGATGCACATGCGCTGTCAACAGCCTTGGCTAGTTTGGCCAATTGACTTTGTGGAATCAATAACAATTGTCTGACATGATTTATGATGGTTTCCATGTAAGAATACATATTTGCAGTACAATATCTCAGTACAATAAATGCATGCACTATCTGGTTAATCTAGACTTTTGTTTTGATTCATGTAAACAAGGCAGAAGAGAAAGCTGCATGTGTGAGTGATACATCTGAAACATTCCTTGCTAATAAGTCTCCTAATCTTTCACAGTGCCACAATAGATGAAACATTCTGGGGAGACATTTTCAGTCTATAGTGGATTCGTATGTACGTATTTTGTGTGTGTGTGTGTGTGTGTGTGTGTGTGTGTGTGTGTGTGTAAGTAAAAGTAACACAGTTGCGTCAAGCAGGTCTGTAAGGCCAGCAGTGTGTCACACAACTCATCCAGTTCATCTGGGTACATATACACACCCACACAAACACACACACACACCCACACACACACGCTCACTCACTCACTCACTCTACTCTCCACAGCTGACACAAGGGCACAAAGGAGCAACTGTGCCTGAGACGGGTCATCAGTCCTCAGCATACTAGTGCCAGCTAGTCAATAAGAGGGAGACTGTGTGTGTGTGTGTGTGTGTGTGTGTGTGTGTGTGTGTGTGTGAGTGAGAGAGAGAGAGAGAGAGAGAGAGAAACCTAGAGAGTGTCTAATGTTACACATTCAAAATCCTCCACATAATGGAAACAAACCTACAGCAGTAGATTACATAACTGCAGTAGGTGAACTAAAGCCATATGGCCTGCTTGCTTTGAGACACAAACAAACAAAGCGTCATGAATCCAGAGACACCCCTAGGTGCTCGACTGAACTCTATTTTCTTACCAATTGAAAAACAGTGAGTTCTCCCTGTTGTGTATTACAGAGTAGTCTGTTGTTCTTGCCCTCGCTCTCCTCCAGTGGTGTTTCAGAGAGGCCCAGTGGCACTGGCGTGGAGTCAAACTCCGACCAAAAATAAACGACACCAGAACCATCCAGCCTGGCCTCAGCCCAAACGCTTCACTGATGGAAACTGTCCGTGAGATTGCACGTGAGGGACGACGGCAGGTCGGATTCTGTGAGGAACTGTTTTAGCCATTATAGCAACACGAGGGCTTAAGTGTGCAGACCATTACAGGGCGTATGGAAGAACAACATGTACACTCAGCAAAAAATTTCCCAGAAGGCACAAGTCAAAGCATGGAGATTATCACCTCCGCCAAGGAGGATATGTTTTCTCCAACATCTGTCTGTCTGTCTGTCTGTGAGCAAGATAACTCGAAAAGTACTGCACGGATTTGGATGAAATTGTCAGACAACATTTACATTTATGCATTTATCAGACGCTTTTATCCAAAGCGACTTACAACTTGTCAACTATCAATTGTTCAGGGCCAGTCTCCCCTAGAGCAACTTAGGGTTAAGTGCCACAACAGACAGACAAAGTGGGTATTAGGCCAAGGAGCAGATGATTACATTTTGGTGGTGATCCGGAACACCGTCTGGAATTTGTATATTGCCTTGGTAGAGGTAGAGGTTTCTCTTTTTTTGTCACTGAGTGTATTTCTAGCTCTACTTCTTAAGTGTAGAATACAAATACACCAGAGGTTCATCTCCTACTGAGTCAGCAGAGACACTGTATCCAACTTCCCTCCCTGTGTCCTCAGGGCATGGCAGTGTGTGTGTGAGTGTGTGTGTGTGTGTGTGTGTGTGTGTGAGTGTACAGTAGTCACTCGGCTCTGTGTCACAGCACTGTGTCTTTATCTGAGGCAATATGGCGGCCCAATGAGTAACATGACCTGAGGAAGACTTCAAAGGATAATATGACATCTAGGGTACTACTCAGTGTACAGTACACTATCTCTCTCTCTCTCTCACTGTATCATTATCTCTCCCGCCTCTCTTATTCCCTCTCTTCTTTCTCTCGTCTTAGTAGGATAGAGGTGTCACTGTCATCTCTCTATCTATCTTTGCCAGGTGACTGCAGGGGCATGACTGAGCCTTCTCTCTTCCTCCTTCCTCTCCTGTTCCCTTCATCCGCTCCCTTTGTTTTGTTCAGACTCTTTTTCTCTCTCTCTCTCTCTCTCTCTCCCTTCTTTCTCTCTCTCTATTCCCTCATCTTGTTAAGACAAAGGTGTCATTCTCTCCTCTCTTTATCCATCTTTGAGAGGGCATTGCCTGGGCATGGCTGAAGCCCGTCTCTCCCACTCTGTTCATCTTTGTCTTTGGCAGACGTTTCTGGGGCACAGGAGTGGCCAGAGAGTGACGCGTGAAATCCGATCTGCTGACCACCCGCTTTATTTAATGAACAGGACCAACCAGACCTATGCCAACAAAAGATGCGGGGGCAGAGTTTTGTGTGTGTGTGTGTGTGTGTGTGAATGTATGGGGGGCACAGTCACACCTTTCCATCCAGCCCCCCCCTCCACACCCCCACCCCTCATGAAACCATATCATGGAGGACTCAGCAGTAGGTTCCACAATACAAACATTTAGCCCCTGGAAACTTCTTCTTTGTAAACAGGGGGATCTGTTTTGTGGTGGTAGTTGTTTGGTAGTTGTTAGTGGTGGGTTTTTATACGTCTCACAGCATGTTTACAGTAAAGGCATTGTGTCTATGCACTATGCCAACCCCCCCGCCCCCAAACCCCCCCTGCCATGTTACAGAGTTGCTGTCACCACTAAATTGCATTCAGCCATTTAAAAAAAGAGGGTGCAGTCAAAGGGTCAGGTCGTGGATCATTCCAGAATCATTTCAGACAGACAGACATTATGTTTGACATGTCCTTTTTTTCTGTCTCTCCTGTGGGAGCGCGGTGAAAGGGACCTGGTTATGGATACCAGCTGGTATGAAAGAGGTGCCAACAGAAACACGACATGGCAACATCGCCTGCCGCGGATCGAATGCTAGGCGCTTGGCATCAGCTAGTATACCCTCCTGTGCCCCAGAGATAGGCATAAAAGTGCAGAGTGCAGAGGGACGCTATAGACTGTCCCTGGTCAGGCCAAGCAGCCACCACTAGATAAGGGACACCGGTCAGGGCCATCTTTAACACACCTACTGTTTATTTACAAGTTCAAATCTCTCGTTATTCACTAGTATGAAGAGAGCATGTTTTCCACTACATCACTACACTGCTGCTTCATGGAACCCTACTCTGACTAAGTCATACACAGTCACCTCTCGAGGCCGCTGAAAAAACATTGCAAAGATGCAATGAACAAAATTTAATGCTACCTTGACATATCACATCACGAAGTTATCTTGACGATCTGGTCAAACCTGAGTGGCTTGCCATTCTAGATCATTCCAAAAACCAAAATATAAACAGCAGAGCCTTGCCTGATGTAGTATTTCCTGTTCGTATTTCCATACTAAAATCAGGAACGTGCAAAGTGGAACGTGAAAAGTGATTCCAAAATATATAAGACATACAGGGAATGGCAAATTCCAGCTGGGAATTACAGCAATTCCAGGACAGGCCTCTGCTCCCACCTTTTGGGCATTAGGTATTTCACAAGAAGTGATGAAGTGGGATTGTTGCGCCTGCTTTGCCTTTGAGAGAGCTTTGATTTGTGATGGGTGTTAGGCCAACATCAGGATTCACTCAGAATGGAGGGAGCACACATGCCTAGAAATCTGTTGCTTCATTTTAAAGAGCCAGAGCTGGGCAGTGATGGAGGGGATTTCTCCACAATTTCTCCAAACACAACACAATAGTTCCCTCAGACTAGGAAAAGGATAGGAAAATACACGCATGCACACACACACACACCAATTGACGCAATTTGAGAGTCATTTTCACTAAGCCACAAATAAATTATCCCATACTGGGCCTAGCTTAAGTGTCTACTTTCATTATTATCTGTCCTCACTGATTGTCTTCCCTCCTTCCCTCCCTCTCCCTCTCTGCTTTTCTTTCAGCTCAAGAATCTGCTCTCCCTCTCTCCATGTGAGCAGAAGAAATGCTTGGCAAGAAGCACTTTGCAGCTCTTGCCCAATCACTCCCAGCGTTCATACCTCCCACATTCATGCATGCACACACACGCACGTGCAGTCCAGGCAGAACATATCTCCTCTCAGAATTCCAGTGCTTGCTCGTTCCATGGTCCACCCCCATTGCATGCTGATCCTTTGGGTTTACATCACATCAGAACAGAATGACAGAAATATATATATATATATATAGAGAGAGAGAGAGAGAGAGGGAGGGAGGAAACAGGGAGGTGCACTCTGGCAACTCAACATGGATTTCATTCCCCTTCTTCATTTTATTCCTTTCTTTTTTCCCCCTTTTCTTTCTCAGATGGGGGTGAGCTATAGCGCTTGTGGGATGGAGTTTAAGGTGGAGCGCCTCCCACCTCCAACATAAATATTCTGAGCCTTGAGTTCTTGCAGTGTTGTTGCGTCGGCAGCCAGACAGACACGGTAACCATGGCGACTTGGCTGTGTTGGCCAAGGCACTGCACTCCACTCCACTCGGGCTCCATGGGAGGGGAGAGGTGAAGTGGTGCCCAGGGGAGGTGTCTCCCGGTCGGACACAGAGCCCATGCTGTGTGCCTCCATGGTTCTGCTCAGCCTTTAAGTTTTTCCTCTTCAGGAAAACTTGAGTATTGCTTCACGCCAAGTGAAGGAGGGGAGAAAAAAGCTCTTCAGCTTCAGTTCCCATAGAAACCTCGCTGTATTTCTCTTTTAAAAAGGAGGGAGGTGAAAATGGTTCAACCTGGATGTCTTGACGTTTAAATATGCATGCAGGGGATGGGGGGGGGGGGCTGCTGGAAAAAAATTCTGACGTTTCAGTCCAAAATGATCTGTACTCTCCAGCATTTGGACTGAATTTGAAATAGCTTGGCTTGTTCCCTAACATAATGTGAAACTTCAAAAATGAAGACCAAACAAATGGCCAGTTTTGTCACATGACTGTGTTATGAGGAAGTGACTTCAGGTCTTGCACAGCGCAAGAAACCATTTCCCACAATTCCAGTGGTGTAGCAGAAGATTTGTTTTGGCCTTAGTTCATGTAAGAAGATGATGATAGGGCCTTATTATGGCTAAAGTCTTCATTCACGGTCACAGTCTGCGTACCATGTCTGTCTTATGCCTGTTATCACAGATATAAATGTGCCTCAGTTCCAGCTAACAGAAGTGGAAAATCCATAGTGACACGAGGAATAGTCCCTCTGTGATATTTTGCAGAACTTCTCAATTTCCTCAACAAAGTGCTGGCTGAGCTAGGTTAGCAGTTTTTGTATGCTTACTTTTCCAAGGGTGCCAACCTAGCTCAATTCAGTCAGCTTCATGTCAACTAACTGGTAAAAGGTTTTTGGTTTTTACTGCGTAAGACATCAGCACCAAAGCTAGAATTCTTAGTTGTCTGTTTCAGTTTCTAGATATGATTCCTTCCCTAACATCAACTATTAATAACATTTCTCAGAAAAATAAGACAGCTGACTGCTGCCCCTCCTGCTAAGACTTACAGAACAAAGCAGTCCATATAAAACCACTCAAACAAACAAGTCATAACTCCTCTCTCCTTAAACCAGGAAAACAAAGAACTGCACCTATTCACCAAATGCCACGTCCATCTCAGGTCTCAGTTCAACATCAGACGCTCTTTGTCATTACAGGTCTCCTTGCATGCATGTGCTCCTGCAGGACAGGATACGGAGCCAGGCCCATTCGTCTATCCCAACTAATGGACATTTTCTTTGTTGTAAAAAGGGCTTTCATTTGTTTCCACAGCACACAGTGTTCTTACAGAAGCCTACATTGTACTTGGTTCGATGATGAATAAGAGTTCTATTAGGCCTGAGTAAATAAATAAATGAGGAACCTTTATTTTTCTTAAGTACTTTGTGTGTGGGATTCACCCTTGGTATGACCATCTGATTTCTGACTCTGTTGACCTATGTATCATACATCCTTGAAAGTAGAATTTGGTTGAACCAGGTTTTTATTATTAATCTCATATTAATATCATATATATATATACAACACATATTTTAACAAGTCTCCAACCAATATCTATTTAATTGAGCATCCACTAAAATGGGTATGTGATTAGGTTTGCCTGGAGCAGCAGATTGGTAAATGCATTTCTGGGACAGTTCCAGATGGTCTGCTTCAAATGAATGCATGAATAAGCTCAGTCAAGCGGAGAAAAAGCGTTGCAAATAAACAATCACTGTCTAATCTAGTTTGGGTAGGAGCCCAGATCAACCCTCTCCACCCCACCCGCCCATCATAAAAGATATTTATTTAATCACATGATTCACTGGGATTCGAACTCACAATTTCTCAGGGAACTTGCACACTAACCTGGTTTCTTAACCACTACGCTACCACCACCCTATTTGAACAGGAACAATGTTCAAATGACCCAGATATAATACCACAATATACGTCCCATATTTTCTGCACAGCTCAGGGGAGGAACAGCTGAACTGCAGCCGGGTGCAGCAGGTTACCTGCCTTTGCCCATACTGTGGGCCACAGGAATGCAGGTAGCGAGCCATCGGCTGCCAAGGACACTTAATCACCCACTCCAGGTGAGCATCAGTTGCTATTTCGTCTCGTCCACGGGTAGCAACAGTATACCTACTAAGAGTGTCTCAGTCATAACCATGCAGAGAGTGTTTTGAAGTCCCTCGAATGACTGTGCACCAGCTGTGTCAGACAATTGAGAATGCCAGAGCTGAGTCAAGGCAAACTGGTCCCACATGTCCACATGTTCACAGCCCAATACACACACACACACACACACACACACACACACACACACAGTTTTATCACCCACAAAGTACATAACATTTTCCTGAGAGTTTTGCATGGGGCAGTTTTTCTCCAGCTCTGTGCAAACCACGGTGCTGAGTCCAGAAGAATGCCTGGAATGTTCCTCAACATCTTTTTTTCTCTCTCTCAGAGACCTGGGTGACCCACGATAGTGCTCTAGCACGCCCCCCACCCCCTTCATATTACATAATCCCCTACATACTACATTCCTTTACATCTGCTTTTGAACACAACCTCAAGCTGACCCAAACACATCAAGGCAATGCAAAACATCAGTGACTTAACTACTAGCCGCGCTAATCTCTCCAAGCCTGGATCTGTGTGTGAGACTATAGTGAGTGTTAATTAAGGAGGCTGAGCTGAACTGCCGCACTGCGAGCAGAGGTAACAATCTTCCAAGTAAGACAGATGGCTTTCTGGACAATGAGTTTGCTCAAATGACAGTGTTAGGTGATCAGCACTATGATCACCTGCTGCAGAGGGATGGTGTTTTGTTTTAAGTGAATGGGGGCTGAGGTCTGGTGTAGCCTGAGTGCAGTTTAAATTAGTACCATACCTAACAGTGTAGGAGGTGTAGTGACTACTGGGCTTAAATGGAGGCCACGGTTCTCCATCTTCTTCATTTTACAAGTTTTCATATGGCCTCCCACACTGCCTTAAACACACACACACACACACACCTTCAGTGCCGTCCTGTGCTGTTACAAGACACCAGAGCGACCTATCTATAATTTAAACCCTCTGCAACAGAACCTGCCACCAACGTGAGGACTAGATCTGGTACACAGCACAGGATTCAGTCTCTTTCTGCAAAAACGAATAAGGCTGAATGTGCTTAATTTACTAATGGGGCAGCCTGAGTAAAGAAGAGATGGTGGCCAGTAATTAAGGCAGAGCAGCTGGCTGAGTAGAGGCTTTGTGTGCATGCTGGATCTGAGTTCGTTCTATGTCTGAGTGGGCCATGACATTATAAGGAACTGGGTCAAGATAGATTTGGCAAAGTCAATACACTTGTTTGTGGTTGCGACACAGATGCTGACAAGGTTCCTGCTATAGCTAATGTTTTAACTGCAACCAATTAAAAGCGTATTGCTTATTTTGGCTTATCTCAAATCTGTAAACAGGATTATCATTGGTTAGCCTCTCGATAAGAAAATGTAGATTTAGAAAAATATGGTTGTTGGATATACAAAATGCCAGTGAAAATGTGCGAGTTGTTACGTGAGTGGAAAACGAGTCGCTGCAATTTTTTAAAATCCCAACCCATCCCGGGGGCGTCAATCCTGCCGCTGTTTACTTTCCTTGTGGCTTCACGCTGTGAGACAACTGACAACAAATGCTGGTTGACAGGTGACAGGCTATAAGAGCAGCCGTCCCATGACAATACCCCGTCCCCCAGCAGCCTACCCAACCTACCTCCGCTTGTAACTTTGTAAAGATTTAAGATGCATAAGTGTGTAACAGACGGTTCACGCGGAATGACACAGGGACATTAACAGTGCTTTAATTTCTGGGGTACTGGGGTAAGTTGTTGAGAATAAACTTGGTGATATAGCCTGACGAAGTAGCGGTTCTGCGAGTTATATTTAAAAATATCAATCACCAATCACAGAAGGGCACCAAACCGAAAGGGCGCCGTTACACATTTTGAATTGGCTCTCGTTACATACAAAATTTCCAAGGAGGAGTATAAAATGTTATGTGATGGAACGCAAAACTCGTGTTTGTGCGAGGACGCAAGCATCCTGTTTTGCCTGCGCCTTCGAACATGTAGCCTACAGACTGCTCTAAATTGTTTAGGCTAAGTAAAAGAAAGCAGTATGTTTCACGTCTGTCATTCAAATTCACAAATGATCTTACCTGTCTTTGTAACAGGAAAGGTCTTCAACGTGGTTATGCTGTTTAGGCTAGAACTTTCGCTACGTTGTTGATGTTTGGGCGTCAGTTTTCCTAACTGAGCAATTCCACGTCCATAAAAACCTCTGTCATTATTCGGCGCGCACGTTAGTCTCTTGTAGGCTACAATCTAAGACTCTTTTCTCTTTCCTTCTTGTTTGCACAATCAACACGCTGATCATCAGTTGTCACTCTCGGTGGGATCAGCTGTCATCCCGATGGAGGGTCCAGAAGGCTGATTCCCTACTGCGCTCCATCCATGCTGACATCAACACCACCACCCCTTCCTGACAGGGACCTTAACCTCAGCAAGGGGCTGGCCTTTCCCTGCCTGATAGAAAATAACCACGCACATTGACAACAGAGTTTGAGGGGAGCGCAGAAGAATAAACGGGCTGTAGAGCTTATAACACACTTGTTCACGTTTTGTTGCCAGTCGACTGAAGGCAGTGTGTGCATATAATAAGGAAGTATCATGGAGGTTTAGGGGTATTAAAAAAAGATATCTATGTATGCCTAGAGATCTACATGAGTAAAAGAAAACTTGCTCTGTGTCAATCAACATTAGATGACATATTAGATGACATAAGGCTATTACTAATAAGACCACGACATGGTCATGGCTTGTAAAATATGAGTGTAGCAAATATACATGGTAATGGAAGCCAGTGCGTAGAATTACTCTCAAGGGGTCTGATGGTGGCACATAAAGCCATTTCAGAGGACCAAACACAACCTTTTTCGTATCTGTCCAAGCACAATCTAGTCTTTAAGTCGCTGAGTAGCTTGCACATTGCCCAAACACCAACAAACACGAACACTCGTGTCCAGAAAAAGTCTCCAGTTATTGCCAAAAGTCTTTAGAATGTTTAAATTGTCAGGTGTACATTCTACACTGCCCAGACAATAACTGACAAATTGATAACCGTCAAAGGCAAGGGTAATCTGGCTGATGCCTAGGCTAGGTTTACTACTTATTTAATGCATTTAAATACGGCTGCATAAACATTACCAGCTCTGGACAAGGGATTTTGCAACGACTGTAGCCTACCACTCATCATCACTCTGCAAAATAAAAAGCCACCTCATGCAAGTGCAAAGCTTTTCATGTTTTCCAAGCGATGAAACAGTACGGTTCTACGGTCTAGGTGGTTTATGCTGAACTCTAGGCTATCCCAGACTTTGTCAGAATGGTGATGCTACCACACCTAAAAGATACTGCTGCATTAGTGTTTTAAACGCTGACCAATTGTACCGTTGTATTCGTTTAGTATTACGGAACGTGGAGTCAGACAATCAAGTGTATAACTTCTTTTAGCGCAATATCCATACAGGGGGCTGTAATAACCTTTACAGTATAATTTTAAAAATGTAGTACTGCTGACATTTTAATAGCCTACATCAACATTTCGGCCCGTCTCTGCATGTTTGCTTCGGATTATGCCCAAAGTCAGCAATGGTGCGAGATACTGGATTGTAAACGTTTAGCCAGTTTGTTGAATTTGAAATAGGTCTGTCATTGAGGTTTGTATGTATTTAGCTTACAATTTTCTTATATTATGATACGATTGCGAATATCCATAATTGCCAGAGTACTACACAAATGTGCGCTCACTTTTGTGCACAAATGCAGTCCACTTTCAGCACCCTTGCAATGCATTATCGTTAGATCACGTAGGCCACGAGATGAAGCTCCAGGACTTGAGTCATCATAAATTTGAAAATATGCAAAGTTTTCATAGTTTAGGACAGAGTAGTTTATCCTACATTAGCTCAAATAGCAACACTGACGTTGAAAGTGGCTGAAAGCAAAGATGAAGTTGCTGTTTTCGCGAGTCACATGAGTGATTTAAGAAGTGAATGATAAAAGCTCAAACTTTACAGTGTCCGCTTGTGGATATTCTGCACCCGAACTGAACCTAGTTGTCAAACCAACGAGGGGTCAGATTTTTTGAGTTCATTGGAAAATACTGTCCACCCTGAACGGACATTCTAAAACTTACCGGTCGGACTCGACTGTGACAAACAAATACGAATTGTCCGCCCACACTGACCGAACTGTCGTGTTCGTTCGCGTTTGTTCGAGCAGTGTGCAAGCTGCTTCAATTGGAGAGCCTCTCCACCGTAGCTGCAAGGCTAAATCTGTTTCCAGTTAAAGAGGATTTTCTCTTCATATTCATCCTGTGTATTTGTTCCAAAGATGAGTCAGGGGAAATTAATCAAAGTATCCTAAAGACTAATTTTGAAAGAAAAATCTAGGCAAAAGTATGTAGAAAACCCCACTGTGGTGTGTGTGGTGTGTGTGTGTGTGTGGAGAGAGAGAGAGAGGGAGAGAGAGAGAGAGAGACTTTTAATTTGGGGTAAGCACTCAGGGAAATAGTATCTATTCATTCCTTTCCACTCCCAATCTGTGAGAGGTATGAAGGCCTGTTTAAGCAGTGTCTGCATTAATCCTGGTTTCCTGAAACTGAACAACAATAGACGGAAACAGTAAGGAAGGGCCTTGTCTAGTGAAGTGATGATAGGACAGAAATAATTAAGTAGTTCGCTACTGCACATAATACACGTGTCTTCACCCTGCTATTATTAATCACTAACGCCCTTATCTTTGTCTTGTTAAAGGTGAAATCCAGTGTGAATTAATCCACATCCCTGTTTTTACAGGTCATCGATCGCTGTCAGAAGGAAAAAGCACAAAATTTGAATGCAACATATACCGACTGAATAACAAAGCGTCAGCTAACTTTAACTAAATTGGGCATAGTGAAAATAAAACTGAAAGTAAGTTACTGTGCCCCATTCATTTAACATTAGCTGTCACTTCATTATTGGCCTTTGTTGTATCACATTTTGATCAGTAACCTGGAACAACAGGGGTATGGTTTGATTCACACTGGATTTCTCCTTTGATACCAAGAGAAAGTGTTATCTCTTCCAATACATCTCAGTCACTGCAGTGCATTGTCGTCATTTACCGCAAATGGACAGTATGATTTCTGCATAACACAAAGTCACAGTCACAGTCACTTCTGCAAGGGCCCACATGTTGTAAAAGAGCCCCTCTGTCAGTCTCTGGCAATAAATGCAAAGCTGAGTCAATATCCTGTCAGTGTGAGGCAGGGGTTATTGTATTAGCTATGATAATACAGGCCTTATTTGTTGTTTGTAAGCGTGCCCCCACGCTAGGCCTTGTAATGTCATTCTACTTGGTGTACGCTACTCTCTCCCTCTGCCCACGGTATTTACTGAGAACTCTCCAGGCCATGCTAGAGGTGAATGTGGGCTCCTACGCTGCCATTTGTGAACAAAGAGGCCATGTGAGTGAATGTGCCAGCCTCTTTTGTCATTGCTTTGCTGTGTGGCCACTGGGCCCATTCTCATCCTGCGTTTGAAGTGAAATCTTTGTCTGGGCTTAGACATCAGTCACTGGCATTATCTAGTACGTCAGTGGAGGATAAATAATAAGGTTTAAACATGAGGAGACTGCTGGAAATACACTGTTCTCTTCTACTGACACAGACATGCTTAATAACACATTGCAGCACAGCATTTTGTTTGAATATTTAAAACCGATTGTGGGAATTGTTTCAGTATCCAAACATATCAGTTATATCACCATCAGATTTAGAATTGGAACCTTAAAAAGCACCGTAACAAACTTAACTGAAAGCCTTCTTAAAACCTTGGTGGCACCAATTAATTTCAATAACATAGTTACTTAGGAATTTCAAAATGATGATATAGTATGAAATCATTATTAAAAGTATATCAGAAGTATATCTGTGTTTGTCTGGATTTAGAGCTCAGCATGCACACTACTGAGAGAATCTCAGCATCCCTGACTAAGGCCTCTGGAAGGGACTATGAAAGCACTTGGCATAGCACTTAGGACCTTTTCAATATCAAGACATTTCAAAGACCAAAAGGATTCGACCACATGACAACAAGTAACCTTTAGCTGCTTTTGGTGAGCTCTTCCTGGCCCATGCTATTTCCAAGACATGGCTTTTCCTTTCCTGTTTCGTCACCAAGGTCATGCAGTTTGTTTTCTTTACCTTCTTTTTAACGTGTGCTAGTGAGTCACGGTCTGAAAATTGTGAAGTATAAAATACAATGCACCATCCAGCAAGCTGTTTTTCACCAACAAGCATTTCCTCGCTTGGTGTACTATTAACAAAATGGGTTTAAAATTGGAGGGCATTCAGTTATTTATTCATCATTTTGTATTTGGAGTAGAACAGAATTTCAAGATTCCATGAAAACTGAAAGTTTTGAAATTGTATTTTATTCTCAGTTGTATTTCATAAAATATTCCCACACTAGTCTCTTTACAGTGAACATGCACCTCATGTCTCATTCAGGCATCTGGGAATAGGTATGCAAAGCAAAATATAACGTGGGCGATGATGAGCAATCCTCAAGATAACCCATCTTGGATACGTGTCTGGAAGTATTATTGACACTGGGGTACAAACAAACTGGCAATTACATTTTACAATGTTCCCTTTGACCATGTTTGCAAAAAGCTTGCTCATCAAACCCTTTCTGATGGAGAGTTCAGGTCAGGAGAGATTTTCAAACAGGAGGACAGCTACATCTAGTGTTCATTGTGAAATGATGAGAAAGAAAACTCATTAAATTATTAACCAATTAAGTGGAAGTTATCATTAACAAAACTTTAAATGAGTTCATTCACATTTGCCACTGACACAAAAAATAATAATACAATAAAATAAACATCTAAAACATATAAAATACATATTCAATGTAACTATTATGTTGCTCACAAATTCTGTAATAGAGGGAATTCGACATTTTTGCCAGTTTGCTTCTCCTGACATTTGACATGCTAAGTTCCACGTTTTGCTGCGACAAAAATCCAAGCCATGTCATTGGGGCAAATTCAGCACTGCTATTTTCTCAATCATGACACATAACACGCTTAACCAATCAGTGTAGAAATCTGCCTGTCATCAGCTCAGTGATGTATGCCTACAAAATCTGCCAGCAAGCAGGCGAATGGATTCTGGAGAGAACACCGGGGAGGGCTGAGAACGAAAAGTGTTTAGTTTGGCTGTTTAACTCCACAAGGGCTGATGTCCAGGAAAAAGCTGACCTTAAGTTGTGCATTCAAGTGTATTTATAACATTTTGGTGTTAATGTAATGTAAAACATGGCATTGTTGGTGAAAAAAATCCCCTCATCCTTGGACGGGTGAGTACTGGGACACAGCAAGTGCTAACACTTCTCCTTTTTTCTGCTTGTTCCACCAGCACCAGCTACATTTAGAACAAGGATTGACATGAGTCTGGCACAGATCTTCCCATAACCTCAGATGACTGAAATGAGGTGCCTTACACATAACTAACCAGTTGGTGGCACTAGAGGTCTTCAAGCAAAATTTGACTGGTTCAGGTCCAGCATGATATATGTTTTTTATTTATTTTTTTTTAAAAGGGAATGAAATGAAATAGTGGGGTTTAGACTTCATGAAATTACATCACAGAGGTTTGTGATCAAACCTCATTCAAAGGTTTAATGTGAGGGTAATTACTGCACATGCCCTTGCCTTTGGGTGCCAAACAGTAATCACTACTGTGATTGACAAGTGTGGTTCCTGTGATTTAGCAAGGTAGTAAAACAATGGCATGGCTTTGGTAACAAGAAAGTACTGGTCAAAATATTATAGGTCATGGTTGATGAGGGGTCTGCTAAGTGAATACATATAAAAGCAGAATGTGAGAGCTTTGTAAATATACATAGCATGTGATTAGAATCTGTCAAAAACATCCTGAGTGTGGCGACTTTGACATTAGGACAGCTTATGGCAACTTTTTTTATCCAGACAAAGTAGCACAGTTACAAGCGTAGTTTGAGACTTAGAGATGTGTTTCACATCATCGGCAAGAAGCTTTTTTATTTTTAGAAATCTAACTTTTCCCTCCACAGATACAAGTGCCTATTGTTCTGTATCATGCTGTGTTTTGCTGTATCCTCATTCTACCTTTCCCCCTCACTTGCTTGAAGCAGATGTCCTCTTTCCAGCCAAAGTTGACCTTAAATGACTCCTTGTTAAAATGGTTTTGTCCTACAAGACATACCATCTTGTAGCCAAGGTGTTTCTGGCTGATGTTTTTTTCCTGCAGATCACTGAAACATTATTCATTGAAAACTGTCCAACAGACTTTAACTTGAACTGAATTAAATGACCAGTTTGTCTCTGATCTGTCATGTGATGCTTTTGTAAAGCTCTGCGGTTGGATAGACACTACCTGCCATGAGCAAACTATTGTTTGAAGTAAATTTTTATTGCTCAGACAACCTCAGAATGAATTTTATGATGACACATGGATATTTGAGTTTGTGCTTCAGCACACAACAGGAAAGCTGTGGCACACGTCTGTGCTTTCAAGGCTGTCTAGCTGTCACCATTTTCAGGAAATGAGTTCTCCAGCTGACAACTTTTCTCAAATACTCAGAAGCTTCACACAATACCACTGAAAGATGGATATCCAACAAAAGTAAAACATCACTTTCAGTTTCTGAACTCCAAAGGTCATTCTTTGTTCATCCTTAAATAGATCATTATCAGCAAACCAATAAATAGCCTACATGACGCTACTTTCTTTTAGCAAAGCTCAGTGATAGTTAATGTTATCAAATGTCAAATTCTCCTACCTATGCCCTCATGTAAGGATTTAGTGTAGGGTAATTGTCGCACCATCCACTGTTCATGATACTGGATGCATATGACATAAATACTGACAACTGAAAGTGTATGTAATATATATTTCCTTCATTACACAGACAAAACAATTTAAAATGTTCAAAATGTCAATACTAGGAACGCTTTGTTGATCAATCGCTAATCCACAGAAACAGCACCATTTGAGAATGTTTGGGGATTTGTAAAAAAAAAAATAAAAAATTGGACAAATCAAGTTGAGGCATGCATTGAAGGTTTTTTTTTACATTCACATTAAGTGCTCAACTTTGATGAGGCTTCAAGTACTGCTCAGATGGACAAAGTATTGGCCACGTTGTTCAGCGATCACACGATATCTGGACCCATGGTTTGGAGGCCTCCAGCTCACCAAAATCATGCAACAGAAATATGTCTAAAATTGAGGCAAGGACTAAACAAGGACATCCAAAGGAAAATTTCAGTGAAATAACTTGGATGAAAATTACACATTGGGATTGTCAGTCCAAGCTAAATGAATCTACTTCAATACTTTTTTGACACAACAGCTTCATATGCAAAATAAAAGTTGAAAAAGAAAAAAAAAAACAACAAAGTTTAGTTTACAACATCGGCAGGCTGTTGTAACAAAAGAAAATGTTGCTTTTCTGTCTTTTTGTTCACTAATTTTGATCAGTCTATTCCCTTTCTTCCTCTTTTCATACACATTTGTGTTACACATAAATATCGAAACACAAAACAAAATACAAAGCTGAAAAAAACCTGCTGTACTTACACAAACAACTGTGGTTTGGAAAACAATAAAATAATACAATATAATTAACCCAAAACATTGTGGGCATATAAAAGGGAGTTGATGAGAGAGAGTCCATGTGTTTTAAGTCGTCTCTGACTCATCGAGGGCCAGGATTGGCTGGGGACATTTTGGCTGTGGGTGGACTTTTCTTGTTGTGTTGGCTCTTCAGATTCAGGTTAATGCCTTTGGGTGCTGTTTTCAGAGTGAAGTTTAACTGTAACAGCACAGAGACCGACAGAAGAAAGAAAGAGAGAGAGAAAGAGAAGAGAGAGGTTAGTGGACTAGTGAAGCCAGTCACAGATACACACATAAATACACACACACACACACACAAACATTATTCTGAACCACATTGACAAACAAAGACAAACAAAGACACATACACGCCTGTGCTCACGAGTGCATGCACACACATACACACACACACATACACATGCATACACAGACACACACACACACACACACATAAACAGAGGCACACACACACACACACACGCATACCCAACCTAATATCCCTCTCCCAAACACACACACACACACACACACACAGTGGGAGTGAGATCAAGAGGTTCAGGTGCCAATGGGGAGATGTGTGAAGTGTGTGAAGCTCCTAATGAGCTGCCTGGCCTCCTGGCGAGGCCCATCTGTGCCGACGGCGGCGGTGGTAGTGGCTCACCAGTATGGCTTCAGCTGGGCCCACTGTCACTTGCTTGGTGACGGACTGGTAGCCGGGGGCTGACGCTGTCACTGTGTACGTGCCTGGCAAGAGCAGTCGGAAGTAGTCCCCGTCCGCACCTGCAAACATTTACAGAAGAAAGAAGGGATATGGGAGAGAGGAAGCCAGAGAGAAAGAGAGAGAAAGAGAGTCAGGGAGAGAGAGAGATACATGAAAAGAGAGTAAGAGAGAGAGAAGGAAAGAAAAAGAGAGAGAGAGAGACAAGAGGGAAATAGAGAAAGAGAGAGAGGTTGAGAAAGAAATGGTATACAGAGAATGTGTTTATATTCTGTACATATGAGGAGGAGCCAGAAAGTAAAATATGTTTTATCCAAGAGAACAACCATAATAAAGTGCAGAGAAGAAATAATTTCACTCATAATAACATTAAGTTACACACCAGTTGTGATGTCATGGTTTATGCCTGCCACAGCAATCTCAGCATCTCTGAGGGGGTTGTTGTTCTCATCATAGATCATGCCTTTTATCCCATGATGCACCTGGGATCCAATACAAATAAGGAAGAAATTAAGTCTTTTAAATATCAAGTCCACTTATGAATATGCTTATTCATCAGTCTGTCTTTTGAAGTGTAAACAGAAGACTTGGCTAAGGAGAGCAAACCGCTGAAAGGCACCAACTAGGAGCTTGATTAGAGTAAAGAAATTGCAGAGTATCATGATTGAACTACGGCGTATAGCCAGAAAACCATGGTACATTCTTTTAGTTTTCTCACTAAGTAGCTTTCTACATAGTAGCATACAGTTCTTTTTTAGACTATCGAGTTTGAATAGAGGCCTTTGTATCAAAAAGTGTGTGGATCTGTTTACTTGCTGGCATGGTGCTGCTTGTTCACTGAAGCCTTACCTATTGCATACGGTATACTGAGCCCATTCTTTCCTGCTGCTATAGACTACAGAGCTCTGTTTGATGCCGGTATTGCAGCATTACAGGTTATGTTTTAGAGGTAGAACAGATGATGGTTTGTTTGAGAATCAGCTTTGCCGTGATCAAAAAGACGGTAGACTTCAGAAAATCTTCGCCACTTGAGACATCACATTACAGTACGAGGTCACCACCAATACCTAGACAATGTACTATTTTTTTATTTGCTTTTTGTTTTTGTTTTTTTTTTTTTTTTTTTTATGTGGGAATAATTCACAGTTCTTCTGTTGTGGCAGGTGACAGACAGTAGGGGTCGCTCTGACCTGCTCCAGGTAGGAGATGAGGGCCTCCCTGTTGCCAATCCATTCCCTCTGCAGAGCGGAGGCCGGAGGAAACTTGTCGCAGCTCAGCTCCAGCGTGATCTCAAAGCAGTTACTGTAGAGGTAGTTAAAGTCCTGCATTCCTGTGAACACATACATCATTAGTATAATCTCATGAAATACCACAGCCATATTCCCTCAATATTAAATCAAAACACAATCTCACAATAAGCATAAATAAAACCTTAAGACCTATACATGTTTTGCAAATGAACACCTTTTGCTAATTAGGGTTTGCAAACAAATCTTTAGGGTGTGTTGTTGGATGTTTCGCTCTAGTATGTCATAAGGTTTCAATTTCATGTTTTTCATCTCTAATTGGGGGCTTAATAAAAGTGTGTTTATGTGACCGGGATGGTGGGGGGATGGTGACAGTGATAGATTTGGTTTTATTTGCTCCTCCTTGCCCTCAGAAGAAAACATAATGTACCCAGTCCTCAATAAGCACAGATGAGGAGCTCTCACCTTTGGAGAGCGAATACCAGCGAGCCCCGTTGGTGATGCCTTCATCAAAGTAGTCCCCGCAGTTCCAGCCTTTGTGCATCCAGCTGTGGGCGTAGGAGTAGGTCCTTGCCAGCTGCACATACACAAATGCACACATACACACACACACACACACACACACACACACACACACACACACACACACACACACACAAATGCATGCATGCATATGTGTGTACACACACACAAACACATACACACACCCACAGGCACACACAAAATCGTCAGATAGACAGAAAGACAAATAAATGCACAAAACATCACATCACCCAAACATCCACAATGTCACATGTCAGCACAGTATAGAGTTTATTTTTGTTCACATGGAGCACCTTTTTGAAGAGCTTGTCGTCGGGGGTGGCGGAGTATGTGGTCTTGCCCCTGATGCGAGCCTCCCGAGATTTGTCAAAGGGGTAGTTGGCTACGACAGCGCCTCCGTGGAGGTTCGCCGACAGAACAAAGTTATAGTTCTGCATCCACTTGATCACTGCCAAAGTCTCAGGCTCCACCTGAGGAAAAATGAATAAAAAAATAAAAAATAAAAAAAAAACCCACTGGAACACTGGCATTCATTATGAAAATTCTCTACTTACGCAACAATTCTGTTTATGCATTCAACTGAACAATGCATCGGACTTCAGCAACAAAATCCTTGAAGTGAAAAGCATCTGAATGGTTAAGAGTGTGTTACACAATCAGTTGAACTGAAAGGGAGGTTTTCCTAGAAACATTGGCAGCGTTTTGCTGGTGCAAGTGTGTGTGTCGCATGCAAGCTGAAGTTCTCACATTGGCAGTTTATGAAGTCTCACATGGCTGTGAAATTTCAACATGGTTGTGAGTTTCTATCCATGAACTTGTACCTCTCATTCTCTCCCTCCCTGCACTCTCTCTTCTGTCCATACATCCATTTTTATCAGTCATCTCTCTCTATGTATCTCTCTCTCTTTTTCTTTGTGTCTCCAAGTCCTTGTGCTACAAAATGAAAAGCAGCATGTGCTTCTGCAAAAGGAAAAAGGGGCAGCTAGCGATGTGTGTGTGTGTCTGTGAGTGTGTGTGTGTGTGTGTGTGTGTGTGTGTGTGTGTGTGATCGAGTTAATCTGAGCAGTGATGTCAGAGGTTCCATCAGAGGTTGTGAGGGAAAAACAAACCCCATAGCATTTCTTCACATCAACACACGGCCCCTCGCCCAGTCTGAGGGTGAGCTTGGAGATTGTTGCCACAGACAAGCGTTTATTTGTTTTTAGGAGGTGTTCTAGGTGGTGATATTTATTATACATGGCTCTGCAATTTATTATACATGCAAGCAAGCGTGTGTGCGTGCGTGCGTGCGAGCATGTGTGTGTGTGCGCTCAACCAGGCCTCCTCCTCCTCTCTCTGCCTCGACTGTCATCCATCCAAGCATCAGGTTTCAGGCTTCATGCAGACCCCCCCCGCCCCAAACCCACCAGTCCAGTCTGAGTAGAGCACAGATTGGCTGTGGTTGCTCCCATGTAAAGCTGTCTCTGTCCTCTCCACCACTCGCTTTACTCTCTCTCTAATCTATGACATGCTGTTAGGCAGCAGCTAGACAGTGAACCTTCCTCTCCTTACAGTAAATTACTTTAAATCACTCACTGTGCTGCCAGTGTTGGCGTAACGGTCTCTTTTTCTCCCTTCCTTTCTCTCTCCTTTCTTTCTCTTCCCTTTGTCCTCCCCTCCACCTACCCCCCCCCCTCTTCATGCTGCTGTTTGATGATGAGTGAATGAGTGAAAGAGTGAGAGAATTACAGATTAAATTAATGAGAAAGTGAAATAGTAAACAATACTGTGAGTGACTGTGTGGATAAATGAGTGAAAGAGAAAGAGTAAGTGAGCAAGTGAACGAGAGAGTGCTGGAGTGAGTGACTGGGTGAGTGACTGAGTGAGTCAATGGGCAGGTTTACATGAACTACTTTAATCCAATTATCAGCTGAAGGGGATTCAAAATACCTCAAGTATCCATGCCATCCGATCACATTCAGCTCGATCGGACGGAAATTTGAATCGGATTGAGAGAGGTGGTGTACGCCTTTTTTCAGAATCCGATCGATGGGAAAAAACATGCATTCAGATTCATGGGCTAGATCCTATTTCCTGTTTTCACATGTGTAGGGATAACACCACAAAGTTATAAAAACGACCACAGAGGAGTTTGTATTTTAGCTTATCTTACCATACAAGTAAGTTACCAACATACTTCCATATGCTGCTAAGTGTGGTATTAACTAGCAGTTACCTTGCTAATGTTAATGTTAGCTAGGCATATAGGTGAAAGTGAATGTAACTACCAGGCTAAGGGATTCTAGGTAAGGGACGTCAGATGGAAGTAAACAAATGACAATGTGAGAAACCACTGTGCATGTCAAAAGATGACAGATTGAACGCTTTGAGACATATAAACGCAGATTGAATGGTTCAGGTGAATATTTAAGCAGACTAAATTCAATCCGATTGAGGAAAAAAAATGTGCATGTAAACACACTCAATGAGTGAGTGAGCGAGGGAATGTATGAGTGAATGAGCATGATTGTGTGACTAGTGAGTAAGTAAGTGAATGTGTGAGTGAAAGAGAAAGAGAACGAGTGTGTGAATGAAAGTGAAAGAGTGAGTGAGAGACAAGCGGAAAAGTAAAAGAGTGAATGAATGTGTGAGTGAGTAAATGAGTCAGTGATAGAGAAAGAGAGTGGGTGGGTGAGTGAGCGAGTGAGTGAGTGAAAGGTGAAGCTGTGGCAGAGTGTTGAAATGTGAAGCGTGACTGTTGGCCCGTCCAGCTGTACTGCTTTCGCGTGGCGGCCCCCGGGGGAAACTCTGATGGCAGTCGAGCTGGCGAGCTGCTTTTTCTTCCCCCCACAGGGGCCCTGATAAGGAGTCGGGTGAAAATACGAGCCAGACGATCACAGCACGTCTGAAAGCAATCTGCCAAATTCAGTGTAAGAGAGAGAAAAAGAAAGGGGGAAAGAAACAAAGATGGAGGGAGTCTGGAAGTGGTTGATAGTACTATGAAATGGAGGATTTTATTTGGGTGTGTGTATGTGTGTGGGGTGGGATGGAGGCTCAAACTGTTGGTAAGAAAATTCAAAGAATGAAAATGAAAATGTACTCCGAGGTGTCGAGCTGTTTCGTGAAATTGTGCTATGACAGTTGATCAACAGTTGATATTTCAGCTTTCCATGTGTCATTGGGCAAGTTCAGTTTTGGCAATTAGTATTTCATATGAACACACACTTGCCACGCTAACGCTATTCCTGATGAAATAGCAAACAGACCTTCAGCTGAACTTCAGACTGTGTCCACTGCTTGTTCTACATGCAGTCACACACGCACACATATATACACACACACACACACACACACACACACACACACACACACAGAGTGTTGCTCCTGCCAAAACAATCGGCTAACACTGGACAGAGTCTGGTTGTCCAAACAAAGACTTTACTGAAGGATCGGAGGTCCAGCCCATACTAAGAAGAAGTTGAAGGCATGCCCTGCCAAGCTTGCCCTGATGGCTTGCACACTGATGAGAGATTATGCTAGCGACCTGTAGTATACAAATGCAGTAATAATGCATATGGATTTACATGTATTCAGCATGTACAGCACAAACACAGTGAATAAAGACAACTACCTTCATGCAATCTCTTTCTCTCTTTCTTTCTCTGCCATTCTCTCTCTCTCTCTCTCACACACACACACACCCACACACGTACACACTCGTACACATGCACTGAACCTCTATAAGCTTAGGTCAACTTTCCCTTGTTATTTTAACTGTATGAACCCTGAATCTAGCTATCTTAAGCTAACAAGAGATCACTATCTGCCCATGACAGCAAATGAGATCCTGCTTTCAGGATCTATGGACCATAATAAAACTAAATGAATATGCAGACAATTGTTACTGGAGCCCTTTTTTCCCTCTGACATGAAGACACTTCTGGAGAGTAGACTGTTTTCCATCTATTCTTCCCACTGGCCCTGGTTTTTAGAGCTCTTGTTCTCTTACTCTGTCAGCACTCCTTCCTGGACTGGACCAAAGAAAGAACCCTAACCTGATTTTACCCATCTTCTTTCTTTAGACCACTTCCAAACATCTACAGTCAATACAAAACTTTGTCTCTTTGCTCTGACTATCTGGCCTGGATCAGCATACAGGGGAGAAATGCCTTTAGCCATACAGTCAGTCAGTAGGTCACTGAGTTAAGGTTGAAAGATTGTTGTTTATTGTTAATATCATCACTGCAAACAGAGGTCTACATGACATTCCACATCCTATTATGTTTGTCTGAAGACAGTTGGCACAGTTCACTTATAAAGCAGAAAGAACTACTGAAGATGCTTCTTTTACTTTACTTCATACGGTCAGTAAGCACATCCAGCACTCTGAGGCTTATGCAAGAATATTATTCAATGATTTTAGTTCCGCTTTTAGTGCTGTCAGGACTGATATTTTATTAAATTAATTGCCAAACCTTGATACCATCAAGGTTTCCACCTTCTGTTATGGATCAAGGATTTTTTAACTGAGGCTATTTTGTTTTGTTTTCCATGTACATAAATGAAATCAATTTCAGCCTGTTTAAATATGCTGATGACATGGCAATGGTTGGTCTAATGGTCAGAGGACATGGGGAGCTAGAGAGGGCCTACTATAGACCACCTTGTAGCATGGTGAGAGAGCTCTGAGAGAGAGAGCTCTGCTCCTTGACTCTGACAAGACCAAAGAACTTGTCAACTTGCCAGAGGCAACTTTTGGAATTGTACACAACTCAAACCAAAGGAAAGCCCTGTAAATAGTTCAGGACCCCTCACATCCACTTCATCATGAATTTGAAAAACTCCCCTCAGGAAGACGATACAGGGTACCGTCTACAGAAAGAAACATTTCTAGGAAGTCTTTCATACCACCTTCCATTATTTTACTAAATAAATAACTTATTTCTTAGGTGCCTAAATTTCTTTGCACATCAGCATTGCTGAGACTGCTGTAATGTTTGTGTTTATATTATATATTTATGGTATTTATATCGGGCCATTGATCTTGGCTGTTTATATTGTTATTTATCTTGGGCCATTGATCTTGTGTGTGTAAGCCTATGGGCAGGGAGGAGCTCTTGTGTGGCTGTGAAGTCTTGTGTTTATGTATACATGTTTTTATGTTTTGTGGGGCCAAAGATGAATTTCCACAGTGGGGACAACAAAGATTTCTATTCTATTCTATGCAAACCTCACTGCTCACCTGTTGCTCCCAGTTATCTGGCAATGGTAGGTGGTGGTTCTGCCCGTTATTCTTCTCGTAGTAATACATGAGGGCGTTCAGATCCGGAAAGTTCCGGTTAAGGTCCACATCCCTGGAGTTGCCTCTTCCCACCAGGTAGCCGTTAAACTCTGGACCCTGGCAATCACATGACATCATAGCAAAGTTATTAGGGGACTCTAAAGAGCTATATGAATGGAAATGATTTTTTTCTGTTGGTAAACAACACACAAATATTCAGAAACATAATACTAGACACACAAACATTAACCATATATTTTTCACATAAAGTTAACTACGAGAGTGAATAGATTAGAACAGAGAAGACGACGACCAAGTGAACTGTATGAACTGAGCGACATATAGGTATGATTACTCTAAAACTGTCTGTGAGGGGGGAGATTGTTTGTAATGTTGGATCTGGAAAGCACATGTTAGATTAAAACCCATCCATGCAGTTAAGGAGGAGGAGGAGAAGGTTGAGCGCCAAGCTGAGCTGCTGTTGGTCTGCGGAGGCCTGCGCTCATACTGGAAACCTGACCGCACAGCTACCTTAAGGGACTGTGGCGGCCACTGGAGGCGTCTGGGGGTGGGGGTGCGTGAGGATGAAACAAAACCACCATGTGTTAGTTAGGACCTCAGCATGTATAATTAGTCTAGGAGAGGACTGTGTGTGTGTGTGCGCGCGCGTGCGTGTGTGTGTGTACGTGTGTGTGCGCGTGTGTGTGTACGTGTGTGTGCGTGCGTGTATATATGTGTGTGTATATGTGTGTGTGTGTAGACATGAGCTTGATGATTCTTGGGCCAAAAAAGCAATTTATGTGAGGCAAATAAGTGCGTATATGAACACCATGGTGTGTATTAGCTATAATAGGCCCTCATCTGCAGTAGTCTAGTGTTTTATAGCAAGTGTGTGTTAACATATATTTTGCATGTGCATGTGTATGTGTGTGTGTGCTGTGAGTGTGTGTGTGTGTGTGTGTGTGTGTGCATAAATGCAGCTGTGTATGTATTCAGCTTTGCTGACGTAACTAACCGCTGAGGCTTGCAGGAATTCTCTGTGGGAGGTGGGCTAAGACCATAGCTGAAGAGGTCAGGGGGAACGCAGGGAGCGGTTTTAACTACATGATAGCCAGCTTACGTAGCACTGTACTCACAGGAGCAGGTACAGAACCAAGAGAACAGTGAGGAGAAGGAGAACAGTGAGGAGAAAAGCGGGAATGACAGAACTGAAGGGAAGAAAAGAAAAGACATGAGCAGAGAAAAGAGTGAAATACATAGAGGGATGAGAACAAACAGGTGAGATGAGTAGAGGCAGACAAAAGAAGGGGGAGATGGGACTAGCAGATGCTTATTGAGTTGCATGGGCCACTGGGCAGAATGAATAGGATCATGGACAATGACACAGGTGGAGGGGGCAGATAAGAGAGGGGAGAAAGCAGACAGAAAGATAATAACTGGGTTGTGGAGGAGGCCCTGCCCTGACTGTTCAAAACAAGGCAAGACAGGTAGGGAAGGGGCATTGCCAGTGGATGCAGTGAATGGCATCAGGAAAGGACCACCATGTTGTTATTATCACTGCTGATCGTTGTCCTTTGGTGATCTTAGTTTAAATGTCTGTTATTAACGGCATTTTATATAAATATATATACAAATATTTTATATATATGATCTCTTGTGTGTGGCAATCACTAGTGAAGTGTGTGTGTGTGTGTGTGTGTGTTCCAAGAGTGCTGGGTGGCTGGGGGAGGGGTGGACTTGAGAATACCAGATGGGCTCTTTAAAGCCAAATTGGTTTTATTTGAAGCCAATACTGGCATCCACTGTGGGTTTTTAAACATGGCTTGGCTTAGTGAGCCGTTTGGCACTGCCCCCACCCCCCACAGACACACACACACACACACACACACACACACATTGCTTTGAGATAAAAAACAAAGGCAGTTTTCTGTGTCTGCACAATGGCATTAAATGAATGAGAGGAAGATAGAGTTTTAAGTGGGCTTACAAGGCCAGACACACATTCTGTGCAGATTACATCCATTAAAAAGATTTCAAACGCTTTCATAACGTGGTTTAAATTAATTAATATATCTTCCAGAGCACACCACTGGAGGCCAGCTGCCGGTGGCATGCTGCTGCTGATCCGCTGTTGGACCATCATTGTCACATTAAAAAAAAATGACCACATACTGTACATGTATGGTAAAATAGTGGCAGACAATAGTCAGACCGCCAGAGAGCTGGCGGAGTAGACTGACGGATACCTGCTGGGCAGCGACCTCATAGCCGTCGGGGTTCATGGAGGGGAGGATGTGGATGCGAGTGTCATGGATGAGGCGTGTGATTCGCTCGTTGCCTGCGCGGTACTCCTCACACAGAAACTTGGCGAGCTGGATGAGCAGCTCTCGGCCCAACACCTCATTCCCGTGCATGTTGCCCACGTACTTGACCTCAGGCTCCACTGTGGCGTGCACAAATACACACACACACACACACACACACACACAAACACACACATGCACACACAATACACGTATACAATATTTATTACATGTTGGACTTAAGAAAGACAACATTAATGCTTATTCAGAACTTTAACCAAACATGGACACATCAACATTCTCAGGTACAAAGTTCAGCTCTCTACTACAAACGCTCCACAAATATCATTTGATTACAGCAGGGCTCTCGAGAAAGATGTTTTGATCTGCCTTTGGGTACTCCAAACACACACACACTAGGTGGGGGACTGTCAGGAAGACCTATGTCAAGAGGTCACCGGGGCAGGGTCACATCCTCTCAAAATCCAAACGGAACCCTCCCCACTCTCCCTCTCTCCTTTCGCCACCCCTTCCCCTTCCTCACTTCTTCTTGCTGACATGACTTTTCCAGACTCCTCTGAGATTCTCATTTTAACTTTCTGCCTTTTATCACCCTTTTTCAATGACCCTTGTGCAAAAGCTTTGACTCTCACTACCAGGGCTAGACTTCTAAGACTTCTCACTCTTGTCATGTGACTCCGCATGTGTGTGTAATATCACTTATGGCCCACAATTCCCTCAACTAGACTTAGTGTGTAAACACACCAAATGTGAAACCAATCCTCAGCTTAAAAAACAATCCCGAGTGCTTCCTGATGAGTTGAATGAATTCATTACGGTAATGTCTGTTTAGCACCTCTGGTTTGCTGTAAGGCACAAGGCAACACGAGAGAAACCAGACAGGGTTAGAATAAATGAATGGCCTTGTTTCAAAAGGAGGTTGTTTGATCCTGTGGTAGCTCGTCACACACTGATTGAATTACACTCTTGCTGCTTAATGGCTCTGATTGGCATTGATGCTGCACTGATGCCACTAATGAGATAATGTATGGCAGCTGGGCTCTTATCTGCACACACCAGATACTGTATACCACAGCTGAGGCCAGGCTTCACACACACACACACACACACACACACACACACACACACACGGGCATGTACGCTTGCACACACGTAAACAAACACCCACACACTTGTGTCACATACAATACACACATGCACACACAAAAGCACACACACAAACACCCACGCTCACGTGTTACATGTACAAATGTACACACACACACACACACACACACACACACACACACACACACACAAACAGGGAATGCACATACATCCATGTGTGCATTTTTGCAGTTAAAAAAAACAAATGCACACACACTCATCCACCCACATGCTTATGCAAGCATGAACACGCACACACGCACACACACACACACACACACCCATGCAAGTACACACTAACATACATGTGTGCACAAGGCCATATTACATGTGACAACACTGCCTAGATGTAACTTGAAGGGTTCAAAGCAGTTGTAATCCTTGTAAAGAAAGTTCTCTCTCTCTCTGTCTTCCACATCCCTCTTTATCTCCCTCTCTCTCTGACCTATCATACAACATGCTTACATCCTCTCATTCCTCTGAAGGAAGTGGCTCGACATCAGCAGAAATATGCCAGCCTGATCTGGCTGGGTCTAGCTCTTGACTTCTGCCCCAGAACAGTCAACTCCCACAGGAACATGTCTCTCACTTCTCCTTGCACAACAACTTAAGGTAACTTCAGAAGACACCTCTCTTTTGTCCCATTGAGACTGTTTTCCCAGCACCCACATCTCTACATAAATAATGTGTCATTGCCCTGAAATGACTAATCAACAGACCTATTTGTCTCCATTGATGACCTCAATGGAAACTGCACAGTGCATTTACATGGAATCAATATTAGGACAGTATGCTTTCTAAGAATCAAGTTTCAGGTCCTCACTAAGAACAAGAAAATCAATTGTACATTTGGTTCCAGCAAACTACATTTGTCCCCACACAGAGATAGCCCCTCTTAGATGTCTTTCATAGTTTTTCAGCTGTTTGTTTTGTCACAGTTCTCTCTCTCTCTCTCTCTTCTCTCTCTCTCTCTCTCTCTCTCTCTCTGTGTGTGTCTGTGTCTTTGTAGACAGGAGAGATGGAGGTTGACAGAGGTTGTCCCACTGAAGTACATGCTGGCATGCAATGAGTAGCTCTTAAGTCAGAGGGGCTTAACAGACCACAGCAGACACTGCCTTGCTCCCTTATGCAGCCATGATTCAGGGTGTTTTTGTGGGCAAACCACGACAGAGGAGCAATCCTCTGCTTATTTGCCTTGGACCACCGCCGTGGCAGACGGCACCTCTGAGCCGGGCGGCAAGGATCGGAGGCGCCGTGGCCCAGGACCCGAGGCGGCGGAGGGGTTCGCTGGGCCGAGGAGTGGTCTGGGTAAAAGTCCAGCAGAGGCGGGAATCACCCCATACGGATGCGCAACTGTCAGGCAGAGATTAGAAAGCTCAGGCAGATGGGTGAGAAAACCAAAACAGTTCACGGGTTCAACAGCTATTTCTCTTTCCACCACTTGGTTTCTCTCACTTTCTTACTAACACACTCTCTCTCTCTCTCTCTCTCTCTCATTCAGCTTGTCCTCCTTCTCATTTCATTTTTTTCCCTCAGGTTCTGTCTCTACTCTATCCTTTTCTCCCTCTCTTCTACTTCCTTTCTCTCTTTCCTACAGACTTTTCTTGCTCCCTCTTTCCTTGCTTTCTCCTTGGAGAAATTTTGGAAAGGTGTTTATATTCCGAGTCCACGGTATTGGAAACTCTAATCCCCATTCCTCAGCATGAATCAACCTTTATGTAAGCGAGTGCAGGAGCATGAAGGCAGAGCCATCTCTGCCTGATAAATCACTCTGACACACAACAGACTCACAAGCTTGCCGGGGCTCAACCACGAAAAAGCCTCACATCGCTTGCCAAACCCCTACAGTTTAACCCATCACAGAGCTTAGGCAGCCAACTACTCCCAGTTCCCAGAAAAAAAAAAAAAAAAAACATACAAGCATCCTCAGAGAAATACCTTCCCACCATCCCACGCAATGATGAGAGCTTGGGCAACCAGTAGTCAGTAACATACACAAGCACACACACACACAATCATTTTTGCCATAACAATGTGATCAACGGGAATGGATTGGATGACTGTGAGTGGGAGTATTGGTCCTCAGTGCTGCACACTCACGCAAGGAAGAGAACACAGCTTATCTTTCCATGCTAATACTATCAAACAAGCAAACGTAATAAGATATGCATGTAAATAAAGACTGATTGCTTTACTGCACTACTTTACTCCATCTTCTTCCTTACTTCAGGATGTTCAAACACATAGAATCATTAGTCAAGTTATAGATCTCTCTGTCCTCATCATCTGATTTTTCTTTATGCATTGCCCACACCCACAGCAGAATAAATTACTGTCAGTCAATTAAATGTGTACATCATAGCCTACAGGCTCTTGTTAGCGAAAGGTGAAGCCACACACACACACACACACACACAAGCTGTACTAGATGAGGTACTGGACCAGCTAGATGGTGAAAATAACTGAGCAAATGCATCAAATCTATACCAGCAGGAACACTTCAAGAGTGTACACTACTAGTCATTTACTTTAGCACAGATGATTTGCTGCATGTCTCAATCCAATGGCTTTGAATAATGAATGAAGAGGTGAAGGCAAAGAGTGGAATAGGCTGCTATGGCAGAGCTCCAGGAGGGACCTGGCGTCAGTGGCGAGGAGGACTTACGCGCTTCATGGATGCCCGGGTTGTCGCTGAACTCCAGCACATAGAGGTGGCGTCCCTCCACGCTGCGCCCGATGCTGTAGATGCGCGTGACGTAGGGGCACTCGCTCTGCACGCCGAAGAGCGCCCGCACCAGCTCCTCGTAGCGGTGGTGCTGGAAGTCGGCCGTCTGCGACGCCTGTGTCCCCGGTCCACACAGAAGCGCCGTTAGCAGGAGCAGCACCTGGATCCAGGTCAAAGGCTGCATGGTGTTCCTGGACTGTTCTGGCAAACACACACGACTGCAAAAAGTCTTAAGTGATCTCTCCTCTCTCCTTTCCCTCACTCTCTCATTCACTCACTCACTTTCTCCTCTCTCTCTCCTCACCCTCTCTCTCTCTTCCCTCTTTCTCTCCCTGCCAGTGTTTCTCTATGACTGCCTCAGCTCAATCACTCGCTCTCTCTATTTGTTTCTCTCTCCTACTCATCCACCCTCCCTCTTCTCTCTCTCTCCCTCCCTCCCTCTCTCTCTCCCTCCCTCTCTCTCACTCTCTCTCTCTCCCTCTCACATACACACATACACTCTCTGCCTCCTGCCTGCCCTTCTGCAAACCTGTCTCCTCCCCCTGGACCTACACATACACACACACACACACACACACACACACACACACACACACAGGAGAGCAAATAAGGACAGCCCCCTCTTTTTCTCTGTCACTCCACACTCTTTGTTTCTCTTTTAGTCTCTCTTCCTTACAAATACACACACAAACACACACACATGTTCACTTACAAACACAAACACACACACACACTCACACACACACACACACACACACCACACACACACACACACACACACACACACACACACACACACACACATACACGAACACATGTATATACACATGCAAACACACACACACACACACACACACACACACATACCTACTCTCTCTCTGTTCCTCTCACTCACTCGCTCACACACTCTCCCTGGAAGTGCTATTGCTTTATTGGCTGGACAAATGTGTCTAACATTACTTTCTCATACCAGCACTTTGTCTGCTGGGGTGTATTTTTGTCTTAGCCCCCCAGCCCCCCCATTCTCTTCCAGTTGCAACACCCACCCCCAACCCTCTAATTTCCTGGCAGCAGCTAAAGTGAAATACATTTTATGAATATGACTATTACTTGGCTGGACACAGAATGAAAAAAATACTGCACAGAAAGGATTTTAACTGTGATTTTTGTGATCTAAGGAGGTTTTCTAGTTTACTGCTTCGCTCATGTCCACACACACAAGACAGTGTTATCTTTGGTGTAAACACCAGCTGAACCCTAGAGGTTAGAGTTTCTCCACACCCCCCTGTGATGTCAGTCTGCAGGGACCAAAGTTCCTAAGAAAGTGCGCTAAAAGAGAGAGTGGGAAAGAGTGAGGCCATGATTCCTGGCAACACCCCCCCCCCCCCACACACACACACACACATACAGAAACACACACACACACACCACGTCTCTCTTTCTCTCTCACACACACACACCTTACTTTACCATATCTGCCAGGAGCTGTTGTCACTCAAAGCTCATTCTGTGTTTGAGGGGCTGTGATTGGGAAGAGGCAGGTGGGTCTGGCAGACGGGGAGGTGGTGGAGGAGGCCACCTGGGACAATTCATCATGAACCAAGCTGCAAGAAAAACACACACACACACACACACACGCGTGCGTGCACACAGAGACACGAAGGAATGAATCAAGAAAAAATGCAAAATATATGACATAATTCATAGACTGTAGCCCATTTTTAAATAGAGTCACAGACATGCTGTTTGTCTCTTTCACACACACACACACACACACACACAAAATGAATACACCTTGTCAGTACAAAGAATGAGACCTTTTATCTCTCTGCCTATTGACTTTGTTGATAGCACAGTACTTTGCTCAGACAACCTGAGATTTCAGGAATGACACACAGCATGACAGGTCTATTATGACACCATTCAGTAGCAGTAGCACACAAGTGGTGTGTGTGTGTGTGTGTGTGTGTGTGTGTGTGTGTCGGGGGAGGGGGGTATGTGTTCACAGTTGATTCATGTTCATCATTGATACATCATTCAGTTCACCTTAAAATCTAGGGAGGGAACACTTACCATTATTGCAGGCAAACAGACCATGCAATTTGGATCTGAAGCAGTTAGTAGAAATAGGCCAGGGGGGTGATATAGTAGGGGTCAGAGTACTGGTCATACTCTTAGTTCACTCTTGATTCATAAATATGTGTGGTAAGGTGATGCATTTTTGGCCTTTTACCCAGGTTAAAAGCAAGACTATATATTTTCTAAAATCTTACACCCTTATACTGATTTACAGTAACATGCATTGAGACATGTCTCAGCTGCCTCCATCCCATGGCCTATGGATAGTTTTGTAACGTATTTCTATTGAATAAAGTTTTCAATTTTTATGGGTCCGAAACAGGTATGTGTATCCCAAAATGTTGAAGTGAATGATCTGTGATTAGAGAATTGAGCCCTCAAAGGCGTCTTCCAGGCAGCGGTGCAAGGCACTCCCTTCCCAAATCTAGGGTTAGGGCTCAGAAGACCACTGAGCAAAATGTTCGATGTTTAAACAGGCAAGCTTCTGATTTTTTTTTTTTTTTTTACCTCTGGAGCTCCCCCTACAGGTGCTGTTTTTTAAGGAAAATAGTAACAACGTTGTACATTCTCACTAATCCAGGTGGATTTGTTTGCAAACCAAAGAATAGGAACCAGCGATGATCATTTTTGTAGTTATGTTGACTGACAAGTTAATAAATACAATTGCATTTTCATTCAGTTTTAGTTTCTTCTCTGTGGCTCAGCAATGACAAGCTGCAAGTGCCTCTAACTGCACTAAGAAATTGTTAGATGGCCCAAGAGAGCCTCCATTCACCCTGTAATGAGCCATTTAAACAAAGTGACTATGAAGCTGATAATTTAACCTAAGAACAATGTCAAATGTTGCCTGGTGCTGTTTTAACATTCAAATTCACATTCAGCATGGCCAGAGCTTTTTTAAAAAGCTGGCTTCGTTGAGATGTGTGTGTGTGTGGTCGCAACGCCCCACCCCCCCATACACACACACCGCCCAGTGGCCTGGTAACATTCTTTGTGTTAGTTCTCCCTCTAGTGACAAGGTTGTGAAGATGAATACTGCAAGACTATGGAGTAATAAAATAACCTGAGGAGAGACTGGCTTGATTGAAACTAACCATAATGGTGGCCAAACTTATGCTCATATTAGATGGGGCATTACCTTGCGGATACAATGACTTCAGTCTTCAGACACAGTCTGCTGCTGAAAAAGACATCAAATTCTGACTTGCATTGTTAGAGATACATAAAGATACCATCAAAATTAATTATTTTGTCTGTGGGTCTTTAAAGGTCTCATGTCGAGGCAGACTGATAGCATACTTACTTCAGCAAATGAGGGAGGAGGAATTCCCGGTTATGCAATGCAATGGAAACCAACATTGCTTGGTTTGGCAGCAGTCCTTTAATGTTTCCATGTTATTTTACAGCTTCACACATAGACACCAGGTGGCGACAAAATATTAAGCGTCATGAGCACCAGGTGGATCTCTGAAAAATGAAGTCGTGTTTGGTAACGCAACAAACCTAGTATGCACTGTTCCCTAATATAAGGTGCTATGGACAATATTTAATCGTAGGCCTACCGATGAATATAATGTAACCTTTGATCACAAGTAGAGGCCTCGTTGGCCTACACCATCTCACACAACAAAATTCCTCAGGTGTTACTCGTGTTTTGTCAGTTTTATGTCCATTGTCAGATTGACTCACATAAAACTCCTCAGTTTTATTCAAGGCCTAAACTCTTTTAATGCTAGTGTGATGGGTAGGCTATAGCTGCATGCGTGTAGCCTATGTAAGCTACATCGTGTGTGTGTGTGTGTGTGTGTGTGTGTGGTGCTGGGGGGACGGGGTGTGAAGGGTTTGAAACACATCTATAAATATGTTTCCTGTAGACATCATGAAAGTCCGAAAGTCGTCTTACTTACCTCGTAAGTAATGCATTTCCGGGAGAAAAAAAAAGAAGGAGGAAAAAAGAAGAAAAAACTTGTCCACAATTTACTGTATTTGGTGAGAGCTGGCCGTCTGAGGGAGAAGAGGAAAGGGGGTGGGGAAACTGAGTTGTTCATGTCTAGAGGCGCGTACTTGTTGGGCATTGGCATCAGTGCGGTGCGCTTGGGATCGACACCATGCCGCGAGTACAGGAATTAAGTTTATATGTTTTGATGTTATTCGTCCTATCAAAAACTTCGGGTAAGTTGTTATTAACAGATGTATGTAATATGATATTATATGATATATTATATTACAAAAAGGTATTGAAACTATGCTGTGGTGCCCTTGTAAATGTCTTTCAATTTTTTGATGAAAATGTTTGTAGTGTGCAACATCCTTGATCTTATCCCTCCACACTTGTACCAAACCTAAATCCTGTTTGTATTATGAAACACTATCTTTGTTGGTGCTAGAGTAATATAAAGAGACTTAGGCCTTCAGACAGTGCTACTCCACAGTCTTTGGAAAGAGTGATGTTTTTTGGTGTGGTCAGTCATATTGTATGCACTGTGGGTTGGGAATTTCAAAGTGCAGCAAAAGTTGTGGATGTGAGATAGAGAGAAATATTAGAACTGGCAAAGGCAACATGGTGCATGTCTAGACTCTTTTGTTTATGTTTGTCAGGTTTCATTGAATGTAGAATGCAGGTTTGGAAAATTGAGTGAGACCAAGAGTGAGAGTGGCGTTTGAGTGTTGTGTGATCTAGTTTTGGCATTCAAAACAGAACCCCCCTAAACAACCATACTGATGCACTGCACCACACACTCTCCATTCAACCACAGTGGAACACACTTACAGTTGTTGTGAGCACATTGTTCTCTACTGTGACCTTGGCATCCATCAGTTTTTAATCAGCTCTCTTATCAGATTCTCTGAACTCACTTAATTAGACTAATTTGCTATGCACCATAATACTGCACACTACTGAATCATGTGCTGTAACCATAGAGAAGGGCATAGTGCTTACTTTAGGTGAACAAACCAAAAAATGTGTCTTACATTTTTTTGTGTGTGTGAAGCACAGATTACTGCCACTGACATAGAGCCTTCCCGTTGCAGGGTCCAATATCTGCACATCTCGAGGAGTGAGCACGTGCCAGCAGTGCCTGGCCGTGCACCCGAGCTGTGCCTGGTGCTTCCAAGAGGTGAGATGCGCTCCTTTCGTTTATTCAGTTTGGTCCTCCCTTAGAGCACTCACCTCGTGAACATGAACAGCACCTTGTGCTTTCCAGAATTACATTTGTGAGAACCCATGGATCTGTATGTGTGCAGTAGAAATGTAAAAATATTCATGTGCTGAATGTATAAAGTATTGTTTTGATTATTAATTCAATGACTGTATGTACTTGTCTCTCTGTGGCTGTAATTATAAAATTGCAAATGCATTTCCTAGTACTCTGGCAGGTCCAGAGGGGAAGTAAAATAAGATCCACATTGAGGGGGTTTTCCTTTCTGCCTTAACACTTCACTACTTACCATGTTATATTAACTGCTAGCAAACGACTATAGTGTGTTGTACAGTTTTATGGAACACTGTACAGAGCAGTGTTCTGACTCCCTGAACTCCGTAATCATTCTGCAATTTTTTTTGTTTTCACTTTAGTTTTCACCATTAAATCCATCTTTGGTTTCTTTCAGCAGAACCTTATCATGATCAAAAAAATATAAGTGTTGCTAAGATAAAATTGTGTGAGCTTGATGTGTGAAAGGATGCGTCCTATTAGCTGACATGATCTGACATTATGGCGTTTTTTCTGAAGGACTTTGGAGAGGGTAGGACCGGGGTGTCTCGCTGTGACTTAAAGAAGAACCTCAAAGCGGCAGGATGTTCCGACAGGTCGCTGGAGAACCCAAAAAGTGGGATGACCATTGAGGAAGACAGACCTCTCAGCAACAAGGCCTCAGGGTCCACCACAGATGTCACTCAGATTCAGCCCCAGAAGCTCCACATCACCTTGAGACCAGGTCAGTCAGTGGAGTCTAGGGTGCAGCCCACTTTGCTCGTTTACTTCAGATTCTCAAGGGTCGGATGTGTAAACCTCTCTTAATAGAACAACCATATTGGAAATCTTTGTCTCATTCTTTTCCTGACAATGAATTACATGCTGCTTAGATTTCTGACATAATAATAATCCTTCAGCTTGATTGTGGAGTGTTTCCTGCCACACTTGGCACCATTCTATTGCAGGTCCACCAATTTATTGCAGGCTTATTTCCTTCCATTTGTCCTCCACCTACTGATGCGTGTAGCCATGTGTCCAACAGTAATAAACAATGTCAATGAAATAAAGAGTGGCCATTACCTCACACTGTCATCCTCCAGGCGACTCCAAGCGCTTCACGGTGAAGGTGCGACAGGTGGAGGACTACCCTGTGGATCTCTACTACCTGATGGACCTGTCCTACTCCATGAACGATGACCTGCGTAGCCTGCGGATGCTGGGCAACGACCTCGCCAAGGCCATCAACCGCACCACCAGCAACCTGCGCATGGGCTTCGGTGCCTTCGTGGATAAACCTGTCTCGCCCTACATGTACATCTCTCCACCAGAGGTTGTGAAGAACCCCTGTTATGGGTAAGACTCCCACACTCTAGTCAGTCGGCATGGCTTCACTAGGGAGGGAGAGGTGACTGTGCACACATACAAGCATAAACAAGGGGCGGTGGTAGTGTAGTGGTTAAGGAACCTGGCTAGCGTGCAAGTAGCCTGAAAAAAAAAAAAAAGTTGTGGGTTCGAATCCCAGCTGTCACCGTTGTGCCTTTGAGCAAGGCACTTAACCCTAAGTTGCTCTAGGGGAGACTGGCCCTGAACACTTGATAGTTGATGAGTTGTAAGTCACTTTGGATAAAAGCATCTGCTAAATGCATAAATGTAATGTAATGTTTATGACTCAGTTTCTCCATCAGAGGAGCGATACTGCAATACTGGAATGACTCAGTATGAATTTCAAGACTGGTGATGGTTTTAGATCTTTGCCAGGAACAAGAGCGTACACTGTTTTGAAGTGTCTAAAAGATTAACACAGAACCAAGTCCTAAGTCCAGTCAAGAGTGAAAAAATGTATTGTTTTGTGTCAGATTTTGAAATAAGCCCTTGCAAAGAGAGGTGCAACTAAGAGGTGGGGATCCTAGTAATCTGATAAAGACACCCTACCACACAAACTCACACACACACACACACACACACACACACACACACACACACACACACACACACCATAACTTGCTTCCATGAAGAAACCTTACCAAATCTGATGAAAACCTATGGATGATGAGATGATGAAACTTATACTTTGTTACCTTACAAAACAAAAGGCAATCAGCTGCTCAGCGTAACTTACCAGCAAGGGTCAAAAATGGCTAAGAATTAGACCACATGAAACTATGCTTTACCAGCGCTGTTCTCTACATTTTAATTCTTCCTGTTCTGGTAATAATGTCGTTAATGTCGTACACTGATATTCTGAGAGGAAATGGGCCTGATCATATCTTGGCACTTGTGCTTCTCTTGCAGCTTAAACCGCATCCCAAGTGTTTGTGAGGCTCAGTTTGGCTACAAACACGTCCTGTCCCTGACGGACAAGGTCGGCCGCTTCACCGAGGAGGTGAAGAAACAGATCGTGTCGCGTAACAGGGACGCCCCAGAGGGCGGCTTTGACGCCATCATACAGGCAGCCGTTTGCAAGGTAGGTAAAAATGGTGAATACTCTGACCAAAGCTTTGAGAGCAAAACATAATTAAATTCAAGTTAATTTTATTTAAAGTTGTAAAATATAGTTACATGTAAAACATATAATCATTTTGTGTAGAATTTCATCAAAGTAAATTGACCCAGTTCTTAGAGAATTGCCAAACACACAGTAGCACTAGGTGAAAGACCTCATCCCTCCATTATTCTTGCTTCAGGACAAGATAGGCTGGAGACCTGGTGCATCCCATCTGCTGGTGTTCACTACAGATGCCAAGACTCACATCGCTCTGGATGGCCGACTAGCTGGCATCGTGCAACCCAATGATGGCAAATGCCACATGGGCCCAGACAACATGTACTCTATGTCAACTACACTGGTATGCATTAATTAATATCCATCTAAAGGCTTCGCTTTCCTTCTGTAGCCGTATTTGTTTCAATGGCAGAGAAGTAATAAGCACAATTCGTCTGTTTACACACTTCCCTTGAATCCACTTTTAGAATATATTCAGATTGGTTAATAATGTGTCTGACATTTAATCCTACAGGACTACCCATCCCTTGCACTGCTAACAGAAAAAATGTCAGAGAATAACATTAATCTCATCTTTGCAGTCACAAGCCCTGTACAACCTCTGTACAAGGTGAGAGTCTTTGGGAGGTTCAGTGGGCTCAGTTGTGCATTAATGCACTGAATTTAACTTTTAACTTAATTTTACTTACCTTCAGATTTTATGTCTTTCCTTTTTTTAGAACTACAGTGAACTCATACCTGGCACTACAGTTGGAATCTTGTCTCATAACTCAAGCAATGTGATTCAGCTCATTCTTGATGCCTACGCTGTGAGTGATTAAGGCTTTTAGGCACTTCGGTTGTTTTGTTTCACAAAATGCTGAAGTTGACAAGAAAAAAAAAAAAACATCTCGAGCCCCTGCCTTACTGTGCCACAGTCTTTTGCCATAATGTTACTCTGGAGGATTCCCAAGAATTTGTCTAAATTCTTGTAAATATCTTGCATGAGAAGAATGTTTCCACAACCACTGAAGCACTTTGTAGGCATGGCATTGTTCATTCTGTGTTCTTTTCTGTTTTTTTTTCCCCTTGTGCTCTTGGTACAGAAAATCCGTTCTAAGGTGGAGTTGGAACTACAGGGCATTCCGGAGGAACTAAGTCTGTCCTTTAATGCCACCTGCCTAAACGGAGAGGTCATCCCTGGTCTGAAATCCTGCTCAGGCCTCAAGATTGGAGACACTGTTAGTATCCCTCCCGTCCCATTTCCATAGCGTCTCTCTCACATTCCACTCGATAACACTGTTCCCAAATAAGGAACGATTGAAAGCACGGGAAATAACATGCTTTTGAAGAGTCATTACTGAGGTCACTGAGCCCCTTGTTATCAGTAATGATGGTTAACCGCAGCGTCATTCGTTGTGTTTTATAGAGTGATGAAATTGCCTTCATTTAGAAAAGTGCTATATCTCAGACATGCATGTGCCCCTGGCTGAAACAGGGCACAGAGCCGCCCTGTTGCTCATTCTGTCAAGCGTGTCTGTCCATTTCCTGCTGCCTGGCGAGAAACTCTGAGTCATGGGTGCTGCCTTGTCACATTCACCAGTGTCAGAGACAGCGCTGACCAGACAGACTCTGTGAACTACAGACAGTACAGCCATTTCCATGAGTGGAGTGAAGTGCTGTTTGTGTGTCATGCTAATTGTTGCAAGTGCCAATGCAGTCAGCATGTGCTAAAACTCACACTTAAAAAAGTTTGTCACTTAAAAGCTGTATCCTTTACAAATTGTTTTTGAGAGGTTTTTTTTTATTTTTTATTTTTATTTTAGTCAGTTCTGTTCTGTTCAGTTCTGTCAGTGTGTGTTCTTTATTATTTTATGAAGACAAAAGGGCCACAGATCTATCCTCAACTATTTCTTAAAAGCTTGATTTGCGCAGTAGTATTGTGTATTTTCTGTCAAGGTGAATGTGGCAATGTACACAAAAGTATCTGTAGTTGTGGTGGTAGGCCAGATTATTGGGGAGGTTCTCCAACCTTTACCAAAGCCTTTATGAAGGACTAGTCAGGTGATCTCCTAAAGTGAATGCACTTACACAGGGCTTTTGATGCAATGAAGTTTTATATTTGGAAAAGAAGGGAAATGTCATTTGTGTCACACAGCATGGAAACAATTTAGGCTACAATAACGAGCTTATTAATTGGCACTTTGACCACAACTTAAATTATAGCTATTTATACCCTATAGTTTTTTTTTAAAGGTTACACAGAATTTGCTAAAGAATTAGAAAACCCTCAACAGTTTAGTGATAGTAGTGATGAATGTTCATCTCTTAGGTGTCCTTCAGTGTGGATGTGCAAATGCGGGGCTGCCCCAAGCAGAAGACGAAGACCTTCACCCTCAAGCCGGTGGGCTTCAAGGACACGCTGCAGATCACCGTCACCTTTGAGTGCGAGTGCAAGTGCCAGGCCCAGGTGGAGCCCGACAGCCCCAAATGCCACGGTGGCAACGGCACGTACGAGTGCGGCATCTGCCTGTGTCACCCCGGGCGCCTGGGCCCGCAGTGTGAGTGCGCCGAGGGTGACTACAGCCCCGAGGAGCGTGACACGTGCAGCCCCAGCCCAGACAAGGCCGTGTGCAGCGGCCGCGGGGACTGCGTATGTGGCCAGTGCGTGTGTCATGCCAGCGACTTCGGCAAGGTGTGGGGAACCATGTGTGAATGCGACGACTTCAACTGCCTGCGCTACAAGGGAGAGTTGTGCTCAGGTGAGATGTAGCTTGTAGGTGAGTGGGAGGTGGGAAGCTGGAGAAGATATGGTCATTTGTTAAGGACGTTTACCATGGAAGTTTGGCAGGAAGGTTGTTAGAGGATTGCCAACAGAGGAACTTGCTCTCTGACGTTATCTGACAAGGATCTGCACTAATTCCAGGCCAGATTTATTGTGACTGACATCAACTGTTACATCTATGTGAAGTAAAAGTTCTTGAGCAATTCCACTGACTGGTTTCACATACATGAACAAAGCCTAGTCCTGTATCTTAATAGAAACACAAAAGTTACAATACAATTTTTTATACTACATACTTTGCTGCTCCATTGTTCTTTTAGTCCAGGACCATGTTTATTCAACGTATGGCTAACTGGCTCTTGGTATTTAAAGGAGCAAGTTTTAAACACTATGCTCTGGGTTTCAAGTGTTTATTTAAGAGCTCAGCTGGCATTATGTCACCACTTGGCAAAAAGGATCGACAGCCATCTGTCAGCTTTGCAGATTTCGCGTATTTGTGTGTTGTGAGTATTTTATTTGTGTAACGTGGGGGTTTTAGTCATGAGTGTCATGGCTGACTCAGTCTTCTTCTGTGAACCAGCTTACGGCTCTTCTTTCGTTTGTCTTGATTTTCCAGGCGTTAAATGTCTTGTTATTGTCCAAGGCCTCATGTGGCTACGATAGCGGCCGTCATATCCTCTCTGCTAAATATCCACACCTCCTAGTCTTAACTCAGTTTTTGACTGTAGTGTGGAGCGAGTCGTGCCGTGGGCCTGAGTTTTTTGTTTGTTGAACGAGTTGGTGGGATGTTCTGTCCTGTGGTTTGTGGTTATGAGTTAGCTGGAATCAGCAGCCTGCCTCTCAGTCTGCTTCTCTCTTGTATCCACTCTGTTTGCTCACCCAGTTTTCATTATTTCCACCCTAAAATCACAATCATCCCCTCTACGATTTTGTGTCAGTCAAACTGCCTCCTATCCTCTGCTTTCAATGAGGTGGTTAACTATCGTCCCTCAGAGTTCTGCTAACGTTAGTCTGATGTTGTGCATGATTTTGCGCTTGGCAGAGCTCCGTTGGTCCCCGATGAACTCACTCTGTGTATCTGAATGCATATATCTGTCCTCCCACAGATGCCTGAAGTGTTTCTGCTCAGTTCACCTCCTGCATGACTTAATAGAGGAGGAATGACCACTGATAACACGCTGTGTTTTTTGCCACTCATGCATCTAGTAATGAGTCGTTGGTGTTTGTTTTCTTATAATGGAAGTGCTGAGGTTAGCAGCTTTGGGCCTTGAGGTGAGAAGGGATTGGTTCATATAGTTTATTTAAGGTTGGACAAAAATGGTCTGATTTTAAGTTGTAGCTTAAACCACACAGACCAATGGTTTTTGATCCAATGTACCCTTATAAGACTCTTTTGGATGAGGTCGCAAAGCATTCCTTTGTACCCAGGAGCATGGCATGGATGATGTTTCAAGTCTGGATGTAATTTCCCCAAATCTTGGTGTGTGTGTGTGTGTGTGTGTGTGTGTGTGTGTGTGTGTGTGTGTATGCATGTACATATGTGTGTTTTTTTCTGTGTGTGTGCATGTGTGCATCTGAAACCACTGTCAGTTTGTACCATCATGCCTGCATGCGTCACACCACATTCCCCCTAAACTACTTAACAATTATCCATCTAACGACTCGCGTGCGCTTAAGAAATGATGTCATTAGTCTAAAAATAGAATTCCCTGGTGGATGAATGGAGAAGGCGGGAGGGGGTTTGAGCAAGGGGTGGACGTCTGGGCAAGAATTATTATTGTTCTCTCCTGTGGTATGAAGAGGCTTGGTACATTTGGGGTAAGGCAAAACACTTCTTGAATGATGATTACAAGTGAGGCGGTGATGTGGTAAGACTGTGGGAGTTTGGGGCCTGGGTTGTTGTTTCTCTCTTTCTCCCTGAGTTTTTTTTCCTTCTTTTTCATGTTTCATTGTTGGTGGAGTATTCTTGTCTTTGTGGTGATTACCACATGTGGCAGATGTTTTCTGCATTGAAGTTCTCATGAACCGACACTGAGGGCACCTGGAGTAACACATAGGCACACAATGTGCGCTCATTTATTAGAACCGAGGAAAGGAAGCTTATCTAGCCAGTGGGCAAAAAATACTTTCCAACGATAGGCTAATGGTTTACTACTCTACTTCCCATAACTGTAGAGACATTCCCCGGATATTTTACCACCAGAATTCCTTTTTTAGAAAGGCCCTGTGACATATCAGATGAATGTCTTTCTGTGACGAGGCTAGCAGTTATCCAGGCAATGGACATTAGGCTGCTAGAGAAACAAGGATCAGTATGATGGCCTCTCTTGGGTGGCACATGTAAGGTGGGTGAATGGGTGCTGCGAAATCAGCAAATTGGGGACCTACTAGTCTGGTGTTCCTCACCAATTATGGCTTTGGCCCAAGCTTTAGTCAGAGTTATTCTGCAATACTTGATTTAAATAAGCAGTGGTTCGAATAATTTCGAATTCTTTACACTTGCACACAATGCACAGACTCATCAACACACTAAAACCAAAGATCACTGAATACTGACCAGATAGAGCAACATAATACGTTACAATGGGAGCAAACATGAATAGTTCTGATCTGCATAAGTGGGAGTGTCACATATCGTGTGTGTCACTATGTAAACTTTTCAATAATCTTCTGTATCAGCGTATGAGAGCTTGACTCTGGTCTGCATAAAGGGGGACTTTCCCCCTTTTAAAACACAGAACTTAAGGAATGTTTGTGCCTCTCGCTCCGCCTTTAACCTCTCTGCGAAGACTCTCTCTGACTCTCTCTCTCTCTCTTTCTCTCTCTCTCTGTCTCTCTCCTGTCTGTCGCTCCCTCCTAGGCCATGGCAAGTGCTACTGTGGCTCTTGTCAGTGTGACCCGGACTGGAAGGGGGAAAACTGTAACTGCTCCACGCGCACAGACACCTGCATGTCCAGTCTGGGCCTGCTGTGCAGTGGCCGGGGCCAGTGTGTGTGCGGCAGCTGTGAGTGCACCCAGCCCGGGGCCTATGGCGCCACCTGCGAGAAGTGCCCCACCTGCCCCGACGCCTGCACCATGAAGAAGTGAGTGGCGTGTGTCACCGAAAAGTGTAACAAAATCGCCTACACAAAGTTCTGCATACTAATGCAGGCTCAGTTTCTGGAGGACTGTGTGAATGCAGCTGTTAACATTGCAGCAGAGGTGAAAAACTGGACACAATCACAGTGTTTATAACTGTTTATGGGGGATGTGATTGCAGGATGGATTATGTTTACACTGTTTAGGGATTACAGAAACACTTCAACACAGCTGCTAATGCCATCTCAAACAGAAGCCATTAGCCTAAAAGTTAATCTTAAATGAGGGCCTTTTCAGGAACTGCAAATGAACTGTGTTCTATACTCTTTCAGAGAAGTGCTCTTTTGGCAAGGAAAGAAATAAAATAGGAGAGTTCCTGACATTTTCTTTTTTTATTGCGACATTGTCCATGATACACAGTATCAGCTGGGTTGCACTGCATTGCCTTATATGGAATTATAACGCCAAAATGAATCATCGTCAGTATCCCTAGTATGCCTCATTATATAACTTCCAGATATGGGAAGAAGCACAAATGTTAAACATTATGCTAACATTTTCTTGGATGACTCCTGAGAGTAGAAAGATCTCAGACGTACCATTTAGACAGCTTCTGTCATCCTTGCTAATTGTTTCCTGTTACTCTTTTTTTCTTCGCCAGGGAGTGTGTTGAATGCAAGCACTTTGAGAGAGGGAAGCTCTTTGAGGACACATCCTGCGCTCGGATCTGCAGAGATGAGATCCGTCTCGTAGATGATATCGGTAAACATAAATCAGTGTCAACAGCCTTTTAATGGACAATGGAAGCGCACAAACATTTGGAGTTTAAAGGGCAGAATTTAATAGAGTTGTCGTATGATGTTGTAAGTAATGTTTGCCTCTTAAATGGCATTATAAATATGTTTTATGAGTCTTCTCTCTCCTTTCATGGATCCAACTCAACCTGTGTCTTGCATGATGACAATAATGGTGCAAATTGTGGCAAGTTCATTATTCCAGGTTTAGAGTCATATCAACCTTGGGGGACCTGTTTGTGATACTAGCACACATACTGTAAATACAATTCATACTGTATTGTCTTGCCTCGATTGCACACAGTTAGCACTTTCTCTTCTCCCCAACACCAGTCTTCCATGACAAAAATGCAGTCAACTGCACCTACAAAGACAAGGACGACTGTGTCCAGCGCTTCCAGTACTATGAAGAGGCCAGTGGTCAGTCCGTCCTGTTTGTGGTCAAAGAGCCAGGTGAGGTCCTGCATGTGGTCTGCCGTACCTTGGCACCACAAAAATGATTTAATTACTGTCTGCTCTCACACACTCTCAACAGGAGGGGCTTCAGCCCTCATTCCCCACCCCGCACATGGAGTCATTTACATTTACATTTATGCATTCAGCAGATGCTTTTATCCAAAGCGACTTACAAAAGAGGATAACATTCAAGCTACAGCACAATGAAAAACTAACAAAGAGTGCATATTGCTAACATGAAATTTGCAGTATTTTAAGTTGAAAGTGAAATAGTGTAATAAAAAGTGCAGTATGGAGAGAGATTAAGAGTAAGAGATCAAGTGCATTCCTGGTATTCAAAATTCAAGCCAGCAGATAATCTTGGAAGAGCTGGGTCTTCAAGAGTTTCTTGAAGGTGGAGAGGGTATCTGTTGATCTGGCAGCACTGGGAAGGTCATTCCACCAGCATGGAACAACACACGAGAAGAGTTTGGATTAACCTGCACAAGGTGTTGGCCATGCTAGATAACGTTCTGTGAGTGGCCCGCGGGTGGCATAGACTCGCCATTGACTCGCTTACTCACTTTCTCACTCATCACACTGATACATCATGGTGTGTCTGAAAAAATATCGCTTCGGTTCTTTAGAAGTCAAGAGATTTGTGATGACGAGGGTGTCTCTTAGCACTCTTAATAAAGTGATTAAGAGTTTTTTTTTTCAATCAGCACTGCGACTGTGCAAATACACTATTGCACAAAATCAGACGGTAACTATACAGTAGTTCCCAACCTGAACATGGACTGCCTCTGCACCCACTGTCTGCTGCCTTTGATCCCATGCATTCCTGCTCGTTAAAGAGTTGTGGAGACTGAACCAGTAGCACAGATGGTAGCGAGAAGGGGAGACTTCAATGGTGGAGGCGCGCAGTGAGGGGTCATCCGTCCCCCCACCTTTAATAGATCCACATGTGTAGGGTAGCTCTGGGCTCGGCTAAGATATAACACTGGTTGCAGGAGGGGCCTGTCTACATGAAAAAAGCAGCCCAACCTCGTAAACGCCACACCATAAACGGCACCACTGCTACTGAATGAGCTGACATGGCACACCAGGCGTTTGAAATCAGACGGGATGAAAAAGGATAGCATGAGAGAGAGGAAAGGTGATAGTATTAAGGGTAAATCCATTATTAACCCTGGAACTGAACCCCTTGTGCAGATTTAAGTTTTTAAAATTAGCCTTGTATATATAATTCCATGTTATGGATGTGACAGAACATGAGCAAGCACAACATTATATAAATAAATATTTTGCACATTTTTTTATGTAACCTTTACAGCCAAACAGCAAATTTCATGTAACCATAAACATACACAAAGTGTACATCATATCATACTTAATACATACATAAGTGTCATACACTTATATTACATTCCCTTACAGTCATTGACTATTACTGTTGCTGTTATGGTCACAACTACACTCCCAGAGGAATGTGTATCTCCTCTCCTCATCTTATCATCATATTGTGTCCCTCCTCTACTAGACTGTCCCAAGGGGCCCGACATCCTGGTGGTGCTGCTGTCTGTGGCGGGTGCCATTCTCATCCTGGGCCTAGCCACCCTGCTCATCTGGAAGCTTCTGGTCACCATCCATGACCGGCGCGAGTTCGCCAAGTTTGAGGAGGAGCGGGCTCGGGCGAAATGGGATACAGTAAGTTGAGCTGAGTCACTTCTAGAGAGTGGGTGGCCAGACACACACACACACTCACACACGTGCACACACACACACACAGGCTTAGAGAGAGAGAGGTGTGTCTATGTGTGTGTATATTGACATAAACCACTCCCTTGGAGATTTTAATGTTTACCTATGTAAGTAGTATTATGTTTTCAAGGACAAAGGCAGCTTACCATACATCACACTGTCAACAAAAACATAACGATAGGGTTAGTTAAGGTCTCACCCCATGCTGGTGGTGAGAGAGCATATTGTGGAGACAGGATTTTATGTTTTATGTTTTGTTTTGATTTGTTTACGTTTGTTTTGTTTATGTTTGTTTTGTTCCTTGCCAAAGCTAAACAAAAGACTGCCACCCACTCCCAGGGGTGTGCTTTGGTTTAAATTGGGCAACGCTAATTAGCCCACTTTGCCGTGCATAGCCCCCCTCTCCACCCACTGCTGGTCTGTCTGATCCCCTATGAACTAGTTCTCCAGACCACTGTGAATTTCTCTGAATGGGTCATCCACTATGAGTGCTGAGAAACAAGGCCACCCCTTGAGTTGGTCTTGGTTTGAAAGTGGACATTTGAATTTAAGTAGATTTTATTAGTTAACAGCCTACTGCCAATGTTTTAAAATGTTTTGTAAGATATTATATTATATCCATATAATGGATTGTATTAGCATGGAAAGTAGCATGCTGCATATTTATACATCTGTGTGTGTGTGTGTGTGTGTGTGTGTGTGTGTATGTGTGTGTGAAAAAGAGGGAGAGAGACTGCCTGCCTGTGACACTCTGAGACTTCTCTGCTGTTTGCGGCTCAGGGAGTCTAGACTGCAGATTTAGTTTTTCCCTTCACACATATAGAGTCATGTGATTCTGCACTACAGCAGCAAGACCAAAAAAAAAAAGAAAAGAAAAGAAAAGAAAATATCAGTAATCGCTCCCTCCACCCTCTGTCTCTCAATTTCAGGGCCACAACCCTCTTTACAAGGGAGCAACCTCCACCTTCACGAATATCACCTACCGGGGCAATAAGGACTGACCTTACCCAGTCCCTGTGAAAAAGAGAAAATATTCTGACACCAGCTGGGAAGACAGACTTTCCTAGAAAAGCTTCTGCTCACCAAGCAATGTGGAGTGTCTTCCCCTTAGACCTTTCTACCTGTGCAGGCTCTACTGTTGTTGGATGAGGATGTAAGATGATTATTCTTTTGTTTGTTGTTGTTGTTGTGTCACCACTGTAAATACAAGTTTGTACAGTAAGTGACAGATCATGTTGGTCAAAATTTAAAGTCTTTGTCTAGTTATGTCTAACTTTCAAATAGTTCACAGTTAGACAGTTTACAAAGTAAAACCATTTCTTCTGTTGACATGAAACCAGCAGATCGTGGAACAGCCTGGAGAACAGGCTAAATTTTAAAGTTTTTTTTTTTTTTTGTCGTTGTTGTTGTCTATGTGTCTTTTCTCGTTTGAAACACTCTAGCCGGGGGAGATAGCTAATCACATGCGGCTGACCCAGCATGAGACTTCCTCCCCCATTCCTTCAGCTGTCACCCTGTCATCCTGTTTGAGCAGGAGCCTCTTAGGAGAAAAGCACTAGAAAAAGTTCTAGCTGGAACTGTCATCCATTTCCTCTGAGCTTGTCAACATATGCTAGCATTCCTCAATTGGTGGACTTATCAGCTGTAAACTTAGGCTCCACAAGTTTGACCATTCTTGCTCACATGAGAGTATTCATTCATCAAGCCCAAGCAGTTACTGTCAGTTGATTTAAACATTGACTGCAAATACCATGTAGAATTTGCCATTTATTTTATCTTTCCTTTTGAAGTTTGAGTACGTTGTAAGGTTAGCCTGTTTCCATTGCCAGCACATGAAAACTTGATCTACTTACATCTTAGCCTACTGGATTTATTGTGACTAGTTGTTGCTAATTACATGTTCTGAAATAAGACTGCAAACAGACTGAACCGCAACACACTGGGAGTTTAATGACAGGTGTCACTGTTGAAGACAAGCCATTATTAGTGTCTGCATCATACAAAAGGGAGAGAGAAAAACCCATTCGGTTGCTGTTTTGTGTGTGTCCATGTTATCTTTGCTCATTATGAAATTATATTTTGCATTTAATTTAATTTTTGGTCTTAAAATTTTCTAGATGATGTCACTGTTGTCACGTTTTGTCCTTTGCTATATGAGATTGTCACAAGATTGTAACAAAAGAAAATATTTTGTATATAAAGTTTGTTTTCTATGTCCTGTCCATCTGACTTTGAGTTGTCCATGAGCAGATTAATCTCAAGGAGTGATTGGAAGCATGAGAAAAAACAGACAGGAGAGTGAGGTATAGTGTAGACAGCAAAAGAACAGATGAGTGATTGGGTGACTGGAAAGCCTTGGACTGATCAGATGGTTGGGTGGTGAGAGAACAATTTCATATTAAATGTGAAAAGTGAGACCAACAATCTCTAATGACCGTATCACCAGTCAACATGGGTATTTCAATTGTAAGGATTTTTTGTATGAGTAATTTGAGTGAGTTAATCCTGAGGAAGTGGTAAACAAAAGCTTTATCATCCTCCTTACAAAATAAAACAAAAAGGTGTTAACACATGCAGAGTTATTACTAAACCACGTCAAAAATGCCACCCAGGAGTTACCGTGACATAAAGTAGCAGATTAGACAAAGCCGTGGCGCCACCTATTGGTTAAAATGATTGAAAGTTTAGAGTTTGTTTTTCAATACATGTTCATCACCTTCCTAAAATAATCGCCTTTGTGGAATTACTTTTTAAAAATTAACTAAAAATCCTTTTTAAAATGATTTGATGAAACGATAAAATGATGAAACAACAAAAACACAACTTTTAGGAAGGTATGTTGTCGCCTAGAACAGATGCTGAGGTGTGCAACATGCAAAAGTGTATATTTTTTTAAACGAAACTTTGTCAATACAGATACAAAAAATTATGAGGGGAAAATGGTTATAGGCTATGACAAGCTTTAGTCTTGACGCTGGAGTGGCAAATCACTGTAGGCTAGTCTAAGCCAGCAGGCCTTGTATTACAGGCACATGTCCATATTAGATGTCGCCTCGCCTGCAACTACAATGCAAATACATAAAAAATAAAATTTCTTCATGGCAAGTGTAGGGGACGTGGAATTGAAGATGTAGGAATTGAAGGCTCAGGCTGAAGGTCGGCATGAGACCTACTCCATCCCACTTGGTGGCGGTACACAGTTTGTGCATGGCTATTCACATCCATAATTTTCAAGGAAAAGTCATGTGAGTGTGGGCCAGTAAGCAGAGCTTAGTGGTAGTAATGTTGTAGGATTATGTGTGCTTTTGAAGTATTTGCGGAAAGGATCGTCGTCCACTTGTAACAATGTGGCCTCCAAAATGTCACCACACCCTCAGGTTTGTTTCCGTCTTTCTTGCCTTTTTTCGAAGGTGTTCTTTCAAATCTCACTAACCCCAGCAAGGAGAGCAACGTTAGTCCCGACTATGTGTCATCCACAGATGAGGAGAACATTGCTTTTCGGAGCGTGGGTGGTGTTTTACATCTCTTTCCTGGTTGCTATGAGAAGAATGTGGACAGGCAAATACGTGCGCAGTCCTCTTGCTCGAGCGCTATTCCTCAATATGGTGTCGGAAAACGAATCTGCTTCTGATTATCAAGAGGTGAGTTAAGGTAACGTTATGTTTAACTCTCTGACCGATGTCAACGAGCGAATGTGAACTGTCTGAGACATTATGCCCGTACCATTAGCCTATCAGAGTTACACGGCAACTACAGAGCTCCAGGGAAATTGCGCGATAAAAGTACTTTTACTGTCTATGAAAACAGGTCAGGTATACCAACTTCTGCGCCTTGTCTGTGGATTGCAGGCTTACCAATTCGATCGTAAAATTATAAATGGTTGTAAAAACCATTACAACAGCAACATTGGATTTATTCAGGCATGCAAATTAAGCATATCTTTAAAGTTACAGTTAACCTAATGAAGTTAGGAAAGGTTGTGCCAGAGATTTTTGATGATCTACACTGAAAACCCTTTCATTTGTCCGAATGTTTCCATTCGTACAGTGGTACCGTTGCTGTCCTGATCTACTGGGGGAGTCGGTAAGACCCCTATTCGTGCAGAGCAATATGGACACAGACACCCGAACTTTTCTACAAAAGAGCGAGGAAAAGTCTGGCTGGCTGTTCACTCAACTTTACCATTCCTTCTTTTCAACTGTCTTTAGTCCCATCATGTCACGGACCTCCATCAATGGGTGAGAATGGTTTGCTAGTTGCACTTCCCACCCCGTTACTTTTTTCTTTCTTTTCTTTAATTCAGCAAAGCTCTGGTGCTTAGGTTGCTTGTACTAGCCGAGTAAATGTGTAGGCTGATCAGAGTGCACCGTCCCTTTACACATCTTTTTTTTTTTGGGGGGGGGGGGGCGTGTTTGTCCAGTGAATAAAGGAAATGTGGATATGATTGAAAGATGTTAAATACTTGTGGTCCTTTATAATGGAACACACTGTACTGTTTGGAGTATTAGCTTATTTGCAGTCTACCTCATAGCTGAGTGGCTTCTAATACTTACGTAAGCTAATTTAAAAATGTGGTGCATTACTTTAGCACTCTCATCTACAGTAACAGTCGAGTATTGTATTGAGTATAGTATGTTGGTCCTTCTAATGTATTGTCTCATTCAAAAGGGTATCTCTGGCTAATCCTTGGCTTACCCGTCAATTGGTAGGTTCCTTGGCCGAGGCTCTATGTTTGTCTTTTCTAAGGATCAGTTTCGCCGTGTGCTCGGCATCAGTCCAGACTGGAAGGCAGACAGGCTGCTGGATCTGGGGGCTGGGGACGGAGGAGTCACTGATGTCATGGGCTCACATTTCAGAGAGATCTATGCCACAGAGGTTTCCACCCCGATGAAATGGCAGCTACAGAGAAAAAGCTACAAGTAGGTGCAGTAAATATACTGACTGTTTGCAACTTTATTAATGTCCTGCAGTCTTTGGTATCTGTGTATGTTCTTCTTGTGTTAATGTGGGCACACTGCGCAAAAATGTACAAGAATCTTTCTCTTTCTCTCTCTCTCGACAGACTATTAGGAATTGATGAATGGCAGAATACAGGCTTTCAATATGATGTCATCAGTTGTCTTAACCTCCTGGACCGTTGTGACCAGCCTCTGGACCTACTGAGAGACATCAAGCAGTCTCTTGTGCCAGGGTCAGGCAGGGTTATCCTGGCTGCTGTTGTCCCCTTCCAGCCCTATATAGAAATAGGTGAGTGGAGATGGGGAAGCTGAGGCTGAAACAGAATCTTTAGCTGACCAGTATTTTTGTCCTGTGCATTTACTGTCTTATTTATTATCTTATTTATATCTTATCTGTATTTCATAACTGCAGATTTTGTGCAGAATATGTGAGTCTGTGTGTGTTTCCATCAATTGTGTAATGCGCATAAAAACTGAACATTAGGCTAATCAAGTTACATTCTAACCAGCTGTGGAATCAAAACGTAATGCTGCCAGGACAATGACTGAGTAGAAATGCTGTAAATGCAAATGTATGTGAATTAAATCAACTTAAATCACATAATGCCTTATTCACATCAAGAGTTAATCCACCTCCCTTAAGCAAATCAAATTTATATTCTTATTAGGGAGCTAATGCGAATTTGCTGCTGTTTTTCTTATTCGTATAACTTAAATGCGCATCAACTAGTTAGATGGAAACCTAGCTAATGTTCTTTAACAGAAGGTCTTTTGTTTTAAAAGCACCCTGCACTTAGTATGTAAAAATAGTAGATGCAATCAAATATCTGGCAGTTGCAGTAATATTAGTCGTATCTAAATGATCTCAACAGGTGGAAGGTGGGAACGCCCAAAGCAACATTTGAAAATTAAAGGGAAGACCTGGGAAGAACAAGTGACCAACCTGTCCAGTGAAGTCTTTTCAAAGGTCGGGTTGGAAGTTGAAGCTGTGACTCGGTTGCCATATCTGTGTGAAGGAGATATGTATAAAGACTATTATGTGTTGGATGATGCAGTATTTGTTTTGAGAGCTCAGGAATGAAGTCAAACTACAATTCAGAAGTCAACATTTGTCAGGTAGTTTGATCATGTGGTCAGGCTTAGCGATGCCAATTTTGTTTTATGTTGGTTGCTTTGTCAATAGTTGTGCTGTGAAATTCCTTTGAAGTGATTTGGTTTAACAGATCAAAACACTGTCCTGTGATTTAATATTATTTCTCATGAACCAGCCTCTGTATGATATACAGAGGCTGGTTCAATGTTACAATAATAAGTTCTGTAACAGTCCAAACACTGGTTTTCTGGTATTGTAAATGGCCTGCACTTTAAGGTCAGTCCTAAGCCTTGTTTCTTGTTAAAAACACCTTGAGGTAGTGCCTTTGAATTGAGTTATAATTTTAAATAGTAAATGTAATAATTTTTTACTTCAATAGTGTAATCTTGTTGAAAAAAAAGATTGGTAAAGAAACATCAGTATATGCAAGGACCAATGGGAAAACCTTTCTAGTTTTGCCGTATTGGATTTTAGGATTTTCTTTTCATTTCATTGCCATTACACAACACATTGTCTTAACCTTGTAAACACATCATTCAATAAACCTATATTACAATTTAAACTGAATGTGTCATATTGTGAAATGCTATATTATATATGCAATTTTATTATATTGTTTTTGGAAAGTGTGAAATTGAAAAACTTGTCGAGCACCTGACATGAACTTACAGGTACAGCCAACCTTCAGGGAGTCAGCCATAGGAATAATCATAGGGGTCACATAACCAACACTGGGGACTGTGAACTTAAATTTTGCCATTGGACCATTTAATAAAAGATAACTAGTATACTTACAACTAGGAGGAAAAACAACTTGAGTGATGAAAACTCTAGAAAATCTCCGGCACTCACTCCTCCCTGGTGAGGCGTGTCTGCACGACCCGCGCTCCGCAAGCACCAACCCATTCCCAGTTTGCATTGGGCGGGCGTTTCGTTGGCCACGTCCCCGGGCCACGTCGCGCAGTACTCGCCATTTTTTCACCCGGGCGTAGAATAGCAGCAATAAAGCTGTCGGACAGGCACATAACTGACTTTATCAAGAAGTTTCGCCTGACAGTTCTTGGATAGACACATCTTGTCTCGTTTTACTGAGATAAGACCCACTCTTTTGCCGCAAAATGAACATTTTCAGACTCACTGGGGATCTCTCCCATTTAGCAGCTATCATCATCCTACTGCTTAAAATATGGAAAACCAGATCATGTGCCGGTAAGTCAGTGAACTAAATCGGTCATCCCCTAAATTAAATGTCAAGCTTGAATCTAGTATGGGTTGTCATACAAGTGCACACGAGCAATGTTAATGTTACAGTGTAGAAGTTGCATTATACTTTCAGTCAGTGACATGTTAGATGGCTAATGTTAAGCTAGCTGAAGAATCCGCTGTGCCAGCGAGGCCTTGCACTCAGCTGACTGATAACCAGTGCACAGTAACGTTAGCTAGCTCAACCTCGTATCTTGTCCTTACATTATAGAACATTTAACGTTACTGACTGGCATGTTTTTGCTGTGCATTGGTTCGGATGGACTCTCATGTGTGGTCAGTAAAGAGCGAATGTTGTGCAGTGGGAGAGAATCTACACATAAGTTAAGGCACGGCTAGGTACGGCTAACTTAACTTAGCTGTCTTAGCACAATGGATTTCAGGCTTGTCATAATACCTCCACGTATAACGCCATGACATTTTTAAATAACAGATAATTTCCCTTAACGTTACAGCATTGTTCGGCCTCGTAAGTTGTCTTCTAACTTCAAGCTTGCATTGACTATTTAACGTTAACAACAGCTGAAGTTAGCAGTGTTGATTCAGAACCCGCAGTTAACGCTGTAGTGGAATTAAAATCAGGGGATTTAAAAGAAAAACTTTGGCATTAAAAACTGATTTAGACTATTTTGACTTGTTTGGTTTGGTGAACCAACGAAAAAAATAGCTGGGCTTTGATTTCAATTCATTCATTCTCGATCAGATTCTACGATTACTACTCCAGACTGACCTCTGACGTGGCAGCTCTGGAGGGGAAGGCGGATATTATAATTTTGCAAGGAAGTCTAGTGATTAAATGCATCTTCCTACTTTAGACTGTGCCGTTAACAACACTGTCCAGTTATTTTGTTTTAATTACAAATATTGCTTACCCTTAGGTTGGCTTTTGAACCCTTAGACATAGTCATGCCCTTTGAGCAACCACGTCTGTCCTTAGCATTGATAATAAACTACCAGGATGATATGTGTATTTCCCTGTTATCATCTTTGGCGACAAATGCAGTCCTTCTCCTGTGCAACGTCATCATGGTAAAGTTCCAGAGGCTAACATCAGTGTGACATTTGCTCTCAGGGCATGCATACACTTGCGTTACTGGCGGGTACAGTCTGTATTGGGATTAATTTTTCTCTCTCCCCCTTCTTACCTGCCCAAGTCAAACTGTAGAACAAACCCTTGATCCAAAGGTACACCTGAGACACCTCATTTAAATTGCTTCACAGCTCTTGGTGCATCCATACAAGTATTGCTCTTTGCCATGGATTTATCAAGACACTGTAGATTAGGCTTTTACGGATGAGCCATAATCTGCAGTATAGGCCTTGTTCTACAGAGCTGTTGATGGCTGCTGGTTACGTACATTAATAACCAGTCTTGCCACAAGACCCTCTTCATTTGGTTTTAGAGCAAGTGTTGTGAAGGCACTATAAGAGCTTGTTGTTAACACAATATTTTTGGGTTTACCTACAGCTAACATCCCTGTCTTTCAGGTATCTCCGGGAAAAGTCAGATCTTGTTTGCCCTGGTGTTTACCACCCGCTACCTAGACCTGCTCACCTCCTTCATTTCCCTCTACAACACAACCATGAAGGTGAGCAAAATGTGCCCTCCAGCCGAAGTACCTTTTATGACTGAAGCATCCCTTCAATTTATTACAGACCTGGCAAAGAGAATTCCTGTTCTGAATGACTGGTTGCTGTTCCTGCCTTCAGTGCTGTAATTACCTCCAGCCAAGGAGGTTATAGTTTTTATTACAACTGCATCTTCATCAGTAGCACTGGAGCTGTCTGATAGAGAGGACCAGCTGTCTTTCCAAACTATGAAACTGAACAAATGACGGCAATATAGCAGCATGCCCAACTCTGAAACTCTCAAAGCCAAACCTCTTGTGTTATTGACCAAGCTTTTAGTCATGAAAAGATGTTTGCTTTTGTGCTTACTCCTCTCACTCCAGCTGTGGTGCACACACCCTTATTGGTACTTTTTCTTTGCATAACCTTACAATCCACAGCCCTTCTTACATTAGTGTCATATTTGTGTAGCACAAATACCTCCATTTACATTGTCATGTCATCATAATATGTGTTGTGATTGACTGTGTGTAATATTTTTTGTCATCTCAGATCATCTACATTGGCTGTGCATATGCCACTGTGTACCTTATCTACTCTAAGTTCAAAGCCACCTATGATGGCAACCACGACACCTTCAGAGTGGAGTTCCTGGTGGTCCCTGTCGGCGGCCTGGCTTTCCTGGTCAACCACGACTTTTCTCCGCTGGAGGTAAAAGCCAGCTCTCTCTGTCTTGTAGATTGTGCTGTTCTCTTCTTTAGTTAGTTATAAGTTTAGGCACAGCCTAGCCAGCTTTTGCCTTCAGAGTTCTGATTCCATGGCATATCAAGAACTTCTATGGCAGTCATGTTCAGCTTTGATGTGTCTTTAATTTGATGATAGTACACTTGAAAAGTCCATTTGTATGTAAAATATACAGAGGTTCTTGCTTTCCAGTTCGGTAAGCAGGCCTATTGATAATGTTTAAAGTGCAAACTAGAAATTTGTGTTGTCAATTGTGACAGGAGACTTTTTAAAAGTTAGATTTCAATTGTAGTCTTTATTTCACAGGGATCTCTACCTGTAGGAAAACAAACTCTGTCTCAGTTTTTGCTTGTTGTTTCACCTTGGTTTAGGGGTGAACCTCACACAGGTGTAATGAGAGCATCTCAAGAGGCTCAGTCTGCCTCCCATACCATCACATCTAATGGATAACATTATTTTACAGTGGGCCAGTTTCCCAGACAGGGATTAAGTCTAAACTTGGCTTACAATGAAGAGCCTCTATTCAAGCCCCTTCTTGCTCTAGGCTAGGCTAAATTGGCTCTTAGTGAATACATCAGATAACTTTCACTCAATTTGAACCTAATTATGAGCTCAAATGTCAAGGCTTATATAAAGAACAAACAAATGGAAAATTAAAAAGACCTCAAGATAACGGTTCAGCTGATTATGACAGGCTCTGATCTGCTTAATATTCCTTCTTCTTAAGAATTTATGATCTGGAAGATTTTGCACATCTCACAATGTAGACAAAGCTGTACTTGTCTATGTCTGTAGTCCTACTCTAAAGGCCTATGCACTCAGAGTGTATGTTTTTCCAAAGTTGTCGCACAATGTAAAAATAAATACAATTGTGCATTTCTTCAGTCACTGTTCACACATTCACTGCCACTGGGTTGATTGCAACACTAAAAGTCGTCTGTCTCCTGCAGATCCTTTGGACCTTCTCCATCTACCTGGAGTCTGTAGCCATCCTGCCCCAGCTCTTCATGATCAGCAAGACTGGCGAGGCCGAGACCATCACCACCCATTACCTGTTCTTCCTCGGCCTTTACCGTGCCCTCTATCTCATTAACTGGATTTGGCGCTTTTACTCTGAGGGCTTCTTCGACATGATCGCTATTGTGGCTGGCGTTGTGCAGACCATCCTTTATTGCGACTTCTTCTACTTATATGTCACGAAAGGTGAGCTGCACGGGGTTTCGCCCATTTGTTGAGATTTAAAGGCTGCACACTTTGTAGTATTTAAAAGATGTGGACAGTTTCGGTAGTATTGTAGTTGTACTGAACTGAGGAATATATTAGTATAGCAATGATTTGAGTCAAACACAGGGCCTGAATTTCATTTTTCAAAATGGGGTAGAAGTTCCCCCTGCCTTGCTTCATTTGGGGGTGATTTACAGGGTTTTAGGGGGAAACTACTCATGAGCTATAGCTTTTGTTGTGTTTTGATGACAAGCTGTATATTATCTTGTCATGACCTATGGATCATTAGATGTCTTGTATAATGAATGCACTGTATGAGTGTATATGACAGGCGCAGGGAGAGGGACAGAGAGAAACAGAAGACCAATACCTTTAGGTATTTAGGGTGTTTATGTATGATGATATTGATATTTCAATTGTATAATTGCCTAATGTGTGTATTTGCCTATTCTTGCTGAAGTATGGAATTATTGGAGAGAAGGTAGCCAAATTGGCTAGCATCATATCATCAGGGCCTGGTTGGAGTGTACAGTTTTCGAGTTTAAGTTTAAATAAGTAACACCATGGTGAACAGGTGCAGGCTGCCCAATGTCTGTATCCTACTATATTCTGTATATTCTAACGTATTGCCACCTTTAGAATATACCAAGGACACCACTCCCTCAGGTCTCTATTTGATTGAATTTATTCATTTGTGGTGTATTGAAAAAAAGGAAAAACAACTGTTTGGAGAGACTCTAAATTAAGATGAATTGAATTCATGAATATCAGGTGAAGTGGTTATCCTGTGCATACTGCCTGAAAGCAATGCAAAAGTGTACAGTGGCTCACATAGTCTGCTGCTGTTGTAGTAGTGTTCCAGGGCCTGCACCTCCGGTGCTCAGGTCCTGATTGGCCTAGGCCAACTTGAAAATGGTAGCTTGTCAGAGTACACTTCTCTGTATTCTCCTTGAAAAACTATGTTGCATCGCCATCACCCACAACTGATTAGTCACCCTAGAGTTAGAAAATATGTGATTCCGTTGCATTCAGAGTAGCTTTTAGTGTTTTATCAGCCTGTTTATGTCCATTATATGCCTATTAAGGATTTTATTCCTGGTGAAAAGGGTAAAAATATAACCAATAGATATACCCACAAAACTTAAATGTAAAAATATAATGTAAATATATGCAGTAATTATCTAAATTTTGACCTGTACCATAATGGTTAAACAAAAAGTTAAACAGCTTAACCTATATATTTTCTAAAAATGCCACACCATGACAGTGTATAATGCACTATAGTATTTGCATTGTATTGAAATGCACTGATTCTCAATGTACACCCAAGGAGCTTTAATAGGCTGTGTGTCCCAAAGTTGTCCATGTTGACATTCAATTTAAAGTTCATCATAGCCAGACTTTCTACAAAAGGTTGGTTTGGTCAGTATAGGTGTACTGTGAGCACCCCCTATAATGGGCATAAAGAGGGTGATGACACACAAAAAGGTACCACCAATGCAATGCAATCATTTGTTTTCTGACTCTAGGGTGGTATATCATTACAAAAATCACTATGTGCCTTACTGTCCTCAGATGGTACAGACCAACCCTTTGGCTCAAGGTCTAAAACGTCAAGTTTAGCATTCTTTTTAGACTCACTTTGCAGGCAAAATGCCAGGAGAAAATCTCCTTATATCTATTTTAGTAGTATTTTTATACTGACTCGTGAACTTAGTGACCAAAATCAATTCAGTGCAACCTGCTGCGTCTTGTTAGCTGTCGCAAGAGGGTGAGTGGTCAGATAGACATAGGCCTATCTTATCTTCAGTGTCCTTCCACCCTAGATGATTGCAAATAACTTTGCAATAACAACTGACAACAAATAACTTAACTGAAGAATTTGGCATCGAGAGTTGACGGCACGAAAACCTGGGAGAGTTCTGCATTCTTGCATGTTTGTTTTTTTGTTTTTTTTACCCCTACGCACTCACAAGAGGATGGATCTATTGCGAAAAGTAAAGCGAGAGGGAGACTGAGTGGGCAGGGAGAGCCTGCGCAACAACGCACAGTTCTAGTTTATAGTGTATCAGAGAAATAGAAATTTATCAAGGCAACCAAACAGTAACGTTAGCCTCCTTAAAAGGTTGTGACAATTTCCTGCATTATAAGTACTGGACTGGAGAGACTTGGAAAAAGTATGCACAATACTTGCAATCCCATGCCCAAATTCAGGCCCTGCAACAGTAGAATTAGTTTCTCGTTCCATTATTAGTCTCCCGGTGCCCTTTAACTGTAAGCTTCCTGTTTGCCCTAAAAAGGTTTTGCTTTGGAGCCAAAATCATTTAATACATGTGCCATGTCTCCTGTGCTTTTTTTAGTACTGAAAGGAAAGAAGCTGAGCCTGCCAGCGTAAGTGCCAAACCCAGCACCTCAGCAGAATCGCGAGGTGGGCATAGGACATCGCTGCCACCGCGCCCAGCGTAAGATGCCTGAGACGGAGTTCGAACAGCAACAACAACAAAAAGAAAACAAGGGATCTGCCACTGCTTCTTCTGTCGTCTTCTGGTCCAATATTTCAGCAGCTCCAGAACAAAGCCGAGGCCATCCCATGGCTTCTACCAACTCTACTTTTATCCCCCTACCCCCAATCCCTTCCAAGCCTTCGGATTCCAGTTTTACGCATCTTGCCTTAACATTTTTATTATTCTGTATAAAGGAAGAAAACAAAAGTGTTTTTTCTACATGAAAGGTGTTCTCTCCGCAATTTGACACACATCAATGTCTAAAACCAACACAAAAAAACTCTATAAGGCCTTGAAATTGGCATCGATACTCCAGGGGACTTGTTCTTATGGTGAACATTGACTATGTTTGTAAGAGGATTTGCAATCAAATAATAAATATGTGTTGTTTCCTGTGATATGGGAAATATGTTGGACTGTGTGCTCCCCATTCCAGGCCCCATGACCATTATTGAGAGGCTGTTGTTTTTCTTATTAACTCTGTTGTCATCCCCTGTACATTCCTCTGCTAAAGAATGCCAGTAATGGATGGATGGTTTAAGCGCCAAGCTCGTGTTCTTTTTTTTTTTTTTTTAAAGTCGTATAGGCCATTAATTCTCTGTTAACATAATTCTACATTATAGAAATGAATACCACTGGCCCAAAATCCAAGTGTTGTTTAACCTCACACCTGTTTCTACATCTAGTCACTGAAGTACATGTAGTGTCATGATGTCTAACAGGTGTTGAGACACTGCCTTATTTTCATCGCTGTAAATGGCTTTGATCATGTAACTGGCAAGTATCCATTTTCTTTCTTTTTTTCCAAACATCATAAAATTAATCAGTAAAGTGGCTCATATCAACTTTAGATTTCAGATGGCTCTTTCATTTCAGTGTAGTTTTTTCACCAGTAAACAAACTGAATACAGCAACATGGTATTTAAGATTTAATTTTCAGTTTATTTGAATATAAATGCCATATTTAAATGAACAGCAATGCTCAGAAAAAAATTGAACCACGATGTGCATATTGAGGAGATCATGAAAGTCTTGCTTTCTTGACTTAACAAGTTTGGTTTATTTTGGGCATTGTTGAACATTCTCCCAACAATCCTCTCATGGTTTTATTTCCACACCCCAACCATTCCTATTTCTTTCTCTTTTTTCTTTTTCTTATTTTTTTTTATACATTTTTTAAATGGAGCTTTTGCATGATGTGACCATCTTCTTGAATAAAGATTTTACGGGAACACTGATTTGGTGGTATGGAATTACTCCATAAGCCAACTACTTTAATTATGACTTGTCTTTTTTACACTATATTTGGAAGCGTGTATTATTTTAGCTTACAAAATGTGAGAGGAGAATGGGAATGTAGAGCTCAGACGGAACGAATGTGGAGGCCATTCAGGGCTAACGGAACAGAGTAGGTGCACACAACGATAAGCAAAACAGTCGTGATGTCAAACGATCCAAGCCAGCAACATCGGAAACAAGCATGCTCCTCTCTGACTTAAAATCATCAAGAAAATGTTCTGCTTGTTATCGCTACATAGTTTATAATATGTCGTAAACACGGGATGATCAAGATAAGACTGCAGATTGACAACAATGACATGCCTGACAGCTGACAGGCTGCCACATCGATTTAGCTAGCGGCTGGCTAACGAAACCAAACAAAACCGCTAACTAGCGTTAGCTGTCAACCTTCTGTGTCGTGATGTAGTTAGCTGTGACAATACGCGGTTCATAGTATATTTTTCTTTGTAATCTCTAGAGTAGGCTTTCTGTATGCCGGGGAAGTCTACTGAAAGTGAATGCAACGAATGTAACGGTTGTTAACTTTTGCAGTACGTCAGCTTCGCTTGTCCCTGAGGTAGCCATAGCTATCGCTAAATAAATTAGCAGGACCCTGGCAAGTGACCATATCCCCATTTGGATGGGTGTTGGCTAGATTTCGCAATACTCCTTACTTTCCTTTGGAGAATTTGGTAGAAAACGTAGTCAAGATGCCTGGAATGGTTGTGTTTGGTCGGCGATGGGGTATTGCCAGCGATGACCTTGTTTTCCCTGGAGCTTTCGAGTTATTCATCCGAATAATATGGTACGTTAACTACGTACACAGTTCATTTCTGTCAGTATGTTACCCTAACGCACGAAACACTTTACCCGCACGTCTGTCATTACTATTTAGTCTGTGGATATATGTTTCCTTTTATGTGCGAAAAGTTATTTTTGAATTATTTGAATTATGTTTATTATTTGAATTATTATTACCACGGTCAGCTTCAGTTTTGGGTTTTATTTCAGGTGGATCGGCACGTTAGTTTTGTACTCTATCCATAAGGGGCACTTTGATTGCGGTGGAGGGACTGTCCTTCACAGTTACCTCGTCGTTCTGCTTGTACTCCTGGCTGTCATCATCTTTTCCCTGGGTGCGACTGTTTACGTTAGCGCACGAGGTAGGTACCAGTGACATGTATAGTTACCATATGTAATGATACGGGGCTATCTCCTTTGTGTATGTATATTAAGTAACTTCATCCTTCCTTAGGCACAATAATGAATCCGGGTCCTCGTCGCTCCATGCCAGCTTTGGTGTATTTTCGGGCTCTTCTGTACATCCCCGAGTTCATCTGGGCTTGTCTTGGAGCTGTGTGGGTGAATGATGACAGTGGAGGATGCGACCCTGCCGCTGTAGGAGCTGTCATTGGTGCAGTTATCTCTAGGTATGTGTAGGGTTTGCCTGCTTAGCCACTTCTGCATTGCTGTCCAATTTTCTCCAAATAAATAAAAACACTTGAAAAAAAGTAATTTGTGCATAGACTCCACCAAATTACTTCTGTTTAGACATTTACATTTTGATGGCAATTAATTTTTTGATCTAGGCTGATGTGACTTAGAAAGGATTATAGCTGAGTGTTGACAGCTATAGCCTCAACACTCACACTCTTTTTAGCCTTTCAGTGTGAACATTTAATCTTGCAAGACATGTTGCAAATGGCCTCAAATTAGTCCATAAAACTGAAGTGGGATAATTGTTTATTGCCTAATGTGTCCAACTCTCCTGTCTTAATTCCTTCCTGTTTTCCGTATGCCTTTCTTTTTGCAGTTGGTTCATATTCTTCTTCACGGTTGTGGGCGTGCTGGTGGTGTTTGATCCCCTGGGCAGTCCTCGACGTGCAGTGATGGGTGAACCACAGGGCCTACGCGACCTGGAGAGCAGTGAGTCGTCCCAGTTCCTGTCGCGAGCACGCTCACTGGCGGTGCGCGTGTGGGAGAGCCGCTTGCGTCTGCTCTGCTGTTGCCTGCCGCAGGACGACTCGCACCGTGCTGCCTTCAACGGCATCGCCCAGCTTGTCAGCGGCTTTTTTTCGGTGTGTGGCTAACTTTGTGTTCATGCCTTTCCTTAGGCGTTATGTGGCACACTAAGCAACGTTTTTAGGTTAATTTATCAGCTTCATAGTCACTTGATTAAATTGCTCATTACGGGGTAAATAAATGGCTCAGAAATGATCATCGCTGGTTCCTAGTCTTTGGTTTGCAAACAAATCCACATGGATTGGTTAGTGTACAACTTTTTTGCTATTTATTTTTAAATAGATGGCTAGGGGTAGCTGGCGTCCCTGATATACCTTTAAGATACAAAAGTTTGTAAATAATACTCTAGTAATCATTTAATGAATTAAAGAATTAGGGTATTTCATGAATTATTGATCCAGTGTGCTCAAGGATTTCCTCATAGACAGAAGGTAGATTTTAGTGCAAGGAGTCTGTCTGTTCTATATCATAAATTAAATGTGATTATAGAGCCCTAACAATAATGCAGATGGTAACCTCTTTTTATGAACTGACATAGTTCTGTTCGAGTGCTTGTTATGGATGTGTTCCATGACTATAGTGTACTTTAAAGCAACTGTCCAGTGATAATGCAGTTTTCTTAAGGTGAAGACAGCTTATGTACACGCGTTCTGAGAAGAAATGCTACTTCGTGTGAATTGAATTTGAATTGATTGGATCTGGTTGTGTCAGTGTGATGAACCTGACTCCTCTTGTCTACCTGAGGCGCCTCAGAAGTAGCAGTGTATGCTATAAATGAACCATAGCCTTTGGTCTGTCATGGCTGTAATGTTTCTGAATTGCCCTGCAGGACACAGACCTGGTGGCCAGTGACATTGCTGCTGGACTGGCTCTGCTGCACCAAGAGCAGGATAAGATGGATCAGTGCAGGGACCCTGACGATGTGCTGGCCCATAGCCCCTCTTCCCCAATAGTGAGTACATATAAGAACATTCATGTAACATTGAAGACAAAGACCCTGTCCACTGATTCTATGTGCAAACAGTCCTTTTATGCTTTTCCTTCATAGACTACATAGGCTTTACTATTGATTGTGATTCTTGGTTGTCACTGGTTTGCTTTGTGTAGCAAACTGAACTGCTGGTCCTCCCAGCCAAACAAACCATACATCACAACATCAGCATCAAGATTGACTCCCTATCTGTTGCTCCCACCAAGGCGGCAAGAAACCTAGGTGTCATGATTGATGACCAGCTGACCTTTGCGGATCACGTTGCCTCTGTAGCTCAGTCGTGCCGTTTTTCCCAATTCAGCATAAGGAAGATCAGGCCCTACTTAATTCAACATGCAACCCATCTCCTGGTACAGACCTTGGTTATCTCTTGCCTTGACTATTGCAATGCCCTCCTATTGCAATGCCCTCCTATCAGGTCTACCAGCCTGCGCTGTGAGACCACTACAGATGATCCAGAATGCAGCTGCACGTCTGTTTTTAACCAGCCAAAAAGAGCGCATGGCACACCTCTGTTCACTAAACTCCTCTGGCTACCCTTAGCCGCTTGAATCAAATTCAGAGCTCTGATGTTGACCTACAGGATGATTGATGGGACTGCTCCTATCTACCTGAATACTCTCTTAAAGCCCTATGTCAGCCGTCGGCACTTCGTTCCCCCAAGGAGCGTTATCTAGCACGGCCAGCACCTCACACAGGTCAATCCAGACTCTTCTCATGTGTTGTTCCACACTGGGGGAATGACCCTCCAAGTGCTGCCAGATCAACAGGTACCCTCTCCACCTTCAAGAAACTCTTGAAGACCCAGCTCTTCCAAGAATATCTCCTGACTTTAATTTCTGATTACCAGGATTGCAAATAATCTCTTAATCTCTCTCCACTGCACTTTTATTACATTATTGCACTTTCATCTTAAAGTACTGCAAATTTTATATGTTGGCAATATGCGCTCTTTGTTAGTTTTTCATTGTGCTGTAGCTTGAATGTTATCCTCTTTTGTAAGTCACTTTGGATAAAAGCATCTGCTAAATGCATAAATGTAAATGTGTAGTACCAGTGTGTGTGCTGTCCATGCTGGGTAACTCAGGGCAACCAATTTGATACGACAGTGCCAGGAATTTTTACAGACGACATTTGTTTGATTGGATTTTCTGTAATTTGACAGATCACTGAGCCAATTAAGTTTGCCTGCGAGAGAGGAGGCATCAAGAACCCTCTGAGATCTCTGCTTGCATGTGTCCTCTGCCCATTAAAGCCACAAAATGGCATCTGTATTGCACTGAGCACTCTCTCTCTTTCTCTCTCTCTATCTCCCTCTCCCTCCCTCTCCCTCTCTCTGTATGTCTTTCTCTCTCCCTCTCTCTATCTCCATCTATAGAGGGAAGACCTGGAGGTTGAGCTGGAGAGAGCCACTCACTGCATGCAGTTTGCTGTGGCTGCATACGGGTGGCCCATGTACATTTACTCTAACCCACTGACAGGCGTCTGCAAACTCAGTGGTGACTGGTAAGTCAGCCACTGATTTTAGAATAGATTGCCTTAATAAATTGAATAAACTCCTAGCATACATGTAGACTTCACCCCACTTCACTCCATCTCTGTGTTTTGTCAAAGTGTATTGTGTTTCAGTAGAAATTACCTTTCATTGAATGAAAAATGTGCATATGAATACACCAATGACCTGTAGGTATACTTACATTTTTACTCTGTATGCATTTGGTGTTTATTGCCAGTCATGTCTGAAATAAGAAACAGGAGCTTGTAGCCAGCAGTGCTGGTTACACAGGATAGACAGCAGTGCTTCCTGTCTGTCTCTGCTGAGTAAGGATGAACTCGTGTTGTGTTTCAGCTGCAGGAGCCGCAGCGCTCAGTATGACATTGTAGGGGGTGACAACCTGGGCTGCCACTTCACTTCCATCCTCCAGACCACGGGCCTGCAGTACAGAGACTTCATCCACATCAGCTTCCACAACCAGGTCTGTTGATCAGTCCTTGTTTTGTACAAGCAATGACTTGAGCAACACACACACACACACACACACACACGTAGAAGAATAAACAATACAGCTGTTCTATCCACACTCTCAGCAATGGCCTTTTACCCTCTCTGACCTTATCACAGCAATGTTTTCAATGCCCCAGATGATTGAATTTACATGTGCAGTGTGTTTTTTTTCCCTACACCAAAGTTGAATTCAAATTTCTGGCATTTTTTAAATTACAACTGTTGAAAAGAATGTGCTATGGTGTTTTTTGCAGATCTACGAGATCCCTTTCTTTGTTGCTCTTGATCACAAGAAGGAATCTGTTTTGGTGGCTGTGAGGGGAACCCTCTCACTGAAAGTAAGCTCCGTTCTTGTCCCTATCTGTGTTAAATTGCTTGTTTTAATACTGCCGCTGTGTTTGACAAGTTGTTCTTTGGCATTCTTACTCCAATTTCTGTGGGCAGGACGTGTTAACGGATCTCTCAGCCGAATGTGAGAACTTGCCTATTGAAGGTGTGTCGGGGGCTAGCTACGCACACAAGGTCAGTGTCTGATAAGCATGGTAGAAACACTGTTTTCTTGCTGATTAGGTGCTGTTACTGTCCTCACCTGCTAAGTGTATGTAGCGCTCTCTGAGTCTCTGCTCGTCTTCTAGGGTATTTCTCAGGCTGCCCATTACATCTACAAGAAGCTCGTCAATGATGGGATCTTGAGGCAGGCCTTCTCCATTGCACCAGTGAGGGCTTTCACTTTTGTATTTCCCCTTGTGTAAGACCTAAAAAATGTAGAAGATGTACTTGGCGACTTGCTGTTTCTATGTTGGGCAATTGTTTACAGTGATGTCAGGGCATTTGCTTGCAGTGTGGTATTTTAAGCTGAGAGGCGGTGGGGGCATGGTAACTGATGTTTGCATGCTTCATCTCCCTGGCGTAGGAGTACAGACTGGTCATCACAGGTCACAGCCTGGGTGCTGGCACCGCCTCCATCCTTGCCGTCTTGCTGCGCAACATGTATCCCACACTGCAGTGCTACGCCTTCTCACCACCAGGGGGCCTCATGAGGTAAGGCCATGTACAAGCGCTGCCAAAAGAAAGGGAAGAAGGGCAGAAGATGAAATTAGGCCAATCAATATTTGGAACTCCTGAGTTGTAACTTTGGCTGGGTACTTTATTTACATCCGTTGCTGAAGCTATAAAAATAATTTAAGGCTGTTTTGTACATTTGTCAAGTGCAGGCTTTTTTATTAGGGAATGCCGTCTGTGAAATCAAGAGTCCGTATATAGTATATAGTGTTGTATATATGTTACCCGTCTGTCTTTATGATGTTACAGCTGATATTTGTTGCAAATGATCACTCTCCTCTCTTCTCACAGCAAAGCTCTAGCTGACTACTCTAAGGACTTTGTGGTGTCTGTGGTGCTGGGGAAGGACCTTGTCCCTCGGTAAGGAGAGACACACACACACACGCGCACACAGAGTGAGGTGTAGAACGAGGACAGGGGGCTGTAGTGAAAGCATGTCCCCGAGTGGGATTTAAATTTGAAAGAAAGCTAAATGCACTGAACGGAGCTACTATTCTTAACTGTGGGTGTAATGGAGGAACTATATTTAGCACTTCTCTATTATGTGGAGGTGAGGTAATGAGGGCTATCCTCAGCAGGCTTAGTCTCATTATCTGCACTGCTGTCGCCTGGCTGTCTGTTATGAACATTGTCTTTCTTGCTGTCCTGTCTGATAGGTTAAGTTTACCTAACATGGAAGACTTGAAGAGGAGAATTCTGAAAATGGTCTCAAATTGCAATAAACCTAAGGTAATTCTAAACGGTTGTCCTTACTATTAATCAGTATCTATTAATTTTGATGGTGGTAGAAATCAACACGCTTTCATATTGCGTTTGCCATTAGGAAACTGTAAAAGACATTACATTCTTCAATACTTTTCCCACACCATTGTGTCAGTGGTACAGTGTATTAGGTACTGTCTTGGTACAGTATATTAGGAAAAAAGCACATTGCTCATTTTACTTCCTCCTACACATTCGCCTGTACTTTGTGGCCTCTCTCTCAGTACCGCATCCTGCTGCACGGCTGTTGGTACGAGGTGTTTGGTGGTGAGCCAGACGACTTCCCCACAGAGCTGGAGAACCGCGAGGAGGAGCTGAGTGCGCCGCTGCTGGGCGAGGAGAGCCTGCTGGTGCGCAGCTCAGCCTCCTACCAGAGCCTGGCGTCGGACGACTCGCCTGCACACTCCACGCACCTGCCCCTCTACCTGCCCGGCCGCGTGCTGCACATCACAGAGGAAGGACCCGCGCGCAGGTCAGCTGTTGTGTATAGGCACACACACGTAGAAACAAGCATGCACATGCAGAACTACATTTGTGGTGGAATAAAAATGTATGGGCTAGTACTATATTCACACACTTGACCAGCTTACTCTACAACTTATTAATATGTGTTGATTTGATGGACACGAAAGTGAGAAGCAGTGCTTGACTTTTGGACAACTTGTTTTTACTGTAGTGTACCTGGCTCATGCTGTGTCTTACTCCACACAGATCCTGCTTCTCCCAGGCGAGGTACCGGGCGGAGTGGTCCAGCGAGATGGCGTTCCGCAGCATCCTCATCAACCCACGGATGCTGGCCGATCACATGCCAGATGTGGTGCTGCGGGCACTCCAGAGTCTGGGCAGCGAGCGGGCATTCTTGCTCTGTCCCTCCTCGATGAGCAACAGCCACCTCAACGTCATCTGACATCCCAAACTCCCCTACTCCTCTTTGCCAAAACACCGTCTCAATGTTTCAAGTGGATTTACATCCAGAAGGACATGTTTGGGAGCTGTACAATGCTGTTTTTTTTCCAATGTATGTCTGTCACGTGATTAATTTATTAAGTTATTTATCCCATTTTTGGGGGATTCATACAACATTCTTGTGTAAGTGGTTGGAATTGTAAATGATTCAGAAAGCATTGCCATTTCTGGCTATAGACAAATTGTGTGTACATATCATCAATTTTTGATGTTTTGGAGAATGTTGAAGAAAGGTGGAACAATGGAAAAACATTGCAAATGGAACATGTTGTCCATTAACTTCCCGATTGTCTGTGTTTTGATGTCTGTCTGGGACTTTTGAAGAATCAGGGTGATCAGTGCCTATGCATAAGTCAAAAACAAGTCACCAGGAATCCATTGGTGATTGGAAAGGAGCGATGCCTCACTATTTCAGACTATTTTTTTCCCACTGCAGTCAGTTAGAACGCTGTGGGAATGCATGATATCAAAGCAGTTATCTAGCATGAAGACTTTGTAGTGCTCTCCAGAGGACAGCCCATGATCATGCCATTTGTGTATTAACTCATCCGTATTGTGCCCATAGCGGTGGATTTTTTGAAACCATTAAATACACTGTGAATAATGTATGGGAGTTCAATTCATATGGTATTAACCGGCATATCAAGCATCAACCATCTGACCTTAACACTTGATTTTAAAAAGTAACAAGTGGTTGTGATTTTCGGCACTGTATTAAGTTTTTTTTGGCCAAAACCATGATATATACTGCCACTGTGGCGAGACCATATAATGGCAAGCAGTAGTCACAGCTGTAAAGAAGAAGTCACTTTCATTGCCATAAGGAGGAAGATGTCCTACCTTACTTCAGTTTCTGTTATGAATTTACTGCTTACTGCCATTAAGCAGTAAATTCAAATTGGCTTTCTGAGCAGTTTTCAAAAGACTGAAATCAAGGATGATGCTTCATTTCTTCATTTAGGATGGGTTGACCTTTGCTTCTTAGGTTAAATAACTGCATACTGTAAGTGTTAAATTTATACTCGTTCAAACTGAAAGTACAAATAGAGGGCTAATCTTAATACAAGTACATATTTCTGTGTCCCATCCCCCTGGTTTGAAAAAAACTTCTGCGACTTACATAGACTGTATTGTTAAAACAATTTCATGTAGTTAGAGTGATTACAATGCCACGTGATGATTTTTGATACATAATCGCGGATTACATTTTGCTCCGTTCGTTCCCTCCCATCCCGCTTTTAGAGCGTGACGTCACCATGTGACGGCTCAGTCAACAACTCTTATGTTGGGACTACTTGGAACAACTGGAGAGAGTTGCATAGGAAAGGAAATACTACTCTGTGCCAGGCAGTGAGCTCTGCCCGACACAGACTTTGAGCTCTGAAACTTAAGTTTAGAGTTTTAGGTCTTGATATTCAAGTAGATGTACAGAACTTGTAGTGTTTCATGTCGAAGCTGTTCGCTCAGTAATTATAAGGAGGGTAAGTTAGCGGGCGAGCTAGCTAGCTATCTTAAGTAGCTAGTGCTGCTAGCTATATTTTCATAGCTAGCTGGCAGAGTGAGGTGGAGACATGGAGTTGGAAGACGGAGCCCTCTACCAGGATGACTCTGGCTCCTCGGCGATGATGTCCGAGCGAGTTTCAGGTCTGGCAAGTTCAATTTATCGAGAGTTCGAACGTTTGATAATAAAGTACGACGAGGACGTAGTGAAGGAACTAATGCCTCTCGTTGTCGCCGTCCTGGAAAACTTGGACGCGGTGTTCGCTGAGAACCAGGAGCACGAAGTCGAGCTGGAACTGCTGAAAGAAGACAACGAGCAACTTGTGACACAATATGAGCGCGAGAAAGCTTTGAGAAAAGGCGTTGAAGAGGTGGGTTTGACCGCTTCAAAACTATTGCTTTAGATAGGCTGACATGAAGCCCTTATTCAGCAAGGCCACCCATTCCACTTCTGCAGGCTTAACTTGGCTTTAAGTCATCTTGCATGTAAGAATATGCCGTGGAGCCTTTGCTCGTGGTTAATATGTTGTCTCTCCCTGCACAACGCAAGTTATAACAAGTTAAAATTGCAGTTAATCGCTTAAAGGAGTGTTCAACTGTCTACTCCTCCCTTGAAGTTGCAAGTTCTGTTTGTACTAGTGCTGTTAACCTGTTGAGTGCGGCTCTAAGTTATGCAGGTTACAACACTCGTCATATTTGCCAATGCATAGTATGATTGAATATTGATATCTGGGTAAATGCCAGAGAGTGCTTAACCTTAAACGTTTGAGTTTATTAAATAGTTTCTAATGCTTTGCAGAATGGTTCGTAGTCTGATTGCTAGCATGCTCCTCAATGATGCATAATGTAGTGTAACGTTACTCATTCCACAACAATGGGCTGTTGTGGTGTCTCGTCCACTCAACCAAGTGTGAACTGTCAAATTTACTTACCTTGAATGGGTCGCCAGAGAACATCACAGCATCACAGGTTTGTTAAATGTGCCTAAAGCAATAAAAATGGAGTTTATACAGTTGGAAAATTACTTTTGCAGATGAATCAACAGGTGGCTGTGCGTAATGAAAAAACCGTGACGCGCATTTAAAGCGATTTTTTTTTGTAGTTTGAGATCATATTTGCCAGAATTTCTTACTTGCATTTACACAGATATCATGTCCACTGCCAAATTAAATGTCATGACATGTGGGTTAAAGAGCACTTAGGCACTGGGTGATGCTTGCAGGCTTGTCATGTGCGAGTAAATGGTTCGTGGAACTTGAGGCTGCAAATTACTGACTGCACTATCACAGTGCTCATCCAGTGTTTTTTCTGTTGACGTGCATAGCTACAGTAAAACTTAACCATTCCGCTGTCCGAAGTAATATTTCAGAACAGTACACGTTAACAGCACTCTGTTGATCTGTCTGAGGTGTGTGCTATCTTTTCTGTTATTAGTCCTAATCTGCACAGGTAGCAAAACTAATCTTGCCCAACCAGTTGACGACTCTTCCTATCATTGCTCTGTGTATCCAGCATTATCAGATGCAGTCATCAGATACAGAGATTAGATCTTACACTACAGGTCTTATAAAGAAGTCTTCTCACCATGACCGTTCATTTACTAGCCTGTTGCATTACTGACAAGCAGCTGATCTCACTCTTTACTGTTTTAAAGGAATTGGTTGGAGTTAAATAAGTGTGGGTAGTTAGTGTGTAGCACCATGGTCAGCGATCAATAATGCAGCCATTATGGCCCTGTAGGCCTAATTAGGATGCATCCTGTGTGGTTACATGATCAGTAGGTTGCCTGACATGTTTTCATTTGACATGTAGTATTGGCAAGTCAACACATTGTGTGCAATTCTCATGGTTCTGAAATGCTCATGTCTTATGATAAGGCAGTGTTTGTAGGTAGGTTACAGATTAAGACAACCTTATGGTATGAATGCATTTTCATAAAAGTAAATGAGCCAGAGCCACCTGAGCATTTCTGTATTGTAAGGGGATTTACAGTACCACACATGACTGCAGTTTCAGAATGCTTCACATTCTATAGTACGCGCCTCTCTCGCTTTGCCAGTGGAGAGTGTTTTGGCCAGCCAAGTGCAGCTGTGTGGCTGCAGACACCAGTTCCCGCACTGTTCCTCTCAGCAGACTGAAGTATATCGCATTCAGCCCCAGAAAATTCTCCAGACCACAAAAAGAAGGACCAGATGACAGACTACTGTTGTGGAGATTTTGACCATCTGGGATATGAATTGCCTGCGAGCACTGTAATTCTCAAATAAAGAGAACAACAATTGCTGACAGTGTGCCGACCTTGATGAACCACAGTTCCACTTCACTTTTGTTGAATGCTCCTTTGAAAGCATCCAAATACTAGAGTGGTCAGTGAATGGTAGGAGTGTGAAGGGGAGTCCTGTTTCCCTGCCTATTGCCTGTCCGAACAAGATCAAACTTTATTTGGCAGCACATTTTTACAAGTCAACTTATTCTCACAGCAGTGGAATGGCTTCCCCAGGCTTAAGAGTCTCCTGTGGTATTATTCTCCATGACCACTGCCAGGTTTCCTTCACATTACATGCAGTCAAGCCAGAGATTATTTCAGGGTTGGCAGTCAGGACAGCAAGAGTGGGACCAGTATTTGCTTGTTTCCCTTCCACAGGCAGGGCTTGGATAGGATGTCCTGGGGTGTCTGGCCAAGGTTCATTAGGTTGGTCATCTATAAAATGGACTAATTTCATGGATTTTCATATTTAATCTGAGAAAAACTGACAATTAAAGTCAGCTGACAGGGACAGTTATCTTTTTTGTATAATCTACTCTTTCAAGCTGTCTTTTTTTGTGCTTTCTTTCATTGCCTTTTATTTTGTTGGAGGGAGGCAGACATGGCAGTGTAAGCTTTGTCATCACTAGCAGCATTTTAGGGTCACTTGTCTTTAGTTTTATTGGCCTGCTAGCTGCTGTTGAAAGAGAAGTGAGTGCGCTTTGCAGATGTCAGTCTTTGTTTCTTTCTTTTTGAATCCTGATGGAACGGTTAGCAAGCCACCCACCTCTCACAGCATGGTCCGCTTTGTTTATCTGCTGGATAACATTCTCTACTACTACTACTACAAAAAAAAGCCGTGTAGATAGGATCACTCACTGCAGCACAGGTGGGAGGCCTCACCTTGCTGAATGACTGTCTGAGAGGCGTAACCTACAGTATTCAGCGGCTCGGCTATTTGGCTTGGTTTAGTTACATGCGACAGCTGCTATAGCCGCACACCTTAGAGACCTTTTGCCCTTTGATGCCTTTCTCTCTCTCTCTCTCTCTCTCTCTCTCTCTCTCTCTCTCTCTCTCTCTCTCTCTCTCTCTCTCTCTCTCTCTCTCTCTCTCTCTCTCTCTCTCTCTCTCTCTCTCTCTCTCTTCTCTCTCTCTCTCTTCTCTCTCTCTCTCTCTCTCTCTCTCTCTCTCTCTCTCTCTCTCTCTCTCTCTATATATATATATATATATTATATATATATATATATCATATATCTCTATATATATATATATATCATATATGTCTCTCTTTCTTTCTCTCTCTCTCTCTATATATATATATATATAATTTTATTTTATTTTTTTTTTCTCCTGGTACTCTGCAGCCATTGAGTAGACTTGAATGCATGAGCGGTCCGTGGCTAAGAGAGAAAGTGTTATATAGGCACACCCAGCCGTTGGGATTTCTGTGAGGCTCACAGAGCACAGTCTTTGTTTTGTGTGTGGTTTAGCTTTTTGTGTGGCTCACCTGCCGTCGCAGGTGAAGACTGATGTGGGTGAGGCTTGAAGGTTAAAGAGATTATAATTGCAGGTGCATTGTGGGTGCATTTTGCTCTGTCTTTGAAATATTTCAGATACTAAGATAGCATGTTTAAGAGAAGAAATAAAATGTATTTAAATATTCAACCCCCTGCAATACAGTAAAAGAAAAAAAATGTATATATCAAATATATATTGTGTATATATATATATATATACAAATCTACATTGTGTGTATATATATATACAAACAGACAGAGGCTCTCAACATGTTCAGTGAAATCTAAAATAGATTTTGGAGGTCTCTGGCCTTGTGTTAAACCCAAGTGTGACAGTGCCATGTGACACTGGTTGGGCTTTGAGTGTCTTGTGTGGTTTTCCTCAGCCTGAGATACACAAGCCCAGGGGTTGTCATGACCGTTGGTATGTGTGGCAGTTGTTTGTGCTTTGTGTATAAAACAATGAGACTTTCCAGTGGAACACACAACCAGGGGAGTGTAGCCATGGCATATGGCTTATAAAGAGCCTGACGACCAGATTAAAATGTCACTGTCATCTTTTAGGCAAGGCACTGTGTTTGTCGTTGATTTCATTTATTTATTAATTAATTGCTATTGTTGTTGTGGTTGGAGTGATACATAAGTTCTAAAATATGATTAATTATGAAGCTGGTGCTACTACTACTGATTCTGAATAAAAGAATCCATTCTAATGATAGAATTCATGATGAACGCCACTGAAAGAATTAAATTCTCTACAAATGTAAGCATCTCATTTTATTGCGTTCCAGACTCTTGGCAGGAAGATGTCTATAGTCTGTGACATATTTTGTTGTGTAGGCAGGCTTCACTTGACTTGCTGATGCCATTTCAGCTCAGTTAAACAATCTCTTGCTATTCTCAACCTGTCAACAAGTGGAGCTTCAAACCAAAAGCCTTTGCCCTGTTTGTTCTCCATGTGCCTGTGGATCTACTCAAGCAGAGCTGCCTTACAGTCGTAAAATAAGCAAGGACAAAGAATGCACACACATACAGACACACACCACGGACAGAAAGATGTATTGCCATTGTGGCATGCCAGTGCGATTTCCCCACAAGAGCTCCCCAATCCTCTCCCATTACCTCCCGCATGTGAGGACCATCACGGCGTGTTAATGTGACAACAAGTCGGACGCGTTAGCGGGCAAGTTAGCACGGGACTGTGAGAGGCCTACTGTTGTTTGGGATGTAAAGAATGTCTCATGACGCTCACTGCTGCCTTCAGGGGGGACTTCCTCTGGGAGGGCTGGCAAGCTGTGCTTCTGCTGTGCACAAACCAGATAAGCAATGGGTACAAGAGAATCAAGAGATCTGCGAAAACAGAGTGAGAATGAGATGAAGGCCTACTGTGTGTGATTGTGACAGACAGACAGACAGATTATATGGTTTCATGATGAGGATATACAGCCATCAGACCATGGATGCCAAGTGGACTTTACAACCGTCCCAGGCCAAGGTTACTAACAGGAGTACCTTCCTAGACATTCAGAGGAAGGACTAGGGAAGGGCCAAGAATGTACCGGAAAGGAAAGCTTCCTGAGTTTCCTTCTAGGGTCAGGTATTTCCCCGACTCCCTCATTTTTACTCCCAGCATCCTGTGTTCTTACATCAGAGACTTGTCTGAACAGAAAGGAGCAGAGGGACACTCGTTATCATGGAGGTTAGAGAAGATTGGAATCGGTTAACTGTCTGCAGTCTCTACCTGCAGTTCCTTTAGAAGTGACTGGGCAACGGTGACGCTGAAGCAGCAAGAATAAGCCTAATAAAATGCCTAGGCATACAGTTTTGCAGTCTCCAGAATATTGTAAGCTTTGTGTGTGATTTATATGGTATTTCATTCATCAGTGTGAGCAATAAGTGCATGAAGCAGGAGTATATTGACCAGCGTCTTTTCAGCGTTTGTCAAGCACATATCCTTAATAAGCAAAGGGAAATGTGTTTAGTCTTTATTTTGGGCACTACTGAATTGATCAAACTATGTTAGATTAATTCATCCTTATGAGTGTATGGAGATGGATGAGTGAGGATTGCTCATTAAACGTATTCCTTCAGTCCTGTGAGTGAGTCCTGTGGTTATGCTGTCTGTTGCTCAGAGGTGACAGACTCTGGGCAAAGAGAATCACTGGTTCCTCTTAAAAAAACAAAACAAAACTGACACTAATCATAGACAGGGCTGCCATCATAAAGGGAAAAGTTAGGATGATTCCTGGCACTGACAGGGGCCCCTTGAGAACATTTTAATATTACAATCAATGTTCGGAGGGCCCAAATTATTTTCTGTCATATAGGGCCTAAACTTTCTAGCGGTGCTCCTGATCATAGTGTTCTTGAAGTAAATACCAAATTCATGGTAAGGTTCATGGTGGCTTAAGACATCGTCTCTTTCTGCATTGAGCTGGAGGAGAAAGAAGTGGCCTGTATTGACCTTGTGCATGATATTTGGATTGAAATGGAATTTACACCAGCAGTGTTGGAAAAAGAATTCATTGTCCTGACCACATTCAAAACCAAGGCAAATGAAATAGCATGGTGTCCTATGGTTGTTGCAGGACAGCATTGCTATGTGCTTCCCAATTTAGATATAACCTAGCTGGTTGTCCTATTAGCTGGACCACCCTATAAAGCAACATTTTTTGCTGAGGGAATGAGCCACCGCTGTCCCTCTACAACACGGAAAACTCCTGTCTTAAATGGAAACGGTCCAACCATATAGTCATATAAACCTACATGCCCAGTCAGCTGAGTGAACTTATAAGTAGGCCTACACTTTCCAATAGCTTTATGTTAAGCGAAATCCCAATTAACACACTTTCCTAGCTATAGCCTGCATTCCTGAACCTGCAGTCTCTCAGAGTAAACATGTTGACCTGAGTTACACTTAAAATGAATGGATGACTAAACCGCTGTGGTATTAGGCAGAAGTATGCAGTTGTGAAATAGATAGCCTTAAATGAGCGTACAAAACACAGAATAGCAACCATTTGACCAGACCATGAAGAGCTTGTAGCAGTCTTAGGGCAGGACTGGCAAATGGCATAAATGTTGAATGTACATACAAACGTTGAATGTACCTTGAAGTAAAGTGCACATGCAACCCAATGGTCAACTGATTTCTGCGCTACTAAAAAGCTGTTGGAGGCTTCAGACCAGACTTACTGCTGACCTTAGAGGACTGGCTTGGCTGGTTTCGGAAAAACCCATCAGTGACAGACGTAATCCTTCCGAGAGGTTGCTAAGGGAGGGGTCGAGTCCTTACGTGAAATTCTCGTATTAATGTCATAAACATGAAAAGTCTGTTCTTTGATCACACAACACCAGTTCTTTTTTTATCAGTTGGTTTTATATCTCAGTGTAGGTCAGTCATAGGCCTATAGACGCACTGTTTTAGTAGTACACCAGAGCACAGAGGAAATACTTTACATCTTTGCAAACTGAAATTGTTACACTTTGAAAGTGTCATAGACATAAACATAGAAATTCATCCATCAAATTATGACAAATTTAATGCATATTAGTAATAAATAAATAATAAAATTATAAAAATTCAAGCAAGAGTGCGCAGCAAAATGCCCGTGAAAGGCCTTTTTGAACCTCTTAGTTTAGTCTTGATGGTAACATTGGTGTCACACAAATGCAGAGATTGCATAAGACAGTTTGGTATGTCTAATAGTATGCTTTTGTCACTTCGTTATGTTATGTTCAGACAAGTCTGGGCTTTGTTGACATGAGGTGTTTTTTTTATTATTATTATGGTGCGAGTGATCATAGTCCGACTGTGTGCCAAACCTGCTCTGCACTCTCAGTTCAGAAACAATCTTGGGAATGGCCTCCATCGAGACAACATCCACCAACTCCTTAAGACCAAAATCCCTGATTCCCTGGAACTTGATGGCTTTAATACTAAAGCGTGTTTGTGCTCTCAGCACTGTATGGTTGTTTTTATTTGAGATATGCCAGAGGAAAGCTTTTAGACCTGACAATCCATTCATCTCAGCCATATCTGACCTCATCAACTTCAACATCAACAACAAGCTGCCTCTGAAAAGTGTCCAGAGTAGGTCCCACCACACCAGACCAAATGCATTCGAATGGATGTTATTCCGTGGGAGACTTGCCAGAATGTGCAGAGAAAAGCACTGACAGTATTTGAGTGTCACCCAAAATCCCCACATGGAATACCGGTTCAGTCATCTCCTCTGGTGAGCTGACTCTCCCCATTGGATCGTGGCGAGCTGAGGAAAATGTTGGCGGGTCAACTGAAGACGCAGCAGTTAACTTGGAGAGGCCCGTCAATAGAGTGTCGGTACAGTGTGGCTTCTGTGTGGCAGCTGGGCTACAATGAAAGCATTATGTGTAACCGAGAGGGAAGGAGCCTAGCGGCTGTGAGATGCTCCCCTCTCTCGCTCTCTCATTCTGTCATATGAGGCCAGTTGTCAGGGTCATATGATTTTTTTTTTTTTTGTTTGGGACTATGGACTATGCAGGCAGATGATGGGGCCAAGAGATAGATTCATAAATCTAAGCATACACAATACTACTTGCACATCTTGTCCTGGATGTCAGTTCATACGGGCCCATGAAAACCCCAACTGCTTCCGGCGTTTTCTACGTCTTGCTTGACTGGTTGAGATTCATTTCGTTTTTTGTTTTTTTTTGGCTTTGCATCCCCAGCACTAGATCAGTGGTAAACCTTCCCAGGGTAATTTGTTTGTTGCTCTCAACTCTCTTTATTGCCCCCAATTTGCCATCACCTGATGTTTGACAAGCGAAAGGAAAAGAAACCATTAGTTTCTGTCATGAGATCCCCAGCCTGATCCCAGCCCATGTTTTTTCCTCTTTTTCTGTTTTTCTCTTTCATTTGCTCTCCCCTCCTTACCTATTGAAGTGCTTCCAAAAAAATGTAAGTCTCCTGTCCCTTGGTATGCTAATACTCTTTAGGTAATACTCTTCTAGTAGGTTTTTACCCGGTTACCTTGTACAGTAGAAAGTCTGTGCTTTCTGCAGGCCTGTCGGCTGAGCCCCCCTAATTGCCGATTGTCTGCCCTCCTTAATCCTGCAGTCTAGTCTTCTCCTGCTGTGAACTCACACAAACACTGGCTAAAGCTCTTTGCATGTGAAGGACACGTAAAGGGGCTCTCTTGGGATCCATCCTGTCTTCACTGGATCTGGCTTGGAAGTGCTGGCTAGCACAGTGATTTCCCTGACCACCTCCCCATTAATTGCGTGAGGTGTGTAATAGGATGTAGGCCATCCTTTGAATCCTAGATGTAAGCAAAAAGACTGAATCACACTCTTTCCAAACAGGCCGAGTTCCAGTAAGTCAGCCCTGAAGAATGAGGCCACTTCAAACAGAGGGTCCTTTAGTGACAGATGAATGAGTTTAGTCGACCTTTGAGAGCGACTGACTGAGTGATTACTCGAGGGAGTCAAGAGGACTTGACCTTCAGTGGTTGTGTGTAGTTAAGAGGTTAGTCTTTACACTTGCGAAGATCATCCATACTTTGTTGTCAGAACATGGTACTTTGTTTTTTTTTTTTTTTTGGTACTTTGTTGTCAGACCACGGTACATATCTCGGGATAGAAATGAGGAGAGAAATTATGAAGCAAAATAATAGAAATGGTATTTCATGTCCCATATAAGCTTTGGCTGGCAGGGGGTCTGACTTGCAAACTACACAGGAGCTTGTGGTCTGTCCATGCCCTGAGAGCATGTTGATTTGAGTGTAACAGTACTGGGTGCCTGTGGTCTATGGTCATGAGACACCTTTGGTGGTTTTTTTGGGTTTTTTTTTGCTTCAGAGAATTCTCCAAGGCGCTGCAGCCATTGCTGTCATCAGACAATCCTCCTGAGCAGCAGACCCCAACAAAGCCTGTTTTTATTCGGGCTGTTTCTCATCGTTATCTTTGTTCGCTCTCTGAGAGGCAGAGGCGACCAGATAGCAACACCATGTGAGAATCAGTGAGAATACGCAAATAGGATGTGAAAACGCAGATAGGATGTGGATGTGACCTGACACACACACATGCACACGCACGCACACACACACACACACACACACACACACACACACACACACACACACACACACACACACACACACACACACACACATGCACACACAGACTGAGTGGTTATTTATACAGGCAAGGGCACAATGTAGAAATTTTATCCAATATCATATGCCCGCACAGAAGTATACTTTTAGTCATAGCAGCCCTTATGCTGTCTTTGCCTTTAAAATTGACCTTTAGGGAGAGGGGTGTGGTAGTGGGTGAGGCCTGCATCATACTGCATACTAACACAGGAATTTTATGTATCTAAGCAGATCACCATCTCGGCTACCTCAAGCCACGTGCAGTCTAGCTGTGGGCGTCTGTGCACAGCAACAGGTTTGAGAAGTCACAGCACAAACTGAGACACTCAGGAACATTTACTGTCCATACTCCCCCCAGGGCAGCCATTAAATGTCATTAATTTGTGTGTGGCTAGTAATTGATTGTTATCCCACAGCTGAATGGAATAGGCTAGCTACTCTATTCCATGGTCCTCCAATGGACTTTAGCTTTATAAGTAGTCTAGCTCTTTAGATTTTATTTGCAAAAAGGCTCGCAGCAGACAGCTTACAATGATGTATAGGCCTGCACACAGATCTTCCCACAGACACACACAAATGAATGCACTGTAGGTTTACACGAAGGCTGTGCAACTAATCACATTTTAGTTGTGATTACAATTATGGCCAAGAATAAAAATAAGCAGGTGCAAACAATTATTTCATCACATTCTAATGACTGTGACTTTTATTCTGGCTTGTTTACTAAAGGATAAACACACACATCAAGGGAAGGAAAATTCATGAGGAAATGATGACCAAGGAAATAAATGTTTTTGTAACACTTTTTGGCATGTAATTAAAAGGCATATGTTTAATAGAAGTTTAATAATTGAAATTTCAGTGTTGATCATGATTATATTTTTTTCATGTCAAATTCATCATGATTTTATTTTTTTCCCCCATTATCGAGCTGCACTAGTCTACTCACACCCACACACGCGCCATGCAGGCCCACATGGGTACAGACACTCACTCGCATATTAATTTATTCTCTCCATTTACACACCTGGGATTACAAGATCCCCCAGCCATGTGGGTATGTTGATGGCAGGGTGCTTGTGAGTGAGGAGATCAGCTGACCCTGTTGTGAGGTCAGGTGATGTCTCTCTCAGTGGTGACATGATGTGTGTGGGATCACCTAGTCGTCTGCAATTATTTTCCATGTCAAAGAGACGCCCTTCCTGCAGGCTCTCCCTTCTCAGGCAGGTCTCTAATTTCCCAAAATGCTCTGCTGTGTTGGACTGTGGGCGAGGTGTGAGTAGGGTGAGGCCCAGTCTGGATGCTGAATCATTGAGGGATTGAGTCACACATGCTCTCTCACACACACACACACACACGGCAGGAGTCATCATGCGCATAATGCAGTCATCCAACAGCACCATCCCTTGGACTCTGAACCTGCTTTGGAGGGAAGAGTGAAGATCCATTCTGTGGTCTTTTCCCCTTTGTCACCAAATTTGACAGTTTTCAACACCTCTGGCTCTCTGAGCGCCTTTGTCCGTTTGTGCTTTAACCGTGTCGAGGGTGTTGCTGAATTAATCACTCCCCACTAACGGTAATCCCTGTTAAGACGCTAATCGCACAGCGGGAAATGCAAACAGTCAACAATACACATACTCTCTGCACTGCATTCATCAATTCTCTTCCTTTTACTAATATACATAGGAGGGGGTAACATTCTTAAGTTAAATTTAAATAACTTAAAAGGTAAATAACTTTTCAGGTATCATTGTAGATGTTTTCAGTTGATTGATTCCTTCTCATCTTCATCATGCTTGTTTTAGAGACTTTCAGGCTGCAGATATATGTGTGTGTGTGTGTGTATAGCTGTTGTATGTTCTATGCATTTTCAGTGAGGTTGCTGGAGTGGTCTGTACTGTTCTGTGTGTGTGTGACCTTTGCTGTTTGCCGTGTCGTTGCAGAGGTACATGGAGTTGGAGGACCTGCAGGACCATGAACGCAAGGAGCTGCAGAGACGTCTGGTGATGCTGGAGGCCCAGAGCCGACAAAGCGACCTCAAATTCAGGAACTACAATGATCAGAGTGAGTGCCAACTCACAAGACATCCGCTCTCTCTTGAGATCACACACAGACACACTCTCTCTCTTGATAACCATACACACACACACACACACACACACACACACACACACACATTCAATCTCTCATTTTTTTCCTCTGACAGGCATAGATGCATAGAGTTTGGTTCAAAGGTTTGGGATCAATTTCCTTTTTTTCCAGAATTTTTTTTTTTTTAAATAAATTACGAATGGCTTGATGGACTGTTCCATGCCATATGGACGAGCTGCTCCCACAACAGCTCGATTGCAATCAGATCCAGAGACTAGACTGGCCACTGTATTATAGTCAGAATTCCAGACCACTGCTTATTCTTTAAATAGTGCTGGCATAGTTTGGAGGGATGTTTTGGGTCATTATCCTGTTGTAGGAAGAAATTGGCCCCAATAAAGAGCTGGCAACAGGGTATGGCATGATGTGAAATCTTGTGACAGCCTTCCTTCCTCAAGATCCCTTCCACTCCGTACAGATCTCCTATTCCACCACCACCACTACAGCACCCCTAGACCATGACAAACTGCCTCCACCATACCTGACTGATTATTAAACACAGTTCTTGCATCTTTTCATTCATTTTTTCATGTGTTCATCGATTAACAACTGAGATCTACCAGACTGTTGGTTTGAAGAACAAATTCACCATTTGAACTAACATCATTATTTCTATCTCTGACAATGATTGCAAGTCTTGTTCACTTACTATATTTCCTGTTCTAACCAATTCCATGTTTTATGTCTGAAATTTCCATGTGATCTCAAACTTCTAATTCACTGATTGCTGATCGGTTTGAAACTCATCTCACTGACTGCTTTGTGTGCTGTACAGTGTGTGTGTGTGTGTGTGTGTGGTGTGTGGTGTGTGTGGTGTGTGTGTGTGGTGTGTGTGTGTGTGCGCACGCGTTTACGCTTGCTTGCATGGATCTAATTACTCACAGAAGCACAGTTTGGCAAGCCTCTTTGTTTCTGCAGCTTTAAGTGAATGCTTTAGGTTGTTGGTATGGTTTCTATAGCTTTAACTTAATGCTGTGGTCTGTTGTTATAGTGGCTGCAGCTTTGGGTGCTTTGCATGCTTTCACCTGACCCCCTAGCAACAGCCAGTCAGAAAACCAGTAACCAGTGACTCTCAAGCAGATACCTGCGATAGGCAGTTAAGGTACATCCACACAGCCAACAATAACCATATGACGACAGTAACCATAACCATATGCATTCACTAAGAGCAGCAGTGAGGAAAGCTTTCTGTCCTGATGCCTTTAATGAGATGGACTCCTTCTTGGACCCCAACTGCTACTGGGAAAGTAAAGTGTCCAGCAGAATCTAACAATACCTCCCACTGGCCCTACTGGGCATGCACAGTACAGTAATGTTGGCCACTTGTGAAGTTCTAACCGCCCCAAAAACACGTTTATATAAAAAAGTGACTGTATTACATTTGGCCTTTCATGCTTTCGTTAGTGGCCTCACATGCTAATGTCTAATTGCATGCTGTAGAATTTAAGCATGTGAGTTAGCATCACACGTGAACTGAGTTGAGTAGTGCTGATGGGCAGAAAAACGGCTACAGGCCAACCAACTCGCTGGCAGCTTGTTTTGAAAAAGCTGCAAAGGCTGTGTCATTTTTAGGAGTTGCCACCTCCAGATAAACTGCATTGCACAACCGCCGTGTTGGCCTGACTTTGTGCTTCAGTCAGTGCGCACACACACACACACACACACACACACACACACACACACACACACACACACACACACAAATGCCGTAAACTGGACAGGCAACATTGAGTGTGTAGAAATCACCTCAGTAAATGTTTACTTTGTGTCCACAATGAACTCACTGAACACAGAGAATAAAATGGGGACAGAGAGAGAGAAATGCAGAGTGGCAGCAGCAGTGCAGAGTGCTGTGGGCTGAGTGGGCCCTGGGCCTCCACCTGCAGCCCTGATGACCTCTCTCCACATGATGAGAGGATGACTGCGCCGTCTGCGCCAAGCCTAGCCGCAGGTAGTGTGTACGTCTTGTGTAAGCCTGCGTCAACCCCTCACACACACACACACACACACCACCACCAGAGAATCACACAGGCCTGTTTATATTCTCACCATGCCTCGAGCGAGATGACTGATTGCGGAACACACTCCTCTTGTTGTCTTCTCCTTCTTATCGAGGATATCTGTTATCTGCCAACCGCCTGATTTCACGGACTCTGTGCTCTGTTTTGTGTCCTGTGTGGAGGCATGATCTGGCACGAGAGCTTTTGGACGCTCACTTTGTATTCATGCCACTCCGTGTTTAATGCCCGTGGTCTGACTCGGCCCTTTGATGCCCGGCTTCGTTTTCACTTGGGCAAGCCTTCTTTTTTTTCCCCCTCCTTGCCTCAGTAGCCTATATTGGGCTGTGTGCTGGCTGTTTAATGGAGCCAAGTGGTTCTCCTTTTTGACCACTGCTTGTGCTGTTACTGCTCTCTGATCTCTCAGTGTATTTATACCTCTCCTCTGTGGTAGTTCCCTTTTCAGAGGTTTTTTTCCCCCTGTGATGTAGGTCTACTCCTTAGTCATACTGTCTTTTCCAGTGCCTCACTCTCTCTTAGACACACACACACACATTCAGTATACTAGCCTATATGTGAAGCACTCATAATTGAATGCCCAAAGCTCTAAAAAAAAAAACCTTGGTTCTCTCTTCTCCCACGGTGTCATTATATTTATTCTGAGCCCTCTCTGTGTAGTTGTGCCATTGTAGTTGGCCTTTCACAGCACCAAGGTCATAGGGTCCCATCCCACGGATAAGCCTACACTCACTGGACTCATACACAGTAGACTGTCTGTACTCTGAGATGGTCCTGTTTAAATGACCTGTAAAGTGAATTTAAAGAGTAAATAACACACACTCACTCAGCTCAGGATGTGCACTGGATTTCTCCTTTCAATTGGTTGTACACAATCCATAGGCCTAGCTGAACAGTTTCTAGCCAATCAATAAATGACGTTCATGCTGCAGTCATGTGAGTGGCAGGCTGGAAATCCCTCGATCTATAAATAAACCCCCAAATCACTGTGCTGCTGGATTCCCAGGGACTGTGGTCAGACCTCTGCCACTCTCTGTTAAAGTTTCACTTCTCTCTCTCTCTCTCTCTCTCTCCTCTCTCTCTCTCTCTCTCTCTCTCTCTCTCTCTCTCTCTCCTCTCTCTCTCTCTCTCTCTCTCTCTCTCTCTCTCTGTCAGAATGTTTCTGTGTCTGTCTTATCAGACAAAAGCTGAAACACCCCGGCCTACTATTGCTGTCAGTTTCTACTGAGTATCATGGGCATACAGACTTATCGCTGTGTGTGTGTGTGTGTGTGTGTGTGTGTGTGTGTGTGTGTGTGTGTGTGTGTGTGTGTGTGTGTGTGTGTGTGTATGTGTGTTTGTTTGTGCCAATCAGTGTGGATGAAATGTCATGAGTTGCAGTGACCTTGAACAGGATTTGTTGAGGGAACTCAACATGTTTAGGGTCATGTTTGAGGTCATGTTTAACCAGTATGCTGCTGTTTGCAGTAGAGATCCGTCAGCCCTGTCAGCGCTGTGCCCTCAGTCTCAGTTGTCCCAGATCCCAGTGCTTGACACTGAGGACACCTAGTGGTCACTGTGCAGCAGTGCAACTGTCAGTGAAGGCCTATATGCAGGTCGTATGAAGGAAGGCAAGCTTCTGCTATAGCCTCTGCCATTCAATAGGCTTGATAGAATAGAATACAGCAAAGTTATATTTAAGTATTGAATTCAATTATGCCCCATGTACAACATCCTCTGTGCACAGAATCTTGCCTTGCTGATTCTGTGGAAGTACCCTCATAGGGGTTCACCAAGTGTGCAGGTGTAGCCAAAAGTTTTGGCACTGACATGCAGATTATGTTTTGCAAATGTTGCTACTTTTGCTTGTATGGTGGTGAGTCATATTGTTTCGAGATTATGGTGTTCTGATGCATTTCAACAGTAGGCCTCTTTAGCCCAAACCAGTATATTTATCTTAAAAAAAGAAAACCACACAATTTACACTGAATTCTGGACATGGCACAAATGATGATCCAATAACATTTCACCATGACCATATCACCAGCACTGGCAAAAAAAGCTTTAGGCTGTTTCAGTTAATGGAGATAGCCATCAGCAATAGTTCCATCTCCAAAAAACTTCCATCTCTAAAAAAACTTCTGTCTTGCAGTTGGCAGACTAGAGGAGAGAGAGGCAGAGCTGAAGAGAGAGTACAATGCTCTCCATCAGAGACACACAGAGGTGAGGAATAGCTTTGATGTGTGTGTGTGTGTGTGTGTGTGTGTGTGTGTGTCTGTGTGAGGCTTATTAAGTCAGAGGTACTTATGTGTGTGTGTGTGTGTGTGGTGTGTGGTGTGGTGTGTGTGTGTGTGTATATGAGGCTCATTAAGTCAGAGGTGCTTGTGTGTGTGTGTGTGTGTGTGTGTGTGTGTGTGTGTGTGAGAGAGAGAGAGAAGCTTATTAAGCCAGAGGTGCTTGCGTGTGTGTGTGTGTGTGTGGCCTATTATGCCAGAGGTGCTTGTGTCTCTGTGTGTGTGTGTGTGTGTGTGTGTGTGTGTGTGTGTGTGTGTGTGTGTGAGAGAGAGAGAGAGAGAAGCTTATTAAGCCAGAGGTGCTTGCGTGTGTGTGTGTGTGTGTGTGTGTGTGTGTGTGTGTGTGTGTGGCCTATTATGCCAGAGGTGCTTGTGTCTCTGTGTGTGTGTGTGTGTGTGTGTGTGTGTGTGTGTGTGTGTGTGAGTCTGAGTGTGTGAGAGAGAGACTTATTAAGCCAGAGGTGCATTCACATTTGTTTGCTAAATTTTAAAGAGAATCTGGCTTTTTAAAACCTCTAGTTTCACAAGTACTTCTGGTGACATTTTTCATGAATAAATGCAATGCATTAAGCCAAAACATGTGAATTGTATGTTTGGATAAGTTTAATAGTTTCTGTCATTTGCCATCAATGAGAAATATTAAGCTGTGATTAGCAATGAGAGAGAACTTCGGCTGATTGGGTCATTCTATGTCTGCTTCAGATGATCCATAGCTACATGGAGCACTTGGAACGTACCAAAATGCAACAGATGACAATGGAGCCGGTGGAATTGGGCCCTCCGGTCAGAACACGGTATGGAGAAAAGAAAAAAGAAAAAAGAATCATGGGTTTCTGCTCAGGAAACCCTTTGCGGGGGTCTGTTATAGCAGAATGTATTTTTTGTGTGTTGATTAGAGAAGTGATCCACTGCATGTGCATCAGTAGCTATTGTTGTCTTTTAAGTAAGTAAGTAAGTAATTAACTAATTCATTAATTAATATGTTGGCTCTCGCTGTCTTCTGTCATTTACCCAATGACTGTGTCAGAGATGGAAATAGTAACGGCAAATTAAAGATGGCTGTCTCCCCAGTCCCCATCTGTCAGCGGTCTGTGCTGCACATCAGTGAAATGCGTCACCCTCTTCTTATTTGGGTGGCTGGTGGTCCAGTGTTAGGTTTGTCTACAGAGTGAGTCATCACCACAGCGAGCCAACGACCAAAACTTTGACAGTAAACGTTTTACTGTAAGCTAAACAACTTCTCTGTGCAGACACCTTAAGATGCATTATGAAAACTTTGGTAGGATACTTAAACTAGGTAACATCTTCTACATAATCCCTCACATGTAACTTTTATATATTTGTTTGTTTGTTTGTTTTCTGTTGTGGAAGGCCATTTAGCTCTTCCCTGCTCATTGGCACAGATCTGTCACTCAGCCAATGTGGCATAAGCCATAGCAACAGAACCTTTCTCTTGTCTCCCCCTTCTCACAGTCTCAACTGCTTTGTGATTAGGATTTTGGAGTAAACATTTTCATGGGAAAGCTTTAAGTGTGATTATAGAGTACTCTTAGCTTTGACAGAAACTGCATTTACATCCATTAAATGCCTTGGCAGTGGCAAAATAAAGCACCCTCTAGAGGTTTGCTTGATAACTCTCCAAATTGAGTTTCCTGACTTTAAGTGGGCCATCCTTTTTTTTCTCATTGCTCTTGTGGACTAGCGCAGTGCTCCATTGCTTACAATAAACATGTAATGATATCCAACATGATTATTGATAAAAGAATGTGACTGTAAGCCTGCTGCAGGATATGCAGAGAGATGCACCCAACAAATCACCCTTTGCCACTGCAGCTGTTTCTGTTCCTCTGGACCTTTTGGTTTTGGTTCCTTTTGGTTTTTCGTGCATATATGCAGTACCTGTGTATGTATTTCTGTGCATTTTATATGTATGTACTACTATGTACCTGTGTGTGTGTGTGTGTGTATGTGTATGTGTGTTTGTACAACTATGTCTGTGCAACTGTCTGTGTGTGTGTATGTGTGTGTGTATGTGTGTTTGTACAACTATGTCTGTGCAACTGTGTGTGTGTGTGTGTGTGTTTTGCGTGCACTTATTCAGCTGCTTCTCTGTGCCCACATCTCGCCCAAGGCTCCGTCTCCCCACTGGATGCTGTGCAGCATGTAGGTCAGAAATCATCTTCCATCCCCATAGTGCTCCAAAGCGAGTGATGAACGGAGCCACAATGAGGAGAGAGAGAGAGAAAGATGAATGGAGACAGAGAACGGATGTGAGGGAGAAGCAGAGGGTTAAGTGAGGGAATGGGAGAATCAGGGTTTATATAAGTGAAAGAGAGAGATGGAAAACCAGAGAAAGAGAGAGAGGGGAGAGGATGTGTGTGAGAACTTGCAGCGGGGAGAGAGAAGGGGAAAGTCTGGCAGAGCTTGATTTGAGAAAATCCGCTTGGCACCGCTAATGAAGCGCAGAGCAGTAGCAGTAGCAGTGTTTCCCTGCAGTTGGCACAGACTGGCAGACTGACTGGCATAGCGATGCCCACACACAGCAGTGTGATAAGCTCAGGAGGATGATGGGGGTCGATGAAGATGCAGATGAAAAACACAGCCTCGCCTCACTGGCATCGCTGGTGTGAAGAAGTAGGTGCCGCTGTTTGTCGCACAAAACGCACTAAAAACACTTCATGGAGTAATCTCCATCCCATGAGAATTCCAGAGAGGAGAAAGTCCCTCCATTCCACTCTTTGCGTGCCCTCACACACACACACAATTATCCGTCCCAAAAGCACAGCCACCAAGGACGCTGCCTTTCACCGTGGGTGAAAGCCGCTGCAGGTTCGATTGATGCTCCTCGTGTGTGCAAAAGATCAGATGCTATGTGAAATTGATCTCAGGCACTGGAGAACACAGCAGCACCCATCCAAATGTACTGTCATACATGCACACAAACTACAGCCAGCAGCAGGGATGGGAATTGAGAAGCAGGTATAAAGTAGAATCGAGAATCTAATTCTTCAGTCTACCGGAATCGTGTGCCTCTGACCTCATCAATTTCTCTCATCACGGCCGGCATGTTTTCGAGGTCATGGGCAATTGGTTTATCTGAAAGTAGAATTGAAATAGACGATTCAGTTCTACATGGTTTACTTCATTTCAGTAAGCCATTATGGCCATCATTGTAATATAGGCCACATCATAGGCTCACGTTGATACTGAAAATCAGTGTAGACTTCCTTCTCTACTGAAATTGATATAAGACTTGATAAGAGAATTGATTGACCGATGAGCAGGACCGACTGGGGTCAATATTGATAAAATCAGTTCCCATTCCTAGTCATCTATGACATGCAGTAAGCCTGTATTTAATTTCCCATTGCAAATTTGTTACGTTTCATAAACCGCTGGTTCTGATTGCGTGGTTTATTGATAACATCATGGCTGACAGTGGCCTGTGTGTGTGTGTGTGTGTGTGTGTTTTGAGTGAATAGAAGCAGACTATCCATCTGCTGAATGAGAGGATTAATGGATTACTCTTGAAATTGTGACTGACTGACTGCCTGCAAGGGTGAGTGAGTGAGTGACTGACTGAAGCTAAGCTCAGCAGTGGCATGAAACTAAGCCAGTGGCACAGACTTATGCTGCTCTATGTGTGGCATCGGTATGAGGTGCCACAGTGAAATGTTGAAACCTTTTTAATGGTTGTTTACTGTAATGAATGTCATCATAAACATGTTAATAAAATGGTCAATAGTGTACTTGTATGAACTTCCCATGTTGTAATAGACTCGTAACAGAAATAAAATGATGTTAGTACTCTATTTAATTTTCAATTTGAATGTTGCTCAAGGAAACAGATTAGGGATTGGCCCTTTTTTGGATTATCTGTAAGGAGGATAAAGGAGCAGTTCTTTACTGTAGCCTTGTATCCCGCTCCCACGGCTATTGGGGAGCATCTTTTTCATCGAGCAGGGGGTGGGGGTGGGGTCTGGTTTGGAACTAACTGTTGGGGTGATGCGGCAGCTTAAGAGACAGCGAGAGAGAGAAAGGGAGTCCGAGAGAGAGAGAACAACAGAGGGGGGCAAGGAGGGAGCCTTCCGCATAGCAGTGAGGTGGCATCAACCCTATTCATTATTCAGCCTGCCTCAAAGGAGAAAGAGCAGCTCCTCCATAGAGAGAGAGAGAGAGAGAGAGAGAGAGGGAAAGGGGGAGGGAGGGGCGGGGGGTCACCAAGCAGCAGTAGACAGCTGGTCGTCTTTTTCTCATCACTCTCTCACACTCTGCCTGAGCCTCTGTTTGTGTCAGGGAGGGAGGAACGACGTCACCACTCTGAGCGCAACTGCAGCTATTCACACACACATACACACACGCACGCACGCTCTCTCGCATGCTCAACGACACTCTTTTCCCACTCTGCTTCTCCCATACATTTACTAGTGCTTCTCTCTTTGCTCAACCTCTCTCTCCCACACACACTCGCTCACTCACACACCGGCGCTGGAGATCTGGTTCCACGCGGTTTGGCACTCCTCCCCTCTCCTCTCCACACTGCTCCACTCCACTCTCTCTGCTGCTGACGTTCCGGAGGTACGCACAAGGCTGATGGGATTGACGTGTTCCAGTGCGCACTGCTGGATGCTGGGCTGCTGACTTCTAGTGGCAGGCACTCACTCATTCACTCACGCACGCAGGCACGCACGCTGTTTTGAGAGAGGGGGGCGACCGCGGCACAGGCGGTGGCGTCTACTGCATCGGCGTCGGGACGAGACTACCGGCGGTGGCGGCAGTGGTGCTCGGCGGGAGACCATGAGCCCCGGCTGCATGCTGCTGCTGGTGTTCGGCTTCGTGGGTGGAGCTGTTGTGGTCAACTCGGCCGTGCTGGTGTCGCTCTCGGTGCTTCTGCTCGTCCACTACTCCGTGTCTGGGCGCCTCGCCCTGCCTGCTCTCACACACTCACTGCCCGGGATCAGCAGGTACGCCCAGAGAAAGAGAGAGAGAGAGAAAATATGCAAGAGTGGAATGAGGTAGAGAACGATAGGAATGTGTGAAGAGGGAATGCGAGAGGGAGGGAGGTATTAGAGGGTGTCCTCGCTGAATGAAGAGGGGGATGGATAGAGACATTATTAAGAAAGTCCAAACTAGAGAGATAGCGTGAGATAGGGAAAGAAAGGGAGGGCTCAACAAAGGTGTGGTCTGGAAGGAGAAAGAGTAAAGGCATCAGAGAGAGATGATCAGGATTGTGTGTTTGGTGCTCCTGTGTACATGCTACTGTTTTGCTTCCTCCTTCCATCTCTCCTTCCCTCTCTCCTCTTAGTCTCTGTCCCACTTTTCTCTCTGCCTTTGCGCTCCTCCACCCTCTTACTCTGATGATTCATCCTCTCTCACCACTCTCTCTCTCTCTCTCTCTGTCTGTTTTTCTCCGTCATGTTTGTTGTCGTCTCCAGTCTCCTCACCTACTTGTTTACCATCCGACCATCATGGGCACTCTCCCTCTTCGCTTCTCTCTCTGTCTCCATCCCTGCCCTACTTGACCTACTTTCCTTCAGCGCTGTTTATTTTGCATGTACGAGGCCATAGACACTTCTACAGCAACATGGTAAATGTGTGTGACACAGCTTAAATTAAATCAGCTTTAATTAGTGCATGTTTTGATGGATGATGTAAATGTATGGGAAGATGTTTTGTGTATCCGTCTTTCAAGAAGAGCTCTCTGTGCTAGTCCAGGGCCTTCTCAGACACAGCAGGCAGAACTGATCTTGTTGTAGCTGGACTTGCAGGGACACCGGTGGGTGATGGCTTACTGTTCTGTTCCCTAGGCTCCAAGTGTTCATGTCTCCATGGGGACGGGCTCCTCATTGTTGTAGGCTTCTTATTATGGGTTGTCTAATTCGCTCTGCAGCAGAATGCTGGCCTTGTGTTTGACATCCAACTCTTGCCATTTTCACCTGCCTTTTTCATTAAATGTGGCCAGGCAACAAACTGGAGACCCTTCTTTGACACAAGGTTATGTTTTTTTTTTTTTTATATAAGGGTGATGTTTTTTTCAAAGCCTGGCATATGGGCAAGGAATAGCAATCAATATGTGATGGATTAGGGTTCTCTCCTAGTGTGGGAGTTGTTCAATTTTAGATGATATGGACAGTGTTGACCTGTGTGTTTATTTGGGCAAAAAGTCGGTGTCTCTGCGGTAGTGCTATTTATCTTTCACACCCATTCCAACAGGAATTTGATTAAAGTATGTCTCCAGGGGAATTGTCTTGGCTGGATGTTTCAGACTGAAGCCAAGACCCTCAGTGGTGCTCTGTTTCATCTCTCGGTTATCAGGCCCCACAGCTGAGGGCAGGGGAAGCAGAGAAGATTAGAAATAGCAGTCCTGGGAGGTCTTCAGGCACAGAGCAGAATTATACACACAGTAGCATCAGTATCTAGTTTGAGCCAGCCAGCCAGTCAGTCAGTCAAGCTCAGACTGTTGGTTCTCCTGCAGAGGGCAGGATGTTGTAAAAATACTATTAGGCACGTTCACCAAATTTGGTGTACATTTACTTAGAATAAAAGTTCACTAAAGACAAAGGTGAAAGTTCAAGTTCACTGTGACCACCTGTGCGCCCGGTTTCCAAATATCTCAGGAATGCTCAAAGGCCCATCCTTGAATTTGGTGTGAAGGTTAACTTGTACTAAAAGATCAAGTTGTTGTTGGATACCAACGCTATGACCTGTGTATTAGCCTACATGTCTCGCAACACAGAGGGATACTGCCACAACACTGTAATTCTAATTTCATTGGTTGTACCAAGTGATACCACCAGTGTTGTTTTGGAAGACTAGCCACCAGCTGATTGTCGATCACTACTGTCAGGCTTTTAAGGTTACTGGAGATAACAGGCGTCTGACTGATGTCCCTTGAGGAGCACAAAGGAAATCCATGATGTGGTTGGTGTGGTGCATCATGGTTTATGTAGCTCAGCAGTGTGCTAATGTTAGCTTAACCTCTGACTGGGATAATCCAATCCCCCTACTCTTTAGTGCTGGACCATGTGATCTCTTTCTCTCTCTCACACACACACACACACAAACTCTCTCTCTCTCTCTGCTGGCCTTGTAGTGACCTTGCCAATGTCCAGCATTCCCAACAGAATGTATAGTCAGCAAGTTCAGCTCTGCAGCAGTGAATAGAGCTGAACCCTCACCACATTCACCAGCAGAGGTTCCAAAGAAAGACATAGCCACAGAGAGTCAAAGAGAAAGAGAGCCAGGAGTGAACGAGTGAGTCGAAGACAAAGGGTGCACGAGAAAAAGAGCGTCAGGAATGATCATGTGTCTAGTAGAGAGTCTGGGTCCTGAAGGTTATGTCTGTGTGTGTGTGTGTGTGTGTGTGTGTGTGTGTGTGTGTGTGTGTGTGTGTGTGTGTGTGTGTGTGTGTGTGTGTGAGAGAGTGACTGTCAGAGAGAGACTGACAGGAAAGATGAAGGTAGAGTCCTGAGGGAATAAATAACAGAGGAGAGGGCAAAGTCAGCCTCCTACGTCTCTCTCTCTCTGTGCCTTCTCCAGACGTGGGCTTTGAAGGGAGAGGACTGCTGTCTGTCCTTCACATTAATTCAAGAGAGATGGAAAGAGGGAGAAGATGGGGCAACTGAAGGCCCATTAACTCACGTTGTCATGGAGAGGCGTCAGGGGAAATCAAAGTAAACAGAACACCTTTACCTGAGCCAAGAATCAGGCCTAGTGAATTGGAATCGGTTAAGATCAAGCCCGACTCCCCTGCCTGAGGCTTTGTGATTGACCCCCCCTCACAATGACGCTGTCATATGGACCCTTACTGTTACCCCCATGACCCATCTCACTCCTTTGAGTTTGTCACTATGCCTGGCCGCTGCTACATTGTCCAGCCATAATTCCTGATAACCACCTATAGACTGACTACCATGTAATGTAAAAGTGGGATAATACTCAATTATGAACTATTATGAACCTTAGCTAAAACCATAGGCAACTTATAGTCTGTCATGGTTACTACTGATTGTAATTTTTCTCCATGACCCCTGGCAGTTGGGTTAGCCCCTTGAGTCGTGGATCTGCCCAAGGTTTCTTCCTAGATTAACTAAACATAAGGGAGTTTTTCCTTGCCCCTTTGCTCTTGGGTGCTCCTTCTGTGAAGCGCCACGAGACAATACTATTGTAAAAGGCGCTGTATAAATAAAACTGAATTTTTTGAATTCAGAGTAGGTTGTTCCATTGTTTCATAACGAGGAATCTCTTGATCTAAATAAGTACTATTGAACACTGTTGAATGCTGTTTGAACACAGTGGTTCTGAACTGACTTGAAAAAATACTTTGTAATATTAATAGTGGTACGCAACATGTTCCTGTTGTCTTTGTTGCAGGAAGGAACGTCCTGTTTCTGTGGGCATCTTCCCCCTGCCTGGGGCCGAGACCTTAACCCCTGACCTCCAGAGAGACATTGTGGAGACACCGGGGACAGACACCTGGAGATACAACGACCTAAGCCACCCACGCTCCAACACCAGCCTCAAGGTGGGTATACCGGGCCTCTGCTTGAAGCTATCATCACCTGGGTGTGAGTTAGACCTTTACCTCCAGAATTATCCTTCAAGTCCTTCTTGGCAGACATCTTGAAAAGAGCGTTGTTTTGTTATTTTGATTTAAGCCAGTGATGCTCTAGCACCAGCTTTTAGGTGGTTGGACCAGGCCTTTCTTCCCACAGGTGCCCCATCACATGCTATGGGGCTTATTTCTTTCATTCCCAAGTCCATTTAATTCAATTAGAATTCATTAAAAGAATGGTGTATCTGATATGGCGTTTTTTTTGGGTGCTATTCTACATCGTATTTATGTTTTCAATTTAGACCCACCCACTTCTACTTATACACAATGTCCCTCAGACTTATGGAGAATGAGTCCTGTAGCTGATATATGAATCATGACCTCCCACCTTCAGGGTAGTATAGCAACCAGGACGAGTCCCCAGAACAGCCAAAGGACAGTCTCTCTTCTGCTTCTTTTCATACTTCCAGGAAGTGCACACTGATCTCCCTGGGTCCCCAATGGATTACGCCATCGGTTTTGCTCCCATTGAGTTGTGTTCCCTTCTGCTCAAAGCCTCCTTCAGTGGGCAGTGCATGTTTAAAAGAGTCCCCTTCGACCAGGAGGTGCCAAGGCAGAGGAAGCCCCCTTTGGAGTGGGAGGCCCTCTGAGACGTGCCCAGCCTTCTTAAAACATCCGTTTGAAAAGGGCCACTTGGGCCAGAGGGGGGGTTGTGCCAACGATGATCTCACATCTCATCCCCCTCTTACCTAAACCGAAGAGGCTCTCTGAGGTCACTAACTTCTTAATGTCATCTAGCATCAAGACTGGAGATGCAATTCATACAGTAGAATGTTAATCTTGGAGTAGGTGAGCTTCCAATTATGAGTCTACAGTCATGGCCTGAAGGCAACTGGAGCCAAAATGCTTTGTTAGTTAGTAATAGTTTTTTTCTCTCTCTCTCTTTTCAGTGTGAAAGTGTTTCCACAGGAAGAAGTAGTTGTGTAGGACAACAGACAAGGTTGAAAGGTCAAGTTGATTGCCAGCAGTAGTGTGTCTGAAACTCCCCATTTCCTGTAAAGACCATTTCTGTGTTGTCAATGGAAACCGTGCCGCAAGGCTCTCTCATGAATATGCAGCCTGATTAAGCATTTAATATGTTTTCCGTAACAGTTTGCCAGATGGGCAGACCAACTGTCTCTCTCTTCTGTGAGTGACTGTAAAGTCACATGCTCTCAGTGTAGCTTCGCTCTGAGTACAATGAGAAGAATTTGTGAGCATTCAGCATTTCAGTTCCTCTGGGCTAGCTTTTTCATCTTGTATATTTGGGACAGTCCTCATTATTTGTGGCCTGTCCAGAAATTGGTGCCAGACACATTTAAGCCATTTAATGTCAATTAAGCAAACAAATGTTGAGCTTGTTTGGACCCATAGTATAATGACAATTGATGAGGCGTCGTCTAGTCTCACGATCCATTAGCAGGCCTGGTCTGCCAAATAGAAACACACACACACACACACACACACACACACACACACACACACACACACACAAAGGCCTATAAATGTACCATTTATGCTAAAAATACCATTTGTGATGATGGTAGCACAAGCTAGCTTACTGTCAGGCACTGTTCCTGAATTGTTGTCTTGACATGTTGCCATTGATATTGGGCAACAATTTTTGGAGAACTCTGTTATCCATTTCATGAGTGGACTGACCGGAATAGGCAGAGACTTAGGCTCCCCTTGCTCCCCAGGTCTTAGTAGTCCATGAGACAATAAAATCAGTGGATGTCGAAGTCTCAAAGCTCTCATGTTCCTTTGCGTCCATTTGCAACCACTGCCCTTCTGTTGCCAGACTGCAGTGGATCTTCAACATTCATCTAATTGCATTAGTTTCTCCTCGTCTGCATAATTTTTCAGTCTCCTAACGTTTGACCTACTTGAGCTGTCGCTATGGCTGGAGGAAAAGCCTATTTTGGTCTCTAAAGATTACATGGCAATTTTCTGATGTCAGAAAAAAAAATATATTTGCAAATGAAACACCTGCGTCTTCACAACGATCTATTGTTTTCCTTCATAGATAATAGCAGTGCAAGGAGTTTGAAGTCGTGCTTTTTATTTTTTAAACTTATTTTGGGTAATCATGCACATACCCAGTAAATAAATCTGTAGACTCTTAATCGGCCATATTGCAACCCAGTGCAATCATCCATCATGCATAGCCTAGTTAGGATCATCCACCCCAAGTGGAAAATAAGTGCAGAAAAGTGCACTTTTCAAAAGTGTGCTTAGGGTCTAGAAATGTTCTTTTTAAGTGCTTTTGTATGCATTGAGTGCACTATTTTTGATCAACACGCATGAACAGAAGATTTTAAGTACACTCAAAATGCTGTGCCATATTCTTTAAAGACACTTAAAGGCACACCAGGCAATGTTTTCAGGTTCATTTACCAGCTTCGTAGTCACATTGATAATGAAATGGCTCATTACGGGGTGAATGAAGGCTCTCTCGGCCGCCTCTAGCATAGATTCTGCGGTTATTACACTTGCAGGATCTGAAACACAGAGTCGGAAGAAACGAAACTGAAAGTGAATGACACCGAAATTGCATTTATTACCAGCTTGTTGGTCAGCGTAGCTCATGAGATTATCATTGCTGGTCCTGCAACTCAATGCACTGAGAAATATTTTTGGAAAAACACAAGCAAAAAACACTTTAAGTTCATGTAAGCTCATTATAGAACTATACTTTCCTTATACTTAAGATACTTTGAATGTGAACATGTACACATATTAAATGCACTTCTTTTACAATAGGGACCTTGTATAGAAAAATAAAGAATTTGGCACCAAGATGGTGCAGAGTGTTTTTCTTTGGTTCCTTTGGGTTGGTCACAAGATGACCAGTAGAAATGATGTCGGCCGCTCCAAGTTTTGCACCCTCCCTCACCGGTGGTGCCACCTCAGTGGCTGGTGGCACAAAAGCCTCTTCATGGAGGATCATTCACACCAGGGTCTGTCTCTCTCTCTCTCCATCTCCCCCTCTCTCTCTCACTCACTCTCTCTTTCTCTCTCTCTCTCTCTCTCTCTCTCACACACACACACACACACACACACACACACACACACACACACACACACACAGACTCTCCTTTGTGTCTTGTGTGACTCGACACTTTTTGAGCGTGTCTCAGCCATCTGTTTTTGCACTGCGCTGTGGTGGTCCCATACTAAAACCTTATGACCCAACAGCATGAGTGCATCAGGTGTCTGTAAACAGGAGTCAGTGGCCCAGACTTTATGTTGTCAGGTGAGGTCAGCAAGAAACAGAACGCCAGGTCTGGGATTGGTGGAGCTACCGCTGCCATGGCAACAAGGAAAGTGGATGATTCCAGCTTGTGGGAAGGGCACACTCCCATAGGACAGGGCTGTTCAAGAAAGATTTATAGGGAAGCAAAAACAAAGACTGACTTTGTGTGTTTGGGTGTTTTTGTGTGTGTATGTGTGTGTTTGGATGTGCTTGGGTGTGTATGCATGTGCCTGTGTGTGTGTGTGTGTGTGTGTGTGTGTGTGTGTGTGTGTGTGTGTGTGTGTGCGCGCGCTTGGGTGTGAGGGGGGGAAAGGTGCTTATGGGTTTATTTTTGGTGAGGGTTTGAAGGTCTCAGTGCCGTGTTTGAAGTTGATATTGTGAGCTCACTCTGGATTGATTGCTGATCTGATGATTAATTGACTTGAATGGGAACTGTTTCTTTTTTTAGAGGGTCATCACCTGTAATAACTTAATTCAAAACCAGTGACATCTCCATTAGGTTAATGGAGGGTTTTAAATGGTCAAAGAGTGCATAGACTTACAACACCAGGTTCTTTATCATTGATGTTTTTTTCGCCTTCAAATGCATCATGGGTACTTGTGCAGTGTGTGCATTATATTATTATATTATTACACTTTTTATTTACATTTATCTGTTTATATATTTATTTATGAAGCTTTATGTTTGGAATCCTTTGAACAACTGAACATTTTGGCCAGTAGGCCTACAATAGAGGGAGACTCCTGCTCCCCTGTGAGAGGGGGAAGGCTGAGAAAACTAGAAGTTTGCACGTTTGTAGGCCACGAGGCACTGCCGTGCTGTGCTGCAGACACTGGTGCTGTTGACATTTTCTCCTCTGCTCCCTAGCTGGTCTCTCTCTCTCTCTCTTTCCCTTTCTCTTTCCCTTTCTCTCTCTCTTTCTCTCTCGCTCTCTCTTTCTCTTCTCTTTCTCTTTTTATTTCTCTCTCTCTCCCACACGGGACAGTGTAACATGAGCACCCAAGAGGGTTCTGGGTAAAACAAAGGGAGTGTTTTATTATTCTCAGACAGGAGTGTGTTGATCACTGATGCCTGCCTGCCTCACCCTAACCCCTTCTCTCCAAGCAGCAGCAGGAGGAGGAGGACGAGCCTCCCCGGGTCAGTGAGGGTAAGGTCCCGCCGGAGGCTTGGGAGAATACCCAGGAAAAGATGCAGGTAGCCGGCCCTCGCCCAACCACCAGCGGATGCCAATGACAAACAATAACCCAAAACAAACACTGATCACCGCGGCAACAGCAGACCAGCCGAGACGATTCTGTCCTGTAGTTGTCTGTTGCCTGCCTTCATGACAAATCCTCATCGCATTTCAGTGTGCGTTAGGATCAGAGGCCACCAAATGAGCTGTATACAACCACTCAAATAGGGTTATAGGGTGATCTTATCCAGCAAGGGCCGTTAAGGATGATGACCACTGGGTCATGGTTTATCATTACCTTCTGAGATGAAGCCAAGATACCTCAGTTTTAATGGATCAGTTTTAATGTTGTGATCAACCTGAAGTTGTCATTAGTGACTTGAGTGGTTGCCTGCAGTGCTTTTGGTGGTATGTTGATGCTGCATGAGATTCTGCTCACTGGGATTGTAGGGTTGGTGTTATTGATGTGCTAAAATGTAATCTGTAGGGGGGCTCTCATAATGTCTCATTTGCATTCTAACTCTAACTGTGCAGGAGCTATAATCAGGTAGTTCTAGGCTGGCATTAGTGATGCTTTGTAGCTCTGCTCTTTTGAATCTAGAAAGTGTGGATGTACACTGCGTTGAGATGAAAACAGAATTATTTGCAGAGTGTACCCAAGTGTGTATTGAAATGGTTTTCTGTCTGTGTTAACAAACCAAGCCTAAGAACGTACATGGATGTATAAGTATCCTTGACCTTGTCAGAGCAGGTCAAGAGATCCGCAGTAGCACTCAGTAAAGCTTGCAAGGACATAAAACACAAATTTGATGTGGTTTGATTTGACTGGCTGTGCTGCCCTGATAAGGCAAGCTGCTCCAAGAGTGACAGGGACACTAAAACATTTTCATTTTCTTCAATTCAATTCAATTCAATTCAATTCATACAGCGTCTTTTACAATAGTACTGTCTCATGGTGCTTTACAGCAAGGAGCACTCAAGACCAACAGGGGCATAGAAAAGTGTCCTTATTTTAATCAGTCTAGGAAGAAACCTTGAGCAGATTAACAATTTAAGGGGCTAACTCAAGCCAGAGGTCATACAGGAAAAGTACAATCAGTTGTAACCATGATGAACTACAAGTTATCCATGGTTTTAGCTAAGCATCATAATAGTTCCAAAATATTGGCAGTAGAGACAGGGGGAGACAGTGAGTGAGTGTGCACGTGTGTGTAGGAGTTTGTGTGTGTTTGCAGGATTTTACTGATGTGTTATTAACCATAGAGGTTTGGGGAAAGCAATTTCTTTGAAGGCTAACTCTGGATTGCACTCTGCGAAGCTACCCTTCAAAGAAAGATTTCCTGACAAAGCCAACAATTAACACCTTCCTCTCATGCATTTCAGCTGTGTTTCCAGCTGCAGACTTCTCTGTGTCACTTCCAAGAATAATTATTTCATTCAAACTAAACTTAGTTTGGCTGGTGGGCAGCAGATCTAGATGTAGGACATGACTCCAGAACTTTCTAATGCATAGGCCGAACTAATAATAGATTTTCAGTGGGGACCACTACCTTCCTGCTGTGTCCCAGCACTGTGGCTCTCCTGCAGAATTGTGTGTGTGTGTGTGTGTGTGTGTGTGTGTGTGTGTGTGTGTGTGTGTGTTGGAGAGAGGCATGGGTAATGGGCTTTTGTAGTCTCACTGACTTTGATCATGGTTGTTTCTGACAAACCTCCTTCATGTGGCCTTGCTCTATAGATTCACGTATAGAGGGTGAGACGTTCTAACCCGGTGTCCACGTTTGAGGCGTTGACGACTTACACACTCTGTTTTGTTAATGGCTTCACAGGATGAGCTCTCGGACGTGAGTCACGGCGGCTCCAAGTCAGTGACGCCCATGTCTACCACTACCTCGGACGCTAGCCGCAGCGGCTCCAAGCCTGTTACACCCACGTCCAGAGCTACCTCCGACGCCACCATGGCATCAGCAGAAACGCCACGAGCAGAGGAGGCGGACGGCCTCAACCGGAACTCAGACGTCAGCGACAGGAAGCCGGACAACAACAAGAACATCATGATGCAGGAGGGCACAGAAGCGGGCACAGGTGCAGGAGCAGGAGCGGGCACAGACACAACCTCACCAGGTGAGAGCAGAACACTTTTTTTTTTTTTTTATTGCGGTGCATTGATTGATTATTGTGAGTCACAGAGATTTCTTTGTAGTCATATTTGATCCCTCACATTAAGTGACATTAACGTTTTCCAGAGTTGATCGAGGACGCAGAGCGGTCAGAAGTGCAGGCGATAATTGAGTCCACTCCTGAGCTGGACATGGACCTGAGCGGATGCAAAGGAGCCAGGTAACACCACCCAACTCACCCAAGTCACCCGTGTTTGGAAGAATTCACTCCCCTAGCAGATGAAGCAGTTGAAGTTTTGTTAAAATGAGGTTCAGTTAAATGGACTGCATTTATACAGCACTTTTTTACTCCTACGAGTACTCAAAGCGCTTTACAGTGTATGCCTTACATTCACCTATTCACACACCGGTGGCGGAGGCTGCCATACCAAGGTGCCAACCTGCCTCTCGAAGGGAACAATTTGGGCTTCAGTATCTTGCTCAAGGACACTTTGATGGTCAGGCAGAGTGGGGCATGAACCGGCAGCACCTGTTTGCCGAACGGCACCTCTACCACCTCCGCCCCCATTGGCCCTAAGGATCACTTCCTTACTTCCTCTCTTCTGCAGCCAAACAGATGAAATGGCATTCTTAATGTATGCATAGATTACCTGAATCTGTCTTAGTGTTTTCATTTTGCTGTGTCTACTCTGTTAGTCTGTGTCCCAGTTTTGGTCACCTCTGTTTGCATTTCTTCCAGCACTCCAACAAAAGGGATTGAGAACTTGGCTTTTGACCGAAACACTGAATCCCTGTTCGAGGAGCTCTCCTCAGCCGGCACTGACCTCATAGGAGACGTAGACGAGGGTGCTGACCTGCTGGGTAAGTGAGCAGTACTTATACCTCAGCAGCCTGGTGTGTGTTGGTGTAGTTTGTGTATACATATCAGTGTTTTCCTCCAGAATAGTTGAGAGTTTTGTACATATTGTGCTATTAGCATCCTGCTAAGTGATGGTGCAAAGTCCAGTTCCATCTTTTAGCTTGGCTGCAGAAGTTGTGATCCTTCTTTTGTCTCTGTGAGCTTCTGTGTCTTCTGTGTGTTGTATTTTTTTAACATCCATAGGTGTGTTTTATTAATATGTGTATTTTGTATGTGTGTGACTATGTGAACATGCATCACTGTAGCAAGACACAAGTCTAGCTTCAGGCTCTCTCCTGGGTTTGCAGACTGCGTCTATCTTTGGGTACCGTGCTGTGTAAGTGGGTTTGACTGAAATTTCATCCATCTGACATTGACAGCCCAAAAACTGCATATTCGAGTGCCTCACTGCAGATCGATTTGCATTAGCATGCTATCCACTTTCAAATAGCGGTTATATTTGGTTCTTCAGAAGGACCCAGAGTTGAAGGCCTGGAGTATTGAACATTTCCTTTTTAGTTCTGTTTTTGTTTACATGATTCTGTGAAGGAACTCATCCTTTCCATCCATCCATTAATTTATTCATTCATTCATTTGTTCACGCCTTCATTCATTCATTCATTCTAACCACTCTTCTTCTTCATGCCTTTCTCATCTCATGGGATGGGCTTTCTTTCCCCCCAACAGAAGAGTACTCTGGTGTGTATGATATAGTTTCCACACACTCACACACTCCATCACCTTCAGTTTTCTCGCCTCCTCCACTTCTCCACTCTGCATCCTTAGTATAGTAGGGCTGAGAGTTGCCACAGATGTGACCATACAATACTATCATAATATTTGAGTACATTATAATATTGTTGTGTTTCCATACAGAGGGTATTGCGATTTGATTTAGTGTCAGTGATGTATTGTTATTATTTACAACATAGTTTAGAGCCACCATCTTGACTTGCCTCACATTGACAAATGCTTCAACTGACTCACACTTACTTTCCAAGTTATAATGTGAAACAAGAAATAAGAGGATTTGTGCCATATTGCAGATTTCAGCAGCAGTACTACCTGAGGTCAGTGCAGCAAAATGAGAAAAACATAATATTCAGTATATTCTCCCTCCGCTGTGGGATTTTGTCTAATTCGTTTGGCTGTGCCATGGTCCTCCCAGAGACAACAGCCATATAAAATAGACCAAAGTTGAAGAAGAGAAACTTAACTTCTTCTGATGCCATCCTTAATGTAACTACTGTGCCAGCAGAGCTGAGCAGCAGAGGCAAGTGAGCGTGATGTTTGCTCACTGCAGGCTGTTGGCCAGTGATTTGCTGAATCATGTTGTTGGCCAGGGCTCCCTGCCTAGTTCTGGAGCTCGTTCCTAGAGCCAGTCTCCCATACTCACATCACTGGCGTTATTTGTGGCAGTGTTTGTTTACATTGTTACCATTCAGGCTAATCAAACAAGACAATGAAACAATTTATGCACAATGACTCAAAGAGTACAGGAAGCATTTAACTCCTGTCTGCATGGCTGCTCTTCTTCCTGGGAATGAAAAGTCAGGAACACCATAATTTAGCTTCATTCAGTCCTTTCTGTTTCATTATGACACTTTTTTTTTGTTTGTTTCATGTTAAAACACATGATTTTGATTAGCAGTTACGTCAAGGGTCATCACTATACCATTTGTGTTTACTGTCCTTCTCATGTCTCAACACCTTTGTTTCCTCTTTCTCTCTGGGTTGTGCACAGCGTTGTCAGACTTTAATTTCTTTGGTAAGGCCATCTTTCCCTGCCTGTTCCTTGTTGTATGTTATGGCTCTGTTCTCTGTGGGTGACGTCCAGTCTGTCTGACCTGTGACCTGTGATCGTCTGGCCAGTGATGGTGCTGTGGATGGTGCTGAGCACACGGTAACTGACCTGAAGTAACCTTTGAGGGGGACTTGTTTTTCTCTTGATCCAGGTATGGGTCGAGAAGTTGAACACCTCATCCAGGAGAACGCACAGCTGCTCGAGACAAAGTAAGACATGCCGCCTCACACCTGTAGTATCTCAGTCACACCATCAAAATGAACTGTGTTCTTGGAATGTTCTCTTCCCAAGAACCTCTCTTTGATACTGTAAATCAGCATAAAACCACTTTTAAGTGGAGACACGCTGATGAGCCTTGACACATCTCTGTGCAAGAAAGTGAACTTTTTGCTACTGTCCAGCCAACAAATTTGCTCTCTGCTGCCATCTACAGCAAATTGTCATACATGCACTTACAACATATGCACAGCGGCCTCAGACTGATATTGTGATTTATCGGAGTGGGTGGGGAGATGCTGCTATGAGTGGGCCTGGAGACCTTCTGAATGCATGTTATTACAATAAAATATTGAAGTAATTAAAGTGTTCAAAAAATCATTTGAAATGACTAAACTAAGGGAAGGGTTTATAATTATGAGTTTACAATACGTTTGTGGAACGTGCTTGTAGTGTATCTCTGAGTATACTGTGGAGCATATACTATGTAATATAAACAAGTGTCCATTGGCAATCATGTTGTGGGAGTGTTGCTCTTAATGCTGGAGGAGCATCTCTGAGTGTGTAATTTTGTTGTCAGGAATGCTCTGAACGTGGTGAAAAACGACCTGATAGCACGTGTGGACGAGCTGGTGTGTGAGAAAGACGTTCTGCAGGGGGAACTGGAGCTGCTGCGCACAGCCAAAGATAAGCTGGAGGAGAAGAACAAAGAACTAGAGGAGGAGATGAAAAGGTCAGACACACACACACACACACACACTATTAGAATTCTAATATTGCTACTACAGCTAATAATATTACTTTATTAATAATATCAAATTCACTTCATTACTATTACTAATTAAGATAGAATACTGATACTGATTTCATAGTATATCATAATCATATGAACTCATTTTGTATATCTCCTTTTTCTCTCGGTCTCTTTCTGTCCTTGTCTTTCTGTCTCTCTCTCCCTCCCTGTCTGTCTCGCTCTCTCTCTCTCTCTCTCTCTTTGTCTCTCTGTCTCTGTCTCTGTCTCTGTCTGTATCCAGAGTGCGTGCTGAATCAGAAGAGGCCAAGCAGAAGACCAAAGAGACTGATGATGATGTAAGCCTTCTCCCTCTTCTCATTCCCCAGCAGACTGAGCACATCAGTAGTGTGCAGAGAGATGTTCCATTGCATCAGCCTGAGCCCCATTAGCCGCCAGACACCGTAGCATCTTCTAGAACTCCAACTTTTCACTAGTGATGTTAAGGCTGCTGTGAAGAACTGCAAAGACATTATAAGAGGTTTTGGCTGATTGCACCTCAATAATATCCCCATTGACATTTTTGATTGAATTGCTCATGGTTCTGCTACACATGTCCTGTTCATTGAATCATGGTTAGTGCAGATGTCATTTGACCACTCCTCTCAGAAATGCTCTTTAGTCAGTTGTCAAATACATTGTCTAAGGTAGGTGTGTGCGTGTGTGTTACCAGAGTGACGTGCCCACAGCTCAGAGGAAGCGTTTCACGCGGGTGGAGATGGCCCGTGTGCTCATGGAGAGGAACCAGTACAAGGAGAGACTGATGGAGCTGCAGGAGGCCGTCAGGTGGACAGAGATGATCAGGTGAGGTTGGGGGCTGGTGAAGCGGCTATGGTGGAGGCTACCAGGGTCCAGGAGACAACAGGAAGTTTACTGGGACGAAAAAGGTTTAGCTGGATATCATAGGATTAGATGATTTCAGCTGCATGTTATTAAACTGAATGCAAGTACGTTGAGGAGTGACATCGTAAGATTTCATTTTAGCCCTAACATCTGATAAATCCATGTTGTTATTTGTCACAGCGTTTTATGTCTACGTAAAGCGCTCATGTTGCAATCTGCACACACACCTACTGCTATCATTTGTGAAACACTTGTCATTTTATTTCCTTCCAAAGAGCATCGCGGGAGCACCCATCTCTATCGGAGAAGAAGAGGTCCAGTATCTGGCAGTTGTAAGTTGCTCTGCCCCTCCTTGACATCCATGGCAACACCTGATCTCCTGTATGGATGTGCCTAGATGATTTATCCAATGATTTAATCTCTTACTTCTTCTTTTTTTATTTCATCTGTTATTTGTGGTCTCCAGTATGTAGGTAAATCTTTGGTTGCCTTGTAATGCACTGGTCCTTGCACTTTCCATGATCCAGACAAGACTGAGGCAAACCTTGACCTGGCAATGGCTTCACAGGAGCCAGTTTGAATTTGAAGAATTGCTTCATTTGTTTATGAGTTTGGGCACTTGCTTTGACAAGTACTCAACAAAACAGAATAGAACAGACAGAATTTTCTCTGGTTTACATATAGTATGTTCTAAAACTGTAATACCTCTAATACAAGGGTTGATTGTATGCTAAACCTGTGGCGCCATTCTCAGGTCTTGGTTATTTTCTAATAGAACTGAGTGGAAATGGTTCTGATGTGAGTTTGGAGTGGGTTTGGTATAGGTTTGAAATGGGTTTGATGTGGTTGTTTGGTTGACTTTTTAGGTTTGCTAGAGTTTTTTTTTTTTTTTTTTTTTTTGTCAGTGGGGGTGAAATGCTCTTGTTTTAAAAGCTGCCTTCTCTCCTGCTCTGTGCTTTCCTGCATCCCCCTCCCTCTCCCGCCTCATGTTGTCCTGTGTCTTTGCAGAAGGTGGGTGGGATTGAGCGGCAACACCTCACTCGACTCTGAAAAAGATGATAAAGATTAGGAACCCTGTTATAGGGATTACGACATGGTCTTTTTTTGCAAGTAGTTCTTGGATTTAGAATGTTTTTACTTTTAACGATATCACTCTTAGTTGTAATCCCGTATCGTATTTATCCAGAGCTGTAGACTGAGTTGTACTTCTGTGTCTTGTTTATCTAGAGCTGTAGACTAAGATCACAGCACATAGGAACATCTGGCAGAGTCATGCTGTGAATAATGAGTGAAGGAGAGAGTAATAGAGATGCTAGCACTAGCATATCAGCCTGTTGTTTTGACTGCATGTGGTCTTCTAATGCTATAGGAAAGGGCTCAGTGCAAAATAATGTGGTGATCAAGATAGGGTTGTTTGGAGGCGATTGTGATGTATGTCACCATAGTGATTTTCATTTAAGATGGGAAGGTGGGTTGAGGAGTCAACACTGCACGTGTGTGGGGGGAGGCATGCCATATGTGTTGGAGGGCCCTGACCCCTTGCCCAGCCCCTAACATTTGACCCTTGACCTCTAACTACTACTGCTGCTGCTGTGTCCTGTGCATCCCTTGCAGTCTGTCTGTGTTTGCTCTCTCTCTCTCTTTCTCTTTCTCTCTCTTTCTTTCTGTCCTTCCCCCTCTGTAGTTTCAGTCGGCTCTTCAACTCATCGTCGAGTGCGTCAGCAAAGAAGCCTCCGGAAGCCCCTGTGCGCCTAAAGTACAACGCCCCAACCTCACACGTGGTGCCCACCGTCAAGAAGAGGAGCAGCACCCTGGCCCAGCTGCCCAGCGACAAATCCAAGGCTTTCGACTTCCTCAGCGAGGAGTGAGTAGCGCTCTTGCTCCACAGCTCTATAGACAAAGATGGAGATGTGGAGTATAGATGTAGGAGAGGTGGACGGTGTTTTAAACCATCGGCTTAAAGCCGTAGTTTGTTGACTTGAATCACCAAGATGCCTCGCCAGTTTCAGTTGAACCTGCCGCCATTGACTTTAAGATGCTCAGCTTGGGTTTTTGTGTGTTTGTGGTATTCGGCATAGTTTTTTTTACTTCAGAGGATTTCGAAACTGTAGTTATTTTACTCTACTGCTCTAAGTGTTCTGAGGTTCACTAGCTGTAAAACCCCACAAAGTAGTTGCATATGGTAAGCAGTATTAGCAATGCACAGGGCAGATGTAAAATTTATTTAATTAAATTAATTGGTGTCATTGGTTAAGTCATTGGTGAAGTCTGAAACTAAGTTCTGTCATACTGATAAACAAAGTAGGCACACAAATGATCGAGTGTTACGCGGTACAGTTCACCTAAATTGAAGTAGACACGGGATGTAATGCAGCTAACCTGTAAGCTGTGTGTGTGTGTGTGTGCGTGCGTGCGTTTTTGTCTGTACTTCAGGCCAGAGATGGGTCACATGGCGTCGCGGCGTGAGCAGAAAAGAGCTCAGTACCAGCAGGTGAAGGCCCACATGCAGAAGGAGGACGGGCGAGTCCAGGCCTACGGCTGGAGTCTCCCTCAGAAGAGCAAGGTGCTCATCAGCTCTGTGTCTGTGTTGGGGATGGGATGGGATGGGGTCAGAAGAGCAAGGTGCTCACCAGCTCTGTGTCTGTGTTGGGGATGAGATGGGATGGGCTGGTCGTCCCTTTTTTATGTGTTGTATGTGAAATGTGGAAGTAAAGCTATTTGAATTGAACGACCATCATATTTCCAGGCAAATTTTAATGTTCCTGTAACAGAAAAGATTTAGGGAATAAAATAAGTAGTGAAGGGGGGTAGAAGATCTGATAGATCCTGAAAAGTGGAATACAAATCTCCCTCAATACACCTGCTCATATGAGATGTTACAGATTTTAGTCATTTTTCGACTCACACACATACACTTTTTCTTGGTTCTTCAGGTGAATGGTGGGGTACATAAAGAGGGGAGAATGAAGAACCTTCCGGTGCCCGTTTACCTGCGACCGCTGGATGAGAAGGACGCCACCATGAAGGTGAGCTGCACTGACGGGTCTCTCCCATAGCTCCAGATGATGATCAGAAAAGCCTGTTCGTTATAGATACAGCACAGATTACAGCAGATCAGATTAGATGAAGATTAACGGAAGCACCTTTGCTTTATAGAGCGTTCAGTATGGATTGTGATTAAGGTCTGACCAAAGAACTAGAACTTGTATACAGTGTATAATAATAATAAGTTATCTCCCTTAACGATGGCATTCTTTTTTCTGATTGGCTGATGAGGTGGGAATTAACTTTGTGTAACTGGCTACTTTTAAAGTAGATCCGAAAAATTTGAATCACCGTTCCATATCAATGCACTACCATAGTAAAGTATCTCACACTGTACTTTCCCACCTTAGCAGTAGTTATAAAAAGTTATTTTTTGTAGTTCATGCACATGATTCCTAAATATAAAGAAAGATAGGATAGATAAAATTATATCCTTAATCCAAACGGGAGATAAGTGGGATAGTGGCCCTCAAGGTGGCCAGTTCAATGGGAAGAATGACTCAGCAGAGGCAACCCTTTCGCCTCCACTTTGCCAATATTTCCATCAAACTGGTCACCTCATCGGTCATTATCCCTTACATAATACAGAACATGTAAATGAATGGTTTTTGTGTGTGTGTGTGTGTGTGTGTGTGTGTGTGTGTGTGTGTGTGTGTGTGTGTGTGTGTGCGCGCACGCAGCTGTGGTGTGCAGCAGGAGTGAACCTGACGGCTGGAAAGACACGGGACGGCGGCTCCATTGTGGGGGCAAGTGTGTTCTACAAGGACGTGTCGGGGGACAGTGTCTGCGTCAGCCCTGTGACCAGAAAGGGCTCCCAGACCAGCCTGGACCGACTAGAGCAGGAGCTAAAGGTTACAAACACATACACAATCACACACAGACTGGACATACACACAAACTTGAAGCTGAAAGTACACATCTGCATGCACACACACACACATACATACACATACACACACACACACACACACACACACACACACACATGCAATTCCAAACAGTAAGTGCAGTATAGACAAACACGAGCACACACACGGCCAGATGCACACATATAACTTGCACTGAAACAAACACAAACAAGGCTATGGATATATGAATAGAGAGGAAAGTGAACTGAAAAGCGTTTGTGTGTGTGTGTGTGTGTGTGTGTGTGTGTGTGTGTGCGCTCATGCATCCTCAGGAGCAGGAGAAGGAGCTGAGGCAGCAGGATGAAATGTCCAGCCTGGTGTGGATCTGCACCAGCACACAGGCCGCCACCAAGGTCATCGTCATCGACGCCAACCAGCCCGGCAACATCCTGGAGAACTTCTTTGTCTGCAACTCCCATGTCATCTGCATTGACAGCGTGCCAGGTAAGAAAACCAGAGTGTGTGTGTGTGTGTGTGTGTGTGTGTGTGTGTGTGTGTGTGTGTGTGTGTGTGTGTGTGTGTGTGTGTGTGTGTGTGTGTGTGTGTGTGTGTGTGTGTGTGTGTGTATGTGTCTGCAGTGCTTGCAGTCACTTGATCCTTCCTCTGGGCTGATATCCCAATAGGTGGTGTATACTCTCATGGGTGTAGATTGACATTAAACTGTCAGCTTTATTTGTCCCAGATAAATGATTAAATGGTTTGTAGTATATTGATCTAGTTGCTGATTTCTTTTTTACAGGTTTTGTACTCATCAACTCAATCAAAGGCAATGTTAATGCCATCTTACTTTGTGGGTGCGTGTCTCTCTGTCTGCCTATGTCCACAGGGGCGCGAGAGACTGACTACCCCATGGGTGACGAGATCCCCAAGCAGGAAGGGGAGCAGGGCAACGGGGCCAGAGCTGCCACCGCGACCAGCACTGAGGGTGCCAGCGAGGACGGCGCCAGCGGGACCCAGGAGGGCCTGCAAGATGGGCTGCGGGTGGTGGGCTGCTCAGGGGAGGGAGCCGTAGCCATCCCCCAGACAGTGTGTGGCTCGGCCCTGACTAGAGACGTGGACGCAGACACCGGTAAGACTGCAGGCCCATGCATCACAGATTCTTGGTTGCAGCTCATTGTACTATAAAACAGTATTTGTTACGTTTTAAATAGTAGTAAAATATATATATTTAGATTATCTAAATATATTTAGTAGTGTGGCTATGAGAGTGTGTTGTCAAAGAAGCAGATCTAAGGGTATTGGAGTGCAAGTGCAGTGATAGTATTGGCATCCCTTAGCATGAACACAGACTGAGGTTTGACAGAGACTCAGGTTTGAGTCTCTTGCGTGTGGCTCCACCCAACCCTACTCAGACATCCCTCTCCCTCGCTAATTTCCTGTCACCTCCACACTGTCTCATCAAATAAAGACTCAAAAACGCAGAAATATGACTTGGAAAGAGACCAGGAAGGAAGAGTATTGAAATCAGGTGGTCATGGTCTTTAAAAAATTCCTTGTGAGTTCAAGAGGTTAGAGACATATTGGGATTCATGACTTACATTAAGAGATGCTTGTTGTCAATATCAAACAGACTCTACGTGGTTAGAGTCTTTGAAGGACCATGTAGGACTAAGGGACTTCCCACTGCACATCGCTGTCTCCCTCGCTCTCACTCTGTCCCAACACACGTCTCTGCCCTGTCTGCTAGAGTGTTTTTGAAAAGGAAGAAGTGTTTCTCAGGAGAGTCCTAGGCGGTGCTTAGAAGTGCCAGGAGAAATTTGGCCAACTGTCAGGCTGCATCGTAGTTCCTTTTAATCCTTTGCTCTCTGACAAGCCTTCTGATTGCATAAGTGTTTGTAAAGTGCCTGGACCTGACTATGTCAACCTGGAAAAAGTTTGAGTTTAAGTACTTACAAAAATCAAACTAAAAAAAAAAACATTCCAGCACTGAAAAAAGTATGTGTGCTCTTTGTATCAGTCTCATCTTTGACAACATAAACTTTTCTGAGTTCCAATTCAAAGGATAGAATATGCCACGAGGTCAACATAAGGTTCCTTAACCACTATGCTACGACCACCCACACCAGTTTCCTCTTTGAATTAAAACTCAGAAAGGTTAATATGTTGTCAAAGTGGATTATACTACGAGGCGAACAGAAGAAAAAAATGTTGAAAGTGTTTGAAAGCACATTTGAACATTTGTCTGGTTACTCTGGCAGGCATGTGATGTGGAAATGCAATACCTGACTGAAATGCATATCGTATATCAAAATGCATATCAGTCCAACTGGAGATGCACAAATACAAATGTCCTCTGCATTGTTTCTATCTGTCTGTCTCCAGCGATTGTGTCTCCTGAGGAGGCGACCGAGGCCACGGAGAGCAGTGTGGCTCCGGGGGAGGGCGGCCTCCGCCACAGCCGCAGTCAGACGCTGGACCTCACCACGGGCATCTACACAGAGCACGTGTTCACCGACCCACTCGGGGTGCAACAGCCTCCCGAGACACCATCCTCCTACTCACAGAGGTAGGGGAGCTACAGGGCAGCACAGGGGTTCACTTCCCAACACCATAGTTGCTAAGCTAAGTTAGCAACTATGGTGGTTGCAAAACAGCAAAACAGTTGCAGGTTAGCAACTATGGTGTTGGGGAAATGAACTCCAGAACAGCTCAGGGGTTTGAATACACAGTTAGTCTGGATGCAACAAGTTCAGTCACTGAAACATTTCATGTTACGCTACAATTGTGCAGTTAATCAGGCAACAAAGTAACAAGCAGGGGGAGAAAAGCAGTTAATAATGCATTAAGCACTAAGCATGTTGAAATCCATGACGAATAGTACTTTAAAAGAAAGTAGCTGAAGATGTATTGACAGGAAAGGCGTTAGTGGATGATGCCAAGAGTCTCCTTTTTGATCTAAGCGTCTCACTCCCTTCCCCTGTCTGGGCTGCAGGGAGTGTGACCTTGTGAAGGACGGTGTGAGCTCAGCTCCAGATGAGAAGGATCTCATGCGGGAGGAGGCCTACAAGATGAGCAGCGTCCTGCCCACCATGTGGTTAGGGGCCCAAAATGGCTGGTGAGTGGCTAGCCGTCCTGCCTGTCAGTTTAAAACAACCAATCACATGGTGTTTTGTGCAAGTTTAGAGTGAGTGTTGATTTTAATTGGGGTTGTTCTTTGTTTGTTTTAGTGTGTACGTCCACTCTGCAGTGGCCCAGTGGAGGAAGTGTCTTCACTCTATCAAGCTGAAGGATTCCGTCTTAGGCATCGTGTAAGTAGAGAAACACTTGTCAGTTACAGTCAAGAGAGGGGAAATTTAAATGCCTGTATCCATTAAACAAGTTTCAAAGATATTCAAAAAAAAATTGCGTCCCAGAAATACACACTTGTGATCTGTGTTATTTTCAATGCAGTTCAAACAGTGACCAGATCATATTGCAATCTTCATTGTGCTTACTCAGTCTTATCTTGTAGCGTAGATAAGTGTGTAATGTGTCTGTCTGTCCTGTAGTCATGTGAAGGGCCGTGTGCTGGTTGCCCTGGCTGACGGAACCATAGCCATTTTCCACAGAGGGGAAGGTAAGCCTCTCACCTTTGCAACCTTAAAGGCAGTCGCCAACACAGTCATCCTCCCTTTTTAGGGCCAGCAGTTTGTAAAACATCAGGCATAGGCTGACGTGAAATTTTAAAATCGCATTCATTTAATTCAGCTCTGTTCCTTGCCTTACGCCCTTTTGTCTGTGTGTCTCTTGTGAGTAGATGGGCAGTGGGATCTGACCAATTACCACCTGCTGGACCTGGGCCGCCCCCATCACTCCATCCGCTGCATGACCGTGGTGCACGACAAGGTGTGGTGCGGCTACCGCAACAAAATCTATGTGGTGCACCCAAAGGCCATGAGGATTGAGGTGAGCCACACACACACAGACACACACATATACACACACTCATACATACAGACGCACACCACACACTTTCCAGAGGGTTAGGCGAGGTAAGTAAGGTACAGTACTTGACCTGAAGTTTGAGGTAGTGAGCAGGCATGTTTGAACAGATGGTTCCTTCCCTGTCCCCTGTCAGCTGATGAGCAGTCTCTGCAGAGGCCTTGCCGTGTAAAGTTAACAAAACATATTTTTACGAGACGCCATTTCCTATTGCATAAAAATGTCATATATCTGAGCACACCTGTTGTGGCCCGGCATGGATTTAGTGCTCTAGCCCGAGGGCCTTCCATCTGGTGAAAGCAGTTTTGAGTTACTTCAGACCACACAGGGCTTCTCTGTTTTCCACTGGGGAGGCTAAGGACATTTACAGCTCTGGCAAGCAGGGCTCTGTGCATCTGACTAAGGCCTAGTAACCTTCCCTGGCTGGAGTTGTATCCCTGATGAGTTAGGTAGTCAGGAAGGTAATCACACCCAGTATCGATAATGCCCTGGCACCAATGTCCTAATAGCAGCTGTCTGTTCATCTAGCACAGTAAAATGTATGACCTCTTTCCACACTGAAAGTGTTGGTAGGGGTTACGTCCAGAATTGTATGGCACATTAGAATGCTGCAGTAAAGTCATTCCATTGACTTTGAATGGGGCTTTCAAATGGGGCCCAGAACTCTTGCCCCAGAAAACAATCTATCATGATTTAACACTAGGGGCCCGACACACAGCAAGTGTGTGAGAATTCACACCTATTCCTCTCTGTTTAGCTTTGAATTTGCATGGAAATACTAATATTAACACAGATTTGCTTGTTTCCATCTCCTGCCCATACTTCCCAGTAAAATATCTCATGATCTCATTAATCAAATAAGGCTTATATCATAGCATACCAAAATGTGGTGGTGTATATTGTAGTGGTATATATCATTCCTCTGTGTGATTAGCAGTTCCAGAGTAATCCAGTCTTGCAATCTCCAACACGCCATTACCCGCACCCCAAAATAAATAATTTCTTTTTCATATCAGTTGTTCTTAGACCCCTGTCTGTCATATAGCAAGAAATGTCATTTCAGCTCCCAGGCCAGATATAGAGAGGATTCTGATGCAGCCCTGTGTCTATTTCACCACCATTCTTCTCTGTGCGAAAAAAAATATGAATGAAATATGAAAATGAATAAAATATTCTTTCAGTACATATATTTTTGCAAATTGTAAGTCATACAGTATCCCACAATCATGGTTCTTATATTGACAATCCCCCCTATCCAGATATGAAAAGAGATTTGTACTGGCATGCTTCCAATGGTGAGATATGCAAGTATATATACCCTTTTGATCCAGTTAAGATTTTTTTACATTTTTGCAGATATCTTTCAGTGTCCGAAAATATATGTTTCTTGGTACTAAGGCCATAGTAAGCCATATGCAAGTAGTAGCACATCGGACACTGCCAGATTTGGGTAGCCTAGACTGTCCTGAAAAAAAACAAGATGAAGCTTGTGTAGATGGTGCTTATTATAATTGAGATCATCTCTTAAAAGTAAAGGTAGTGAAACTACCCTGAGAATGGACAAGGGCCCATAGGGTTAATGAGTTAGCATTTATCAATACAAGTCAACTACTTTTGAGCTCAAATAGACATACTCTCTAGAAAAAATAACAGAGGTGTTTTGTATCTGATTTGGTTGTTGTCACTGTTAGTAAGAAATGTGAGAGAATTTGTCAGCAAAATTTGCTCAATGTTCACCAGACCACAGTCGGAAATGTCTAGGAGACACTAATAGAAAAAGCTAATAGAATTTGGAAATCACACATGCACTCAAACACTCTCGCACTCAGATACCAGTCGCACCCTGAGCTACGGAACACAATTGAATTCATTTGTTATGGTTGACAGAAATCGTTTGATGCACACCCGCGGAAGGAGAGCCAGGTGCGTCAGCTGGCCTGGAAGGGCGACGGTATCTGGGTGTCCATCCGGCTGGACTCCACGCTGCGCCTCTTCCACGCCCACACCTACGAGCACCTACAGGACGTGGACATCGAGCCCTACGTCAGCAAGATGCTGGGTGAGCGAGCACACACACTCACACAAACACACACCCGACCCCCCTGTCCATGTCATTCACTTTTGCCCCCTCTGAGTCAAGGGAATGTTGGGCAAGACTTTTGCAAAACTTCTGTTTTACTAAATAAAGACTGTTTACAGTTTAGTTTACTGTTAAGACTGTTTGGTTTCCTTAGTTTGACTGTGTGTGTGTGTGTGTGTGTGGTGTGTGTGTGGTGTGTGTGTGTGTGTGTGTGTATTGTTTATCCCCTGGGCTGCTCAGGTACCGGAAAGCTGGGCTTCACATTTGTGCGGATCACGGCGCTGATGGTGTCCTGTAACCGCCTGTGGGTCGGTACAGGGAACGGAGTCATTATCTCCATCCCCCTGACTGAGAGTAAGTCTCCACAGAATAGAGAACACCCTAACAGGCAGACCAGAAAATAACCTTGCTATTTTTAAAGCCGCTCTATATTGTGTACAGTTTCACTTGTACACTGACACATTGGCATTTGAAGGGTAGAATTTGATACCTTAAAACTGAGTTCATTAAAAGTTTCACTGTGTGTGTGTGTGTGTGTGTGTGTGTGTGTGTGTGTGTGTGTGTACATAGTGTGCAGCAGAAATGTGTGTAGCACGTTCACACTCAAACATGTTGGGTTAACGAATGCCTGTCATTTCCCTAATGAGTGCACCATAAAGGCACCTTTGTCGAACATTCCTCTTTTTCTCCCCCTGCTCAAAGCGGCCAACAAGCGCAGCTCGGGGAAGCAGCCCGGCGGCGCCATCCGTGTCTATAGCGACGAGAACAGTGACAAAGTGACGGCTGGGACCTTCGTCCCCTTCTGCTCCATGGCTCACGCCCAGCTCTGTTTCCACGGCCACCGGGATGCCGTGAAGTTCTTCTGCGCGGTCCCAGGTAACCAGCGAGCCCCGGCGCTCCGTCCTAATCACCCAATGGGCTGCATGCCTCGGGGAGCTGAGTTGGGGGTGCGGGGCGTGTGTGTGATGAGACACTGCATAGTCACAACACACTGAGCACAGTACTAGCTAGGCTTTAAGGAACTTTCAGCAACTTTTTATAAAGGGAACGTCTGGTGAAATGTGGTTTAATTGAGTGTGTAGTGTTCCATGAACCCCACAGGCTAAAGGGAGGATGACTCAGTGGATGGGAATATTTCCCCAGTTTGTTCAGACAGCCCTGCCACTGGGACAGACTTCTTTTTCTGTTTCACCTTTGTTCAGTACTCCAAAAGATAGAACAGAAATAAAGCAGAGCATTTCTAACAGGGCAGATATGTTTGAGCTGCACTAGTCAAAATACTAAAAAACACTTTAACTTTAGAAATTAAATTACAGTTGGATTTTTCTTTATTTCAGTATGTTTTTGTTTTTTTTCCATACACACCGACTACGGTCAGTTTGTCTTGTTGGATACAACTGCTGATTGCTGTGTTTTTGTGCGTCTGTCACAGGTCAGGTGATCCCCTCTGCCGCGTCAGGTGGGGAAGGTTGCGGAAAACACCTGTCAGAGGCGGACAGTCAAGAGCTTGGCAAGTCCGTCCTTATCATGAGCGGAGGAGAGGGCTACATCGACTTCCGAATGGGTGAGCAGTGGTATAGCTTCTCTCTCTCTCTCTCTCTCTCGCTCTCTCTCTCTCTCTCTCTCATCACTTATTATGCATTCATTATTCTTCCCCTGTCTGTCTCCCTCCGTCCTTCTCTCTCTTTAGGTGATGAAGGTGGTGAGTCTGAGGATGTTGAAACCACATTGAAGCTGCAGCCTTTCTTGGCCAAGGCCGAGCGCAGTCACCTTATCGTCTGGCAGGTCTTGGCTGGGGATGACTAAATGACACCCCCCACCCAGCACCAACTAATTCCTCTCCCACACACACACACACACACACACACACACACACACACTGTACTGTACTTGAACTCTCCACACCACAGTGATGTGTGTGTGTGTGTCTTGCGTGCATCTCACAAGGACAGTCCACCCTCATATCAACTTGCATGTTTAATTGTTTTTCTTTCCCTCTTCTCTCACCCAGGCTCTTTCAGCCTCTCATTTTAGAATCTTGATTTTAATTCATTTTAATTCAATTATTTACTTTTTTTCCCTCACCAATGCTTTTGGTGTTATCATATTTTGAATTCCACCGCATTTGCCATTGCTGTAGCACTCTCACACCCATACGGTAGCAGTCTCTTCCATGTTGTGTGCTGGAGAACTGTCTGTGTGTTTGCAAATGACGATCATCCGTGTGGTCACCCAAACAAGACTTCCCGACTCCCCTGAGGGTCATGATTGGGTCACCGTATCACCCTGCACTTTTCTCTATGGTCCTTTTGCATGACTTGGAACAGTTGAAGAAAAAAAAAAAGGATCAGTGGTTTCCATTTACCAAACTTTGACAAAGTTTAAATTTTATGTCATTGACTAACTTCTAAGTCGGATGACTTGCTCTTCAACAAGCACGGTTTAATACTGGCTGTTTTTGTGCAAATCCTATGTAGTCTTGAAGCTATGACGGTTGCTGTTCGTTTTTTTTTTTATTTCATCCTTACTGCTCTGTTTACCCATATCTGGAGACTGGTGGATTCGTTTGATTTCTTTGTTTTGTAGTTCTGTTATTGTTGGACATCGGCGTGTATGAAATAGTATGTGCAAGCACCTTTCTCAAAGAACACCTCCAAGACAGATGGAATGGACATGAGGTGAAGGGACTCTAGAGGAGCCTTCATCACCCACCTCCTCCAGACAGGCCTCCATGTTGACTTAGGTCTTCCTTCTTCCTGTGCTAGCTCTTGTTAACAGACACTTTAAAAGAAAGGGGTAGGAAGTGCTGCCTTTGTTTTCTGATGTTTTTGTTTTGTTTCGTTTTGTTTTGTTTTCCAGCACAGCTATGCTAAATATTTTGTGGATGATTCAGAGTAATTTGAATTTGTGTGGCAGAGTATTTATATTTATACTGAAAAGTGTTACCAAAGGATTAAAAAAAAGATGTAATAGAAAACAAAGCTTTGCTAGTAATGAACATGACGATGCCTTTTTTGAAGTGGTCGATATGGCCTAGAATCATGTGTTTGACTCTGGAGGGGTTGTATATGAACTTGTATGCAAGTGTTTGTGCCGTAACTCAATCAGGAATGTCTGCTCATCAGACATACAAAACGAATGAGTGAAGGGTGTTGGGTTGTATTGTAGTTGTGTGTTGTATAGTTTTGTTTTCTTTTTTTTGTTTTGTTTTTGTGTTGTTTTGGTCGCGTAAGCATTGAAAAAAAAAATACTACAGAACTTTTATGCCTATTTTTATGATACCTTTTGTACATGTCCCGTTTCATACTGCGTGCGTACGTGTGTCAGCTGCTGGACGCGACGTGGGCACTGGTTGGATCATGCCGTCAGAGTTTGGACCCAAACCCTTTCAAGAGGAGCTCTGTGTCTCAGTGGGTTTGCAATGGTTTTGTCTTCTTCTCTAGGAGAGGAATGGAAAACTTCAGTATGGAGAAAGATTTAGCCATTTCAGTATTTATTTCTATGAATGAGCCTTTGCAGTTCAGAATGTAACTTTGTACATTAAAAAGAATGAGTTATATGAAATTATATGAGTATATAAATACTATAAATATGTATATGAAATGTAGATGGCTTGATTTTATTGTTTTTTTTGTTTGTTTGTTTTATTTCCTGGATAATGATTGTTACAGTTCAAATGACATTTGAACAAGAGTTCTCTCAAGCATCCCACACTTAACGAATGTCTTTGGATATATATATTGACTTAGCTATGCACTATTTTATAAAAAGGTGTGTTTGGGGATTAGTGTGTATGTGTGTACGTGTGTGTGTGTGTGTGTCTGTGTGTGTGTGTACGTGTGTGTGTATGTACTTAATAGATTACATACACTTGCCACCACTGGGTGAGTAGATTGGGGGATTGCTATCATACAGCTACTGAAAGAGGTGAAAGTGGATGTATCAGGACGTAGGTCAATACTGTAGCCTCTCACATCCCACACACCTGCAAACACAGTGGTGTTGCCATGACAACGGTTGTCCTGGATGTACCAGTGTATGTTTACCCCCCCTCAGTGTCCTAGCCTTACATTTTTTAACAATCTAATTAAACTCATGTTTTTGGGGAGTTGTCAGCATCCTTGTTTTATACTTGTTCCAGTAGCCCAGTAACCAGCTGGATCACTAGGAAAATAGTGAGTTGCAGAACAATAGAGTACTTAAAAGATATGCATATGAAATAATATTAGATATATAAATCTTAGATTGGATCTAGCTCTAAGCAGATTAAGTGGTACCACAAAGACCACAATGTTCAAAGAAACCTTCATTTCGATTTTACTCAGGCTCTTGTTTTCATTTAGTAATTTTGAAATATGATTAAAAAATATATAATAATAATATTTGAAAAGTTTCATTTAATGAATATTCATAATCTTATCTTGCCTTTTTTGTACTTGTTGTCTACCTCTACAGGGAAAGAAAGTAGACTGTTATGGTTTCTATTATCTAACATTATTTTGGTGATGAAAGATACGAACCTATAGACATCTCTGAATGGACTTTGGACTGCAAAGTCTGTGATTGTTATTTCAGTTAGAAGACTGTTGTTCAGAGGATCCTCCAGTTTTAATTATCACACTCCCTCCACGTCAGTCCTGGTCTTCTGCATTTCAGTAGAGCTTGTAGCCTTAGAGCTGTCCACTTTATATTTAAGTTTACTGATACTAGGAGCAGGCCAGACGTCAACAAGAACAGTCCTGTCTTGCAACTGCTGCACAAAAGTGCCAGATGGTAAATGGCCAAATGGTATCTGTGCATTCCCCTTAGGAAGTGGGCCTCTAAAAAGCCTTGGTCTAGAGTTCTGCTGTTTGTGTGTTAAATGTAATTATTGATTATTGATGTTATTGATTTTTGAAACGCAGTACATTGCATATAATTACTGGATTTTGAAATTGTCACTCAACACTTAATTTAGTCTTTCATATGATGTAATATTGGTCCACAAGTAAGTCACCCTGTCCTTTGTTAAGTACAGAATGTTCTGTTCTGCATCATGGTGAATGATTTCACCAGGTCCTCACCAGGAGGCAGTATTGTGCCACACTACACAGGCACACACACACACGCGCACGCACACACACTTGTCTTGGATGACATTCATAGAAGGACACAGGAAAGTCCTCCCCCTTCTCTGATTGGGTGATGGTTGTCTACAGAGAGATTCCACCCCAGTGTGCCAATCAGATCAAGTTTTCCACTTCCCAGCCATGAAAACAACCATGCATCTCACAGCCTGATGGGCACCTGCTCACAGACAGCAACAAACTCAAAATCAGTATGCTCAGACTCTCGACTGATCCAGAGTCAGTCAGTGCCTGGCTTCCCCATATATTTTTTTGTGAGAGAGTGCGATCTTGGTCTTGAAGGGGGAACAAGAGTTGAATGCTGACATGAGTGTCTTTGGAGTCCCTTTGTATTTCTTAGGCTTCCTTTTTTCTCTTGGCAGTTCAACTCTAATGGTGACTAAGGGTAGTTAAACCAATTATTATGCTTTCAAGTCAACCTCTTAAGTTGGCTATTGGCAGCAATAACAGCACATTATGAATGCCTCCTTAGAGTGGTGATTTATATGAATATGGAGATCCAAAGGTTTTTGTTTTTTACCTTTTCAATAGCAACAGAACTGTCAGACTTACTGTGCATTGTGCAGACTTTAAAAAAGCCCTAATTGGCTTTTCATGAGTATAAATCTTCGAAAACAGTCTACTTTTGGAGCACTTTTATGTCAGTCTATTTGGAGCAGTTTCACTGGGGTATAAAATGAGGTATCACACGCACAGAATCCATCTGTTCTGCAACAGCTTGGAGAAAAGATAAGAACTCGCAAATGGAAAGTGACAGCTGGTTGCTGGAGTTTCATAAATCAGCCAAATGGGTTCAAAAAATAGATTTTCAAAAACACACAAGATACACCATGTACCTCTCTCTCTCTCTGTGGACAATAATTAACTGGGGAAACCGCTTGTCGCTTCGCCCTCTAGAGGACACAATTAATCATTCTCCTCACCACAGCAAGAAAAGCAAAGGAAATAGTCTAGTAATTTGAAACAACAACAGCTTTAATCTCCACTAAAGGTCACTAGATAATATTATAGCTGGATTGGAATGATACAGGCATTCATTGCACCAGTGCTGGGATTTGGACAGAGTGCTACAGGTGATGGTGACTTAAATAGACCGCAAACCACTACTGATGGTACACAGCTCTAGCTAGTGTTTGGTGTTGTAGGAAGGCTGTGTGTGCAGAAATGGATCTACGTATCCCGATGTCGGATATCGCCGAATCAAGGTCAACTGTGTGACTACAGCTTGTGGCCTACGTGGGTCGTGTGACATGTTACAGCATCCCCTGTACGCATCCAGCCTATGTCATTCTCACGTACACACACACATACACTCTCGCACAGACATTTCAAACTGCTCTCTGCCCAGATGCCCAGCTGTTATGTAATATAGCTAGCTCAGCTCTGCAGGGGATAGAGTGCCTCTGTCTGTGTGTGTGTGTGTGCAGGGGTGCGGGGGTGGCACCAGTGCCCAGGACGCTCAGGTCCGTAGGGGCCAGCAGGGGACCTCTGTCATGTTGGAGGTATTCTGATGTTGGGTGGAGGATGTGGGTGTGTGTGGGGATTCTTTGAGGGATGGAGAAGGAATCATTTTAGCGTGAAATCAATCTCTCTCTTTCTTTTGCTCACTCGTTCTCTGGAAGTTTTGTCTCGTTACGTTTTCAAAGAGAGGGCAATCTGATCTTTGATGCTCTCCCCACATAAATAATTTGCTGAATACATTCACTTTTGAGGGAGCCAGAGCCAGTTTTCACTTCTCTCCACACTTTAGCTGAGCTCCATGGGCAAAATTTAGCATGCTGCGTTAAATTTGGCCTACAATAGGCATAAAACTCAGCTTGCAGTTATTTCACCACACACTGAACAATACAGTTTGCTACCTGAAGTTTTCTGAGGCCTTATTCATCACTACTGTGTGCCCTGGACTCCTAACTTGTGCTGACTGTACAAGATACCAGCTATCAGCTTGATGTCAGAAAACTGCCACTGTCTGACATTCCTAAATGACTGCAGGTCTCGATTGTCATTTAAAATGGGCTTCTGTGCTGTTCAGGTAGGACTACAGCACATACTTTAGCAGTAGGGTTTAGTATCCTTCCATCCTTTAGACTTGTGTCTAAAACTTACTGCTGAAAGGATGCTAAAACCTATCACATTCTTCTTCAATGCAACTGGGCTTTGCTCAGGGAGAGCCAGGTCCTGAATTAATTGATAGTTGACAAATTGATGTCGCTTTGGATAAAAGCATCTGCTAAATGTAAATATATTTTGTTATTGTCTGCATATTGTCTGCGTAACTATGGGATTGGACTGTGGCAAACCAGCATGTGGTATATCATCCATATCAGAATATTCTGGATGTGAGATGTATAAAATATCTGATGTAGGAGTCTGAAACAAACAGTAAGCAACGTGAACACAAAGAGGCTGGAAGCCCAGTAATTTCAGAGAGAGAGAGAGAGCGATAAAAGCCTTAAATAACCCCTGGAAGTGCCTCACAAAAGTAACTGCTCTCTCTCTCTCTCTCTGTGTTCCACACACACACACATATACAAAATGTTTTCAACTGTCACTTTCATTCCCTTTCCTTTAAAAACACAAATCCATTTTCATATCCTATCAGACTCACAGCCCTCCTCGCCTGTGCATACTGCCTGCGTCAGGAGGGCGACAAAAATCCTATCAAATTAAAAGTCTGACTGATGTGCTGTGCCATGTACATACACCCAGAGCTTGCTGACCTTGCTATCTTCAAATCTTCATCTTTGACAGGAACATGACTGATTTGGAATTGCAAGTCGCCCGCCCTCTCCCCAAAACAACCCCTGTCTCCATTTCAAAAGCAATCATGGAACATGGATATGACACGACGGCAACATGGCTTAAGTGAGTCTCTCGGATGCTCCATCCCTGGCATGTCATGCTGGAAGCAGTTGTCAGACAGCATCAAGCTCACAGCCCATTTCTCTTTCAATCTTGTCCTCTGTTTTCCCTTCCACTCCTCTGCCCTTTTAATTGTTGCCATCAGGTTCTCAGGAGCTTTGTTTGTCTGGTGCTCTTTGTGTGTGTGTGTGTGTGTGTGTTGGAGGGGTTGGGGGAGTCAGCTGAGGTAAGAGATAAATAGGACACATTCATGGAGAGCTAACAGGCAAGTACTGGAAAAATCTTATCATTATTTAAAAAAAAATGGCATCATTTGTCCTGTGATGTGAGTATGATATGCTGGATGTACTGAAGCCGCCATGTTGGAATCGTGCCAGTGACATCACTCCTCACTTGCGCTGCAGGCGGATGGTTATATCTGTGTCTATGAGCAGGGGTGTGTATCGGGGGGTGGGGGAGGGGTGGTGCTCTGGTTCGCGTGACCTTTCAGTTCATCCCCCTGTGCCTGTCTGTCATTCGTCTGCCCAATGAGGAGAAGGGTTGGGTTGTCAGGGGTTAGGGGTAGGACTCTCGCTCTCTTCCCACTGGAAGTGATTTGATTGAAGTGAAGTGGTTTGTCACATGGAGAGAAGTGGGGGTGGGGGGATGGTGGGGGGGGGTGCAGGGTGAGAGGGTCACACTCTCTGTTGGGGCTGTTCACCTCATCAAGCAGAAATGTCTGCAGGGTCAAACAATGGGGGCCGCAGCGCTGCCTCTCTCGACCTGCCCTTACTCTATGTCACGTCTCTTTTTCCATCAGCCCCTTTGCTTTTCAAACCCGCCCCCCAGCCACATCTGCACCCTCAGCCAGCCACCCCAGGATTCATCCCACTCCGAAAGGAACAAAATGTCCCCCTGTCATCTCCTCTTCCTCTTCCTCCTCCTCCTCTTGCCTTTCATACAAAATAACAGCTGTGTGATACGAGGGGACATGAGATCACTGCCGGCACGCTTCCAGCTCCCGATAACGACAACCTGGCTAGGCCTCGCCACAGCTGACTGGAAAAGTCACTCGCTAACTAACTCTACACTCCACACTCATGTGTATGTGTATTTGTACATACAACGTATATACATGAGAGGCCTTCCATTACCAACACACACAGGGAGTGTTGTCTCAATCCTCCTCTCATTTCGGTTTTGATGGGGGGCTGTGGCATGAGGTCTACGGAGGAGAGGAGAGAGATTTGGGGATGGTGGAGGAGGAGCACGGAGGAGAGGGGTGCCTGCTCCCTGTCACCCCCGATCAGGAGAGCCTCTCCCCCCAGAGAAGGCTCCTCGCATGCCCCTGCCCTTCCCCCACTGTCCCCAAAGAGCCACAGAGGGTTGTGGAAGTCACAGGGGCCAGGAAGGAGGAGAGAGAGAAACCTCAGTCCCACTCTCAGCCGTCGGCAGCCAATTGTGTAACCGGGGTCTGAAGAAGTCACTGCGTCTCTGGTCAAAGCAGTCTGACTCATTCATGGCTGCAGTAGCCACAGCAACTGGGCTAAAGTAAATGGACTGGGTGGTAAGATACAAACGGTAGCAATAGCGCCTCATAGTGGACACCATTGTCATTCTGAAGCCTGAGGCCAGATTCTATTCAGAGTCTGTTTGGATCTTGATTTGCATCTTACACAGACTACTCGATTCTGCACATGCATTCCTCGATTGAGGGATTGAGGCAGAATGAACAACTACAAGTACATAGCAGCTTAGCTAAAGTCAAGTCAAGTCATCTTTATTGTCAATTTCTCCACAAACACTATACATCCAGAGGAATTGAAAGCACGTTTCTCACTATTCCAGAGTGAGAGGAAGAGGTAGCATCACTGTCTTTTGCTGTGTGGGCCCCCTCACTGAAGATTAAGTAGGCTTCACAGAGCTAATGACAAATCTCCTATTCTACTATCTTTCAGTCACATCCTCCAGAGGATAAAAAAATAGCATTTTTTTTCTGTGAATGGCTAATGCTATTGCGCCTCTGCTAGCTGCATGTATAATACATGCCATACATTACTGTAAAAGGGGCCCTATCTGCTATTCTGAGTAGGCGAGCGCACGCTGCTGACGTCAGAGGAGAGCCGCTGTTCAGCAGCGCAGCCGGAGCGTCTCTGATGTCACCCGCCTCGTCTCGTCGCCTCCCTCACAGGCAGCTGTGTGGCACTGTGCTGGAGCTCTGAATAGGAAAAAAGCTCTCAGCTTTCCACACCATTTACAGTTAGTGTGTGTGTTTGTGTGTGTGTGCGTGTGTGCGTGTTACAGAGAGATAGAAAGAAGAGGGAGAGCTTTGAAGAGTGCCTGTAGGTGTGTGTGTGTGTGTGTGGAGGGGGGATAGATGCTTGAACATTAAACACAGGCAGGAGACAGTGTGAGCAGAGCCAATGGCAATGATTTGACTGAGCTTGTACTTGACTGATGCCGTTGACTGATCGCTGTTGTGCCATTGCATTTGGCTGTATGCCCGTGTGTATGGAAGAGAGAAGGAGAGAGAGAGAGAGAGAGAGAGAGAGATCAAAGTGAGGATGAGGAGTTGTTCCATGCTGGTGGAATGACCGTTCGAGAGCAACAGATACCCTCTCCACCTTCAAGAAATTCTTGAGGACCCTGCTCCTCCAAGAATATTGCCTGGCTAAATATTTCTGAATACCAGGAATGCACTTACAATGCACCTCCCACTCTCTCTCTACACTACACTTTTATTACACTGCTACACTTTCATCTCAAAATACTGCAAATTTCATGTTAGCAATGTGCACACGTAGTTTTTAATTGGGCCGTAGCTTGAATGTTTATCCTCCTTCTAGTCGCTTTGGATAAAAACGTCTGCTGAATGCATACATGTGAATAATGAGATCCTGTGTTGGGCAGTTGGTGTTTGTGTTGTGCATGTGTGTGTTGTGTGTGCATGTGTGTGAGAGAGAGTGAGAGAGAGAGTAAGGTGAAGGGAGGTGAGAGATGAGAAGAGCTGGTCAGACGTGCTCATGCCAGCAGGTCAGGCCATAACCTGCAGGGATCAGTGAGGTGGTTCTGGGTGTGGAGAGGAGCGGAGTGGGGGTGTAAACACAGAGCCTGTCAGCACCCTAGTCGAGCAAAGTCAGGGCCGGGCTGCTCAATTACCACCTTACTGATGGGCTTTATTACCCACTCACACCTCTGTACTTTGAGTTTCTATTCCCTTGTCTTTCTATCCGTCCCTCTCACGCACACAATCGCAACTAACAAACACAGAGGCTGGCAGGCACACATTTAGAGAGAGAGAGAGAGACAGGCGGTCACACACACACACACACACACACACACACACACACAAACACACGCACACAAATACACACAGACACATACAGAGAGTGCGAGAGAGGCAGGCAGGCACACACAAACACCTCAGCGTTTGCCCAGGGTGACCAGATGGAGGGGGAACAGTGGGTCATCACAGGCCTCCAGAATGAGTCTCTAAACATACATACATTCAGAAAAAAAACAAAACACAAATTCAAACACCAATTCATAACCACAAAGATGTCAGCGCAGAGACCTAAATTAATTGTCTCTACGTGCATGAAACAGACATACAAGTGAAAATAAAAATGCAGTGACCTCCAAGGGACACTGGTATTTCAGATCAGTACCCTTGTGTACCAGGTCCCCAGGTGGCCGAGTGGGTGTTTATGAGGCATTACCCTTTGCCGTGAAAAAGAAACACTTAAGACCCACACACTGCAGATGTGCACTATCCATTAATCCAACTGCCAGCTCATGGCAAATCCATCTCCTTGTTGTCCTGGAGTCATTCTATTTGCCGTGACTGTTCAGCTGGATTCAGGCATTGCTCCCGAGCATTTACGGGCATTCTGCTCAGACTGTTAAACACCTGTCCGAAAGAAAATCATCGATCATTCACATCACACACATCATCACCTGTGTTTTCTTTTCTTTTTTTCAGAAAAAAAGAAGAAAAGAAGTGTTTTCTTTTTTATGTTATCTCTTCTGAAAGACATTTTTGACTGAAGAGCATGGAAACGTTGACACTTCTGATAACACAACAGATAAAAATCCTTCCCGGAACCAGCCTTTACGTTGTGCCAAATTGTCTGAGCCACGCGACAGCCTCACAGTTTCACTCGTGCTTGTTCCACCTCACTGCCAAAGCGCTGTGATTTTTCCTTGGATCTTGGAAATGAGTTACAAACTGACAAGTAGTCATTAATGGAAATGGCCATTTGCCCCCCAGCTGTGAGGCAGGCTAAGGTTAGCAGCGTCAATTCGTCTTCAACTTCTCTTTTTTGACATCAGATCTGTTTGACTGAATGTTGGGAAATGTTAGGAAAACAGTATTTGTGGGGCAAGGGCCATGTCTGTTCACGTGCATTGGATAAAATAAGGCTGTTTACAGCTTTGAAGTTACAAAAACAGAGGCCACACCAGGCCATAACCCTGACCACGTCTTAAAAAAACTGCCCAGTGTGCGCTGGGATTTGCCCAGTCACAGCTCTTGCAAAGTAAACATGAACATTGAGAAATGCATTAACGTCACAATCCTCCGCTTTTTAGACAACAGTATGTGTGTGTACTGAGTTAGAACAAACCTAAGCAGCTTAACTCTGTGCGGTTAATGTACAATTACTCCAGAAGTCGAAAGAAAGATTTGTCAATGAAAAGAACAGGGCTTTGTAATGATTACTTAGTTCGTTCATGACCATGGACATGTTTCCTTCCATGGAAAGAAAACATTTAAAGTTTTAGAAATCTCATTAAAAATACTTAGAGTAGCTTTAATGCTATAGTATATAATGTATTTCAAAGCAGCGCTACACTGCTGTTTATCTCTCAGCAGTACACACAGACATGCACCATAAGCATAAAGTGAGACATACCTTGTATTAAGAAAATGGCCTAGAGGAAATACATATGAAGAAATCACTATGGGTAAAAGCATTTGCTATAACATGCAATACACCTACAATATAGTTTTCCAGAATGTTCTGTATCATATCTAGATCCAGATGACAGTACAATGAAGATGTGATGATATATGCAGATATACACTAATATCACAACAACATTAGACACCAACTGATCATGTGAGCCATCACGTCAGTGTGCACCTGAAATGGCTGCTCAACCCCCGATGGCAGCAGACAGCATGACCACCTCTCCGCATGCCTCTCCACCTCTCGGCAAGTGACCGTCATGGTCGTAAGATGAATTGTCTGTGCTTACATCTTACCCGGGCACTCTGACGTCGGACGGAACAGTGTGTTTTCGCAAGAGTCGCTGGGGTGTGCGGGCAATTTAATCTGCCCCAGCTCAGGTTCCCCTTGGCCCAGATCTGTCAGCCTGAGAAAAAAGTATTTCCCTTGTCTGTGGAGGTCACACGTGTCACATTCTTGGGTGGCAAAATAGCTGGCGTGAAAAAAAAAAAAAAATCAGCAATGCTTACAGTGAGAAACCACTCTCACACACAACTGTGCCTATCAAAACAAACTGCTGTCAGTAAGGCACATGATCAGCTTGAGGGCATGAGCATGTGCTTATATGCTAATGATAGCAGATTTTGTGCTTTAAAAAACATCACGCTCGTAGTAATGAATCTTAAGGGTTGTGCATCCCATTCAGTTTTGAGCACTGACCGAGGCTTTGCTGCTACAGCGTTGCCCACAGAGTTAATACTGGATTACTAACTTGTCAACTGACATTTACCGTGCAACAGTACATAACTGTATGGTACTGTTTAAAACATTCCATTGAAATGCTACTCTCATCCCTCTGAGCTTATACACTCTGTGGCTTTTGATTAAATTCACTGGGAGGGTTTTGGCTAGGTAGATGGTGAAAGCTAGTGCATGCAAGCCACATGGCGAGCTGGGATGCTATGTTTTGCATGATGCTATGCTAGATTTGTTGCGTGCCAAAGCGCTCACTGCTGTGTCTACAGTGTATACATTTTAGGTCCTGATAATGATGTTATAGGGGTCTCTGGATATTGCCCTCCTCAATTGTCATACTTAATACTCACATGTGGTGAAATCTCTGCATCCTTCTCCACCCCTGTGTTCCTCAGGCAACAAAACTTGGGTACAAATTGAGAGCAGCAATTCTTTGTCTCTTTGTTGTTAGGAACATGCTGTAATTACCTTTTGAGAGGAGATGGCAGATGCTGTGTGAATCTGTTACTGCAGCAGGTTGCTGTTTACGACCCGTCACATCGCCACTGTTTTTTTCCCCTCCAGCTATTGTTCCGTGTTTTGTGTTTGACCCTGGGTTGAACTCTTGTCTATCCTCTTGGCTTTCTGTTCATTAGTGTGGTAATAATGAGTTTTTTTGGGGTGAGGCAGAGATAGCCTTCCCCGACTACCTTTAGCAGCGAGTCCTTTTTAAAATGGGTTTGTGTAAAGCTGGGTTTAAAGCCAGCTGTCTACCTGAGTCTATCTGTCTATCTTTCTTTTCTTTTTTAAAAAGTATTTAAACACCTTCAGCATATTTTCCCCCAGCAGGCCAACATTTGTGTCTGCCTGTCAGACAGCAGGGCTCATTCTTAACCTCATCAGCTACTCCCTATGAACCACAACAAATCATGAGGGATTGGTGCTTCCTGTATCCCACTGACCTTTGTGGTGGCAAAAGCCTCTCTGCAGACCTGACACCTCCCTCGATGACACGTGCCACCACACAGGCGGAGCAACACAGAGGGCTGCTGCCAGCCAGCTAGTTTAACTTTTATGAGGGAGAGAGAGGAAGAGAGAGAGACTGAGGAGAAACTTTGACTCAGATTATCTGCAGAGCTTCTCTGTGAGGCCTGGTATTGCACACCCTGGTACTTACCAACTAAACTAATAAGCTCAGTCAATATAACTTAATGAAGAGGGAGAAAGAGATGAAGAGATGTGTCTTCTCAACTGACAGTTAACATTTATTGTACAACATTACATAACTGTATGGTACTGTTTGAGACATTCAGTTGAAACACCACTCTCATCACTTTGAGCTAACACATTCTCTAGCTACTGATTCAGTTAACTGGGAGGTTTTTTGCTAGGTCGATGGTGAAAGCTCCTGCACGCAAGCCACCTTGCAAGCTGGGATGCTATGTCTGGATTCAGGTGAGGCAGATTTGTTGTGCCAAAGTGCTCACTGCCGTGTCTACACTTTGGAGCCACTGGCTCTTATGCTAATTATAGCATTAGCCCTGCTGAGGAATACTGACCCAGGAGCACAGTGAAGGGGGATTGGGGTCAGGCGTTCTCACTGTCCATAGCAGGGAACATCTTACAAGGTTATGTGATTAACGTCGGGGCTAAGACTGGCCTACAGCTCCCAAGTGAATGAACCTCAAGCAGAAAGCTACAACCAGGGAAATGTGCCTGGCCAAAAATAGCATTATTCCTGCTACTTGGGATTTTTAATCCACTGTGTGCGTACCACGTTCTTAACATAGCTGTGGACCAGTCTGTCCACTACTTCCTTCACATTGAGAAATGTGTGACATAATGATATTATTGGATTTACCTTTCTGTTGTGCCTAACAGCAAAGATGCAATATTGTGACACCCTTAACCAAATTAAAGAGCATTGTGACTGATTAACTACGTATGAGTCTGACAAGGTAATTAAGCCACTAGTCAACTACGTATGAGTCTGACAAGGTAATTAAGCTACTAGCCACTATCACTAGTAATTTTGTCTTTTTACATAAAATTTATAACTGGTTTCCTGGTTTCCAGGTTTCACATCTATTTCTGTTTTTTTTTTTCTGTGGGGGGGGGGGGGGTATGGTTGTGAACCTTGTCAAGGACTTCTAAAGCCTCTTTGCTCTTTATGAAAGTGTCTTATATAATTATATATTCATAAATACATTAGCTCACTAATCATATACAGCAAGCAGTGAACAGTTGCTGTGGTAGGCTAGTTCATTCTGTTTTACACTTGGCTCACATGTAAAGGCACTATTCACTCAGTGGTAGGTCCATGCATAGTGTGTGTGTGTGCGCACCTGTGTGTGTGTTCGTGTGCATGTGTGTGTGTGTGTGTTGAGAACCTCCTGAACTCAACAGAATACACAGACATAGACTGCTTTCTCCAGGAGGTCCGGCTCGCGGTGATGTCGAAGGCCATCCGTTACATTAGCCTCCAGAAACACGGCCTTTTCGGGCCGGCTCCATTGATGTCCAATGCCTACCATCTGCTCCCAGCATGCCTTCCTTCCAAGCACCACCACCCTTAGCCCTGCTGCTCCCTGCACTAACCCCCCACCTTCCCTCCATCTCTGCGGGGCTCTGGGGCGGCGGGCGCACAAGCGAGACGTAACTGTGTTTGCATTGATCTGCCGCATCGACGAGAGGCCGTCCTCTTGAGGGCTGTCCGAAGACTGGGACATGTGATACAGGGTAGTTCAGACCTCTTGTGGTGCACTGGCAATCCAGAAGTTTCTCTGTCTCTTTAGTTTGCAAGTATTATTAGTGCTTTCTATAAAGTCAGACGTGAATTGATCTCATAACAGCAATTTCTATGTTAAGTTAAACAGAGTAAATGTAATCTAAAAGTCAATAGCATTGCCTTTTCTGTTTGACAAAAAGGTATTTCTCATTTATTGCAATTCAACAAGCAGAGACAATAGGCAGCACTTATGGATCTAGGTCGTGATGAAGCTGATGGAGTTGTGTTCATGTTTTAAAATGGCAGGATGAGTCAGAGTTGTTCAATGACAAAAACTTGCACAGTACCCTGCACTGTACTTTCATTATTTATCTATTTAGATCCACTGAAGTCGATGAACGTTGAAAGAAACAGTAGCAGTGTGCTTCTATAATGATCCGGAATGTTTCTGTTAGTCTGCATGTAGCACTTGCGTCAGACTGGCCCTATCAGGAGCTGTTTAAAACATGAGGCTCCTGGGGGCTGGTGGTTCATTTTCCGGCTGAGATATGTTGTAATGGTGGAAATTCTCCAAAAGGAACATGTAGCTGTGAATCATTTGCCCACGCCATGTTCCTGTCGGGGGTTAATATGAATGTGTTGTTGTGGGCTGACCATGGGGGGGGTTTGTGTGTGTGTGTGTGTGTGTGTGTGTGTGTGTGTGTGTGGGAGGGGAGGGTGGGGTTGATGCTGTGAGGTGAAGCAGAGTGTGCTGACCTCTTGTTTATAATGCACAGCTGGTCATCCCCACACACCTCCCCTCCAGCCATCTCCTATTCCCCTACCCCCCCTCGTCGGCAGGATTGCTTTCTAAAGGGGCCACCTTTGACCTTCAGGATCCCCCCACCTGACAGTGCCCGTGGTGCCAATTTGAGATGCCACAGGAAACCCTGCCCCACATTCCCTGCAACCCCCACCCCCCGCCCCCCGCGCCCTTCTCCCCTTTCCTCACTTGCCCCTCTTCTCCAACCACTTTCCACCCCAGCTCTGCCTGCTCTCAGCCCATACGTGACCAGGCCTGAAGACGGCGGTGGCTGGTGGGGGGATGGGGAGGAATGACGACACCTAATCCGGCAGGCAGGCAGCTCTGTTCTTGTGTAAGAGGCTTGGAGCGTCAGGGAGGTAGGGCGAGGTGAGGAGCAGATCAGGCAAGCCGGGCAGGCGGTGTTGGCAGTGGTGGTGGAGGCTTTGGGTTTAGGGAAGGGCTGGGACGAGGAGTAGTGGAGCGGGAGGCCGTCTCTTTTTAAGTGGTGGCTGTAACTCACTGAGATTGGGCATGTGGCTCCTGCTGCTGCTCGGCTGCCGAATCAGCACTTTTCTCTAGGGGCGTCAGCGTTTGAGGGAGGTGATGGGCGAAAGAAGGCGATTGGTCTGTTTTTGGCTAGGTCAGGGAGCATGTGTTTGTGTGTGTGTGTGTGTGTGTGTTTGAGAAGAATGAGAGAGCAAGGAAGAAATAGAGAGAGAGAGAGAGGGTGCACTGCAGCTGAGGAAGCTGGCTACAGGAAGTTTAAGCAGAAGCCTAGGGGAAGTGGCAATAACTGACAGACTAACAGATAGAGAGATTGATAGACAGTCTGACAGTTACCTTTGCCTCACCAGCTCTGACAGAAACAGTGAAACGACTCGTTTGAGCGCCTCAGGAGTGACAGCGCATGCAGCATATTTCCATAAGACGTTCTTTGTCACAGACTGTCCTGAATACATGTGTGCTTCACCTTTGCTGAAGTGGCATTAGATTTGGCATACTTTCACGAAACCCTTCTGTTGGAATAAAAAAGAACACAATAGAAATAGTAAACACTCAGCTATTTGGAGAACTCGTGTTGATTTCCCCTCTGAACACCCTGAGGCTCTGTGTGTCAATCCAGATGACCTTTTGTGTTGCTGCTACACCGAATTGCAAACGTGCCCACCTGCTGTCCCTCAAATGCCCGAGGTATATATCTGCTCCTTACATAAGCCGGGGAATAAATATTTCAGGCTCTGTGGAGCCTCTGCCACTTTGCTGTGGGCCTCTGTGTTTGGCTATAAGAAACCCACTCACTGGGGAACAGCCATTGCCTGAGTAAACACATTATCGGCGTGTGCTCAAGTGGGTGGAAAAAAAAAAAACGGGATCTGATAAGGACTTTACTGGACAGATTAAAATAGACCATGCAGTGGCACAACACCTTTTTTTTATGAAAAAGCGGCCTAAAGCATTTTTTTCCCTCCCCATGTTCCAGTGAATACCAACTGTAGAGGAGAGGCCATTATGTAACCTATGTCATACTAGCATTTAGCTTTTAACCTCTGGCACACTAACTCACCAAGGTCTTAATAGGTGAACTTAGGAGCGGTTGTGAGGTTAGCGCTCATGTCAGTGACAGGCTTTAGCGCATTAAAAAGATCAGCAAGATGTAGTCAGGGAAAACAGAGAAGCCTGAGTGTGACACTAGCAGTTAAGGTCCAGCAGGTGTCTCACATATGTGCTGTCTGCCAGTGCTCTCAACGTCTGTCTCTGTGTGTGTGTGTGTGTGTGTGTAGTGTATGTTTATTTATTAAAAAAAAAAAAAAGAAAGAAATACGTTTGGAATGTGTGCCTTGCGGTTCTCTGTGACAAGAATTTGAACTCTCTTTTTTCCATAGTCATTGTGAGCTTCTTTCCTTGAAAAACAAGCCACTGTGGAGCCTGCTAATTAGTACTGAGAAAGTACTAGGTGGTTAGGCTTGTAAATGTCATAAAAACTAGATGTACCGCATAGCGATACATGGTATGACCGCCGCAATGTATTGAAATGTGAGAACTGTTGGCATGACAAGTGTGTGGTAGAACAGTGTTGTGAGGTGGGAATTAGATTGGAAATTATGTCTTGGAAGTGGGTATGGATGTGTTTTTTGAATGAATGAGATTGTGTGTGATTTTGTAGTGTGTAGGAGTGATTTATGAAAGGGTAGGTGTTGTCATAGTATGTATGTAGCCTACATGTGTGAATTTGAACTCTTGCCACTTGGTGTTTGTGTAGAGATGGTAGTCATAAGATTGTCTTGTATGGAGTATTATATAAAAATATATATATATATATATATATATAGGTCTTTTGACACCTATATATGGCGATAAACAGCGCCCCCTATGACGAAATGTCACAAAATTTAGTACACATGAGAAGAAAGCTGTTTAGAGATGGCATGTCAACTTTGACCAAATTTGAGCAATTAAAAGCCAAGATATGTACTTTTGAAAAATTTTAAGCTACGTGTTCAATGTTCATTGACGTGTAACTTCGAAACAATTTATCTCAAGATAAATCCTTTGATAACTTTTTGTCAGCATTGTCTGCAGATGACGTATACCAAATTTGGTGAGATTCTCATTAACGGCCTATGACGGGTTCGTTCAGATTCATTTTCGCAATGTTCAAATTTCATGTAAATTGTTTTCGTTGGAAGTGGGCGTCGACCAGTGTTTTCCATGCGTGAGGTTCAATAGATTTCACGATAAAAAAAAAAATGTTGTAAACATTAGCATTCTCTAGATAATAGGCAAAATCACATTTCTACAATTACAGCGCCCCCTATGGACCAAATTTTATGGCATGTGCTGTGGTTTCAGAGGTCTTTGTGGTGATCGTACATGACATATTTCGTGCAGTTCCCACCTTCTCGGTCCAAGATATTGGCAACTCAAAATCCCAATTTTTGCATTTACCCTAATCACTAGGTGGCGGTTTGCTTCACGTGAGCGTTTATGGGCTGGGTCGATACGTCTCTGTAACACCAACATACTAACACAAAATCGTTATCTTGGGCAAAAATGTTAACGAGTTATTTAACAAAAACTGGTTTTTGACACCTAGCTTCGGCGATAAACAGCGCCCCCTATGACGAAATGTCACAAAATTTAGTACACATGACAAAAAAGCAGTTTAGAGATGGCATGCCAAGTTTGACCAAATTTGAGCAATTAAAAGCCAAGATATGTACTTTTAAAAAATTTTAAGCTACGTGTTCAATGTTCATTGACGTGTAACTTCGAAACAATTTATCTCAAGATAAATCCTTTGATAACTTTTTGTCAGCATTGTCTGTAGATGACGTATACCAAATTTGGTGAGATTCACATTAACGGCCTATGACGAGTTCGTTCAGATTCGTTTTGGCAATGTTAAAATTTCACGTAAACCGTTTTCGTTGGAAGTGGGCGTCGACCAGTGTTTTCAATGCGTGAGGGTCAGTAGTTTTCACAATAAAAAGAAAATTGCTGTAAACATTAGCATTCTCTAGATAATAGGCAAAATGACATTTTCTGCAATTACAGCGCCCCCTATGGTCCAAATTTCATGGCTTGTGCTGTGGTTTTAGAAGTCTTTAGGGTGATCGTGCATGACATATTTTGCGCAGTTCCCAGCTTCTCGGTCCAAGATATTGCCAACTCAAAATCCCAATTTTTGCATTTACCCATATCAGTAGGTGGCGCTATGCTTCAAGTGAGTGTTTATGGGCTGGGTCGATACGTCTCTGTAACACCGACATATTACAAAAATTTCATGTTGTTGGGTGAAAGGTTCATCGAGTTATTCAGCGAAAACTTTTGCCGGTCTCCCCCTCTTTGACGGACACTGGCACAGTGGGGGGGGGGCCCTTGGGGGCCAAAAGCTCATATTCGCTCACAAACTTCTAGGGCTACATGCCTACAAACATTCATCTCCCCCTGAGTTTCAGTGTCCCGGGAATCGTTGACGGAAAATCGGTGAAAAAAAAAAAAAAAAAGGGAAAAAACGTGCAGCAACACCAATATGACCGCTTTCGCTAGCTTCGCTAGCGGCGGTCATAATAAGAACAATAACATCAGCACACGTCACAACAGCAGCACAAGCAGCAAAAACAGACTGTGACGGATGATTGGCTGAATGGAGGAACCCCACCATTAAGTGAAGTGCTGGGCTGGTAAAGAGTGGGGGTTGGGGGTGGGGGGGGGGCGTCCTTGTAATTGTCAGTCAGACATCGCTACTCTCACTGTACACATTTCCAATACACTACTGCAAGTCTCTCTCTCTCTCTTTCTCTCTCTCTCTCTGCATGCATAGAAGGCAGGCATCTTTTAAGCCACCATTCCCAGAGTAAGACCGTAGAAGAAGATTATTATGGGTAATGGTACAGAAATGGTTATTACCGTATTGTTACTGTAATATGTGCTTTAATGTTCCTGTAGCATTAAGAACGGGTTGACAACGTCTTGTGCACAACAAGCTCACAAGTAAAACAAATAATTTCTTGTCAAATAAAGTTAAACTAAGTTCTTACTATACGTTGCATCATTTCTTTCAGAAGCTTTATCATTTCCCCTTTGAATCTCTACACAGACAGACAGTTTGCCAACATCAGATATTCCAGTCACTGCCTTGAGCAATTTTTCCCCCTACTTTTGACACCCCTGAACGACAGTTGTTATTTTCTCGCTTGTTATTTTGGGATCACGGTTTAATCATGATTACCAAAGGGTCGCTGCTGGTCCACAGCCACAGTGGCACTAGATAAGGGACAGGAATGTGGGCTAAGAAAACAGTCTAGGTCTATATGTTCGCCTGTGTTGTGGCCAATGAGATAATAACGATAAAGTGCCTGGGAGAAGGAACAGGTGGAGCCCCGAGTCATGTGACATGGGCAGATGGAAGAGACACAAAGGACACCTGCCTGTTGACATCGAGCTTGTTTTAAAGCTGCCTTACGCAACATGCCGAGCCGAGCTTTACATCCTAAGCCACATGGTAACAGACCCGCTGTTTGTAATGTCATAATTAAGCTGAAACCATTAGGTGACCTCCTGGCCAAATAGAGGAGCTGCTCCACTGTGGAAGAGGCACACTGGCAGTCTCAGGTTCTAGTGGGTTTGAGGTCTTTCTGAATATAGAACTGTTTACTTCATCAGATTTAGACAACGAGAGCAAATGCTACTGGGAAACTAAGGTAACACACATAACACTACATGAATATAATGTATTCATGAAACTAAATCTCAAATAAACTGGCATACACAGAGCCCAGTACTGCTCTCTTAGTTCCCCACTCAACATCAACTACTGTACAAGCCTCTAGAGATATCACTTTCAAGATTAGGTTTTGAAAGGCTTAGCATTTGCTAGAGTCCATCTACAGGAGGTGGATTTCATAACAGCGCTTCGACATCTGTTCGCCTCCCTTTCAACCCCCTGAGTTTTGGATTAGCTTCTACCATGGTTTGAGACGGATCCACCACCGGTGACACTTTACATTTGTCATTTCCTCTTAAATAACCTGCATATGAGCATGAACTCATATTTTATTGTGCAGTTTCAGCGATGCTCTCACATATGGAAAGTCTTTCTAGAAAGTTTCATGGAAGAGTATCCTTATGAATTGAAAAATCGGACTGTTCACTCTGGATGCCATTTTGGTAGATGCATTTAAAGACCAGATGCATCATGCGCTGGATCGATGAAGCAATAAACTGATACTTTCTTCATGAGCCAGAAATACAGCTGTTACCCGAGCCTTGGTCTTAGTATCTGCTAGCACAGTGGAGTGCTAGAGTTACCATGGTACCCCAGTGGTGTTGCTTATTCCATTTGCTCGCAGGGTAGAAATAAACATGCTCATCAGTAATTGGACTCGGAGGATGTGCTGCTTGTTCGCTCGCTCCCCTCCTGAACGTTTGGCAGCGGAGGCCATTTTCCTCTCGATCAGGCAAACACACTTGTGACGCACGTCCCACTCGGCAAGAGCGACACTTAATGCAACAGGAATAGCAGACGCTCGAATCATTACGCTTTCATCTCCCAGCCTCTCCTTATTTACAAGGAGGTGAAAACGAGAGAGAGAGAGAGAAAGAGAGGAGAAAAAGACTCTCACATACATGAACACACAGAGATGGAGAGAGAAAATGTGGAGGGTATAGCATTCATCCATTCTCTTGTATAGCACATTGATGTGCAAATAGTACCTTTGATCGTGCTAGTTATGCTTAGCTTGTCTGAGAGGGTGGGTGATGCAGGGCACTTGGAGCAAAAATGTGAGTATGTGTGTGTGTGTGTGTGTGTGTGTTAGGGGGCAGGGGGGTTGTTTGCATCAGGCCCCGCTTGAGGTCATACTACCTACTGAGTGGCGTTAATCATAACAGGCCACACACTCAGTTGTCCCGAACTTGTGTGTTTTTTTTCTGCCCTCCTCTATTCTCATTTTGTATGTGGTTGCCTGGTGCTTAAATGCATGGTTGTTCAAACACACACACACACACACTCACATGCACATGCGCACGTGGATGGTCAGTTACACAAACAAATTCAAGCTCAGACTCACACACACACACACACACACACACACACACACATACACACTCCACAATCACACAGTTACCATCTCTTGCTGTGCAGGCAGGCTCCTCCTTTTTCATGGAGCGAATTCAATGAGTTCACATCGAGCAGGCCACCTGTTCTCAAGTCATTGGACAGGTGGAACCAAATACCCGTATCTCACACACACACACACACACACACACACACACACACACACACACACACACACACACAGACCTAATGGAGCATGTGCAGACCACACTTTGTGTAGCACTTCCAGTTCTGACATTTGTCAACATCATGTACTTTTATCCATCTATAGACGGCTCATTGGGTCCCAGAAAAGAAGGAAGAATGGATGGATTCAAGTTTGATGTGTAAATCCCTGCCTACATACAGCAAGCCTGAAGCCTAGAAAGAAAGAAAAAAAAATCATTTGTTTGAATCAAAGCTGTGTGTAAAATTGGCCTGTCTATAACTTGCTTCTGAACTAATCTTCATGATGTCCTTTGTGAACCGAATGGCAATTGCATTTGCCCCGCTAGTGAATGGGATCACTGTGAAGCCTTCATGAGGAGTGCTGTTTGAAATGTAAAAAGGATTCTCATTTACCATTCAACTGTCCCTGTGTGACCCGATCTCTCAGTTAGTCCATCTTACACAGACAGTTCTGCAGTTAATAAGGCTGCTTCTGAGGGCTCCCAAAAGAGAACTTGAACACCCAAAAGCAATTCTTTTCTATTGCTCCTAGGCACTAGAGTAGGATGGGAATGCAAGCAATGGCAGTTGACCCTAGAAGTGCTGCTAGCGATGCTGCTTTTTTCTCGTGATTGTCTAAAACCATTGGTATGGTTGTCATAACGCCTGATGGAACAACGGTGCAGTTTTTCAATCTGGACAACATCTACTAGTTCAAGAACTGAATGGATTATTTTATTAGAGTTAGTTCACACTTCAGTGGAAATAAAACACACTGCATGACAACTAATTGCTTTTGAGGTATGGAAAGTGAACCAGGAGGAGTGGGTATATCTGTGTTTTTGTGAGTGTGTGTGTGTGTGTGTGTGTGTGTGTGTGTGAGAGAGAGAGCGAGTATGCGAGCCAGACACGGTGAGTGGTTTTAGGTGCTGTTGCTCTACCATAGGCATGTTTTGGGAGACAGATGGTGTGGGTGACTGCAAGAGTACTGAGTCATCAGTTTTAAGGTGAAAGTGGCAATAAGTCACACTTATTACTGCCTGGATCGTGTTCCCTGCACACCCAGTCCCCACGCTTAACTAACCAAGATAAGAAGGCACACATTGTTCACTTGGCATTCACTAAGTGCTTATCGCCAGAATTAGGCTGAAAATGGCGAAGGAGATTTCAACATAATAGTTGCACATAATTATTATGTTTTCGCCCACGTTTGTCTATCTGTTTGTTTGTCTGTCTGTTTATATGTCTGTGAGCTACACAACTCGAGAAGTAATGCACAGATTTAGATTAACTTTTTGTGGGTTTCGTGGGTATTGGACCAAGGAACAGATAATTACATTTTGGTGGTGATCCAGAACAATGTCTGGAATTTGTATTGGGTCAGTGACCCTATATTGCCTTTGCACTTTCCTTGTGCTTTTCTAGTTGTGGAAATGTTTGGCAGGCACGTGAATGCATATTATGGGAAAACAACTATGCATTTCCCATCATTGCAGTGTTTTACATAAAACACCATATGTCACCAAAGCTGAGATACAATATAATGGTCAGTCTCACCTTCCCATGCAATGAGGATGGGGACCATGGCTAAATTGTGTATGTTACTCAATGTTGCAGCTCAATGCTCAAAAATAAGACAAAAAAAATGCTATTTTCACTGACGCACAAAACTATACACTACAGACTACCCCTCATGTTCATGGCTTTTTAAATATGTTTCCATAATCCAGCGTTCGCTAACCAAAAGCAGTTATTACATAATTGCACCAATCCTCCCTCCCCCCGTTCCCTTTTCCTGTGGCTGTCCCTATTCTGCTCGTACACTCCTGTGCCCCTCATCCTCTCTGAATCAGGCTCTTTCTGAAGGCAAAATAATTCTATCTGAAGTCAAAAGAGGGAATTAACTTTAAAAGCTCTCAGCCTCACTAATATAGGGCTTGATAAAAGCAATGACAGACGGTCTCTAAGCTGTAAAGCTGGATCACTTTTTGAAATAATGTTGTTAAGAATGGGCCTAGTGAATTTAGCAAAGATTCAAATTTTGATAACCTTGGGATATGAAAAGGTATTGAAATAGTAATTGAAATAGAATAGAAATTGACTGGATACTGATAGACTGAATGATAAGAAGAAATATTGTATACTGTATAAAAGTGTCTTAAAAGAATCTACATCACATCTCTATTAAAGTCCATTTACCCATGGTGAACCATTGTTTGACACGTAAAAAGAGGATATTTTAGTGTTCATTCTAATTTTGCATTTCACCACTGGTCTAGCAATCTTTTGCTTCAGACTGCTGCAGTGAATTGACTTTTGTGTCTTTCAAGGTCACTCTGCTCTGCCTCATTATGCTTGTAAATCCAGTACTTAGCTATAATTAATATGAGCATACAGTACTAGGCCTTCGTCAAGCCCCTCAGTAGGACTTGAAACATCCTGTTGAGTGCCCACAAGATGGGGAAGATCAGCTGAGGGCAACACACTCTATTTTCCCCATTAAGACGACTGAAGGCTGAAGATTACAGCTCTTTGCCTGTGCCCGCTTGTCCTTGTCTGACCATCTCTCCATCTGCGCTTCTCTACCGTGTCCTTGTGTGCAGGGCCGCAGTGCCAACCTTAGAGCGGGCCATCCAGCTGTGGGGCATCCTCCGCCTGGTGACCCGACCCTGACCCCATCCTCACCCTGCCTGCTGCCACCCGCCGGCCTCTGAGAGCAGTTCTGCTTTAGCCAAACGGCTCTCACCTTGCATAACACTGTTATTCACACACGCAATGCACACACACATTACACATGCAAGTTGGGTTTTACACACTGTTTTACTATGGTTGTGTGTGTGAAACCCTGTTTTACAGGGTTTTACACACACAAACACACAGGCACACGTGCACATGCGTGCACACACACACACACACACACACACACACACACACACACACACACACACACACACACACAGTCACTCAGACACACACACATGTACAAACAGTCAGATAACATTCTCTGCTCATCAAGCACACATTCATACAAAACATCAGACATTTAGTTCAAGCACTCTTGAGGGCAAGTAGTGTTGGGTCACACCTACGCATACACTCACGACACACAAACACCTACACACACAACCTGTACACCCCACACGAAGGATAAACAGCTTTCTCTGCATAGCTCTCCATCCTTCTTTCTCTCTCTCTCTATCTGTCCACTTGTCAGGCTGCCAGCACTTCATTGCTATTGATTTGATTTCAACTCCATCAGCATGCCCCGTGTTATCACTCACTCAGCACTTGCTTCATTTTTCCCCCCTCTCTCTCTCTCTCTCTCTCTCTCTCCAACCATAATCGTCTCAGGACTAGGCCCTGGCAAGTGAGGGAGGGAGTGCTACTCGCAGTGTAGGACGCCTGAGCACATATGATTAATCAATTTCAATTATCTCCAGAACAGTAAATAATATTCTAATTATAGGCCAGCAGACGTTTACGACCACTGTCAGTGATTGTGGCTGGACCTCCAGCCATCTCAGCCCAAGCTCCGAGCACTTAAACACACTGGCTTGTGGCCGAGATGGCTGGGGGTAAGACGTATGATTGCACAGGCACTCATTGACTGGTGGGTTGATATGACTTGCTCAAGGCTCTGATCACCCCATTAGAGAGTGACAACTCGCTGCAAGCCAAGGGCCCATGTGTTACAACGCCGCAAAGCCATCATCACCTCAATCCCATTTACACTGGTGCCATAATACTGTCATGAGACGTCACGTATGCACTCATTTTTGTATTATCCTTGAATGTGTTACCAAAGCCTCTGCTTACCTCTCGTATTGTGCTGAGCGCCATCGTACTAGCTGTAAGCTAACATTTAATGTTCTAAATCCAGTCTACAAAACTGTCCGAGAGATTCAAAAGTAAATTTAATATCTTGTCTCTTCACTAAGAGTAGTAGCTCATCAGTAAAACCTCAGAGGAGGAGTAATTGGGCCTTGCATGATTTGATACTGTTTGGTGACCATGCGATACGCAGTGCTGCATGCGAAATTGCCAGCCTCAAAGGAACCCATGCAGCCATTAGTTGTGAATGCATGTATGTTTATGGTGAATAGATGGCTCCCCTGATGTAACCGAAGAGATTGCTGGGCTTAATTGCACTATGCTGATCCCTAGGGTTGAGTGTGTGACTGGTCTATTAAAAGCTCCCCTCCTCTCCTGTAGGCAGAAGGAGTCAACACCACAGCTACTAGCAAACTGTAGCATTATGCTCCACCCTTAAGAAAATGGACCAGGAATTCTAAACATGAATAACAAACAGGAAGCATATTAATGTGTTAACCTAGAGAGTAAACGTATGGAGTCAGGTGTGTGGAACTGTTAACTTGTCAACATGCTGTGGTTGCATCTAAAAACAGTCACAGCAGTACAGGCTCAACTCTTATCTCTTTGTCATCTAGTTTAGTGTTTATCTTGTAGGTCTGTGTTGACACATCTTCATTCATAGCTTCATAAAAAGACAGTGTACCGTCATAGGTTTTATAGTGTTTGAAACCATCCGTCCAAATGATGCACTGTGCCTCATCAAACATAGCAAACAAACATAACACAACATAAAAGTAAAAGTCCTGTGTAAATGTAAGTGTGAATGCCCAGATGTCCTAAATAAATAGGGAGGAGTCAGCTCCACTGACTCTGTTAGGGTTGTTTGGAAGGTCCTTGAGTGGGTGTGAGTGGTCATGGGTTTCATGCTATCATACCTGACAGGAGGCTGGCCTGGGCTGCTGCTGCTCCTGCTTGTATAGCATGTGCAGTTAAAAAGCCCAGTTTCTTGTTTTGGGGAGCGGCAAGTGTTAGTGTCCCTTCTCATGTGACAAAGCTGCAGTAATGAAGAGGGTGTCTTTGGAGTGACTCTAAAAAAATTATTTGTGTGTGATTGTGTGTAGCTAATAGCAGATGTTGTTTGTGCCTGCCTGTGGTCTTTTCTTGGCTAGCTTTGCACACCCATAGCCATCCTAGCTATCTATGCTAACACTTGTGACAGATTGACTTTCACCAGTTATTTACCAGTTAGATTCTAATTATTCTCACATCAAACCTTAACGTTTCAAAAAACAGGTATTATCAGCACTCTCTAGACACAGTGTAGTACATTTTGTAATGCAAACAGATCATGACAGTTCTAAGACACAATGAAGACTTTGGAATTGTTGAAAGGCGGAAGTACGACCATACGACTGCAAAATATGAGCCTGGGAGATGTGTGCTCCACATTATTTGACCTGGTTTTGATACTTGATATGAACACATTTCAATTGTGGTATCTTTACACAAGGAAATGGGTATAGTTCTAGGAACAGCGATCATCCTTCTCATCCAGTGTCACTTCTCCACAAAAAGGCTTTTTACCATGACAAGATTCATAATGCTACTGACACTCAGAAATGCATTTCCACCTTCAAATCTCATTGATGACCCAAAAATGACCCATCTACACAGACCCTGTCTCACCCCACTTCACAGGTTCCTCCTCTTAGCTTCTCTAAACCAACTGTTTCTTTGTCTTCATTCATTTCATGGCTAGGGCAAACATCTGTGCTACACCACCTCACCACAGAGGTGCCTCAAGGCTCTCTGCTGGGGCCACTTCTCTTTGCCTTGTATACCATCTCACTGGGCCGAATCATCCACTCCCATGGCTTCTCCTATCACTGCTATGCAGATACCCAGCTCTATCTGCCCTTTTCTCCTGGTGACTCCACGGTGTCAACACAGATCTCTGTCTTTCTGACATACCTGCATGGATGAAAGAGCCTCACCTCCAACTAATCCTCTCAAAACTGAACTGCTGGTCCTCCCAGCCAAGCAAACCATACATCATATTATATCAACATTACGATAGACTCCTTATCTGTTGCTCCACCAAGGCTGCAAAAAACCTGGGTGTCATGTCATGATTGATGACTAGCTGACCTTTGCTGATTATGTTGCCTCTGTAGCTCTGTCAAGTCGTTTTTCTCCTTTCAACATACAGAAGATCTGGCCAACCTGATCAACCCAACATGCAACCCAGTTCTTGGTACAGACATTGGTTATCTCTCGCCTTGACTATTGCAAAGGCCTCCTATCAGGTCTTCCAGCCTGTGCTGTGAGACCGCTACAGATGATCCAGAATGCAACTGCATGTCTGGTTTTCAACCAGCCAAAAAGAGCACATCACACCTCAGTTCACTGAACTCCATTGGCTACCCTTAACTGCTTGCATCAAATTCAAAGCACTAATGTTGGCCTACAGGGTGATTGATGGATCTGCTCCCATCTACCTTAATACCCTCTTAAAGCCCTATGTTATCCTCCAGCCACTTCACTTCTCCAAGGAACGTTGTCTAGCATGGCTGACACCTTGCACAGGTCATTCCAGATCACTTTCATCTGTAGTTCCACGCAGATGGAAAGACCTTCCGTGCTACCAGAGCAACAGATACCCTCTCCACCTTGAAGAAATTCTTGAAAACAGCTCTTCCAATAATATCTCCTGGTTAAAAATTCTGAATACCAGGAATGCACTTACAATGAACCTCCCACTCTCTCTCTACACTGCACTTTCATCTCAGAAGACTGCAAATTTCATGTTAGCAATATGCTCTCTTAGCTAGTTTTTAATTGTGCTGTAGCTTGAATGTTTATTGTTGCTTTGGATAAAAGTGTTTACTAAATGCATAAACGCAATGTAGATGTGTTACGTAGTGCTGAGTTTAGTAACAATTAGTCAAATAACACAAAAATTTGGTTCAACAATCACAACAATCAGGAAGCACTCATAGTAATTACAGTCATTGCAAACAATGCATGCTAAGGTTGCCATTTTTCTGATGTGAACTGTGGTTTTTGATGATCTTCTCCACTTCCTCCCTAGGCACCGCACCCCCCCATCTGACCAGTGATTTTCCCA
>PYXC01001803.1:0-137500 GCA_015244755.2 Tenualosa ilisha | reverse complement strand
TTTCCAATCTGGGATACCAATGTGTCTTGCACCCAAGCATGTAGTGAGCCTCTCAGCATACTGATAAGCTCGTCATTACCCCTGTGCTGTTGCTTTCTCCTTGGACGGTGCTGGCTTCCAGTAATTGATTCAGGGAGATTGCTTTTGTTATCACACGTCGCTAGTTGCTTGTCATATCACTTGATTAATGGGCTGTTAATGATCTTATGCAACCAGAAAGGGCACAGCAAACATGAAATGTACTCCATACAAGGGGAGCATTCTTGAATGCACACAGGAATTGTAGTCATCTTCACACATTCTTTGAGCTTACAAGATCACAACGAGTCTTCCTGTAAGGATCAACCACTACATAATTCACACCTCCCAATGGATGCAACATCTTGGGGTGAGACTCTTGTGTGCAGTATTTTGTGAAATATCCTATATGTGTGTGTGTGTGTCTGTGAGTAGGTGTGCCTGTGTGTGTGTGTGTGTGTGTGTGTGTGTGTGTGTGTGGAGGGTGGCAAACACACAGCCGCCTAGAGTTAAGAATAGAACTCTGCTGGTTGGTTGGTCTGCTGACTGTTTCAGTTTTAACTCAGTCTATTCTGAGTGGTTCATTTACTATGGAGTCGCAGCATGGAGGCTTGTCTCGGCTCTTTGAAACACTTTGCCTTGTCTGATTTCCTCCGTCTATGGCAGATTTGAAATATTTATGTTCCCTCTCCTCCTCCTTCTCCTCCTCCTCCTCTCTCTCTCTCTCTCCCACCACCTCTCTCTATGACACATGCACACATACAGAGAGAGAGAGAGCGAGAGAGAGAGAGAGAGAGAGATTCATGACTAAGTCTGTGTGCAACACCCTAAAATGAAATCCTTGGAATATAAGACATTTTTTGGTCTTTTGTCTGCAGAAACTAGAAGTTAACTCCCTTGCAAACACAGAGAAAGCTTAAGTTATTATGGATACATTCTAGAAAACATTAGCAAATGACTGTGGGGTTAGCAAATGTGCAATTAGTTTTTTTTTTATTATCTCAGTAGTTTAATTCTCCTCACAGGATTGGAGAACTGTTATGTTGCTACATAAAAAGAAACACTTTCAAAATAACTCAATCAACAGCCTGTCCTATATCTCTACAATCAGGCTTTGGTTTTGAACATAAAAGAATCTGGCCAGTCCAACAGCCTCCCAGTTAACGTGAGAAGCCAAGACTGGGGAAATAACTTTGATATCCAAACAAAGTCACTAGTGCTATTGGCTGGCAGGAGCCTGCGCTGTGTTGCTGTCTGAACGGGACTTAAGAGGAGGTGGAGTGGGCTGCGTTGCTCCAGCACACCTGGAGGGTTGGCCTGCAGACACCGTGTTTGCCCAAGGCACAGAGCAGGACGCCTGGGAACAGGAAAGGCTGTGATGGAAAAAAGGGTGAGGAAGAGAAGGAGGGAGGTATGGTGGGAGGTAAGGAAGGAGGTGGACTTTAAAGCACTTTCTTTGACATACTGTTTTTAGTCTGTGGAAAAATAGAGAGGGAGAGCGAGAGAGAGAGCAAGAGAGAGACCAAAAAGAAAATAGTTTGATGAATTGCTTTTAGCTCCTGTGCGTTAGCTGTCACCACCTCCTTGTGATATTCTCCCCGCCTCTCAGAGTGGTGTCCGTTTAAGAGATGCCAGCCTGATAACCTGGTCGGAATTGAGAGGCAGGCACTCACAGCCACACACACACACACACACACACACACACACTCTGTGGTGTTTTCAAACACTAGGGGCCAGCATGAGGTGGAGTGGGGTGGGGGACTGGGGGGGGATGTTTTCTGAACGTGGAGCACAAACTTCTCTGAGGCACACGGCTGTGCAAACATCTGCAGTGAGGCTTGTGTTGAGCAGCGCACTCGTATACGCTTATCATGTGCAAACGGTCCACAATTACCTGTGGCACATCAGGCACACATTTAAATGGACTCTTATCACTAGAACAGATTGGGACAAATGGAGAGAAAGGTGGAAAAATAAGCTGAATGCAGCCAATAAAAGTTTAATCACCGCAACAAAACCGAGAGCTCCGGAAAGAACCGACTACTGCTGGAGGTCGGGCAGACTGCAAGACAACACCATTGCGTCACAAGAGAGCTTATGAAAGCAATCAGTTGGCTGTAGTGAGTGGGTTTGCTAATACGTTAAGCATAAAAAACACACAAAGCCAAAGGAAGAACATATATATATACATATATATATATATATACACTCCTCCAAGCACTCAGCTGTGTATAATATGTCACTTTCTCTATAGGGAACGTTTAAGTTTTAGTTCTAATGTTATTATATGATATTATATAATATTATCTTATGATAAAGAGATGATTAAGTTTTGACCTTGCTGTGTGTTCAAGTAGATGCTAGATAAAGAAAACAAAAAACAGCACCTCCCTTACCACTGCCTTCGCATCAACACAAGTGAGGAACTTAGAGGAAGAGTGAGTCAGGGGGAGTTAATGTTGGGTTAACGTTGGGGTGGGAGGAGGAGAAGATGTGGCACAGGGTGGGTTTGTCAGTGACAGTTGGTGCTATAAACAGGGTGAGGTAAACAATACAAAAAAAACAACAAAAACAAAAACAAAAATATAAAAACACTGCTATTACTGCACAGTTTCCAACCAGGTAGATACTAGGCAAGTGAGTCATCGCTTCTCCTGTCAGAATGCAAGCCAAAGGTCTCAACATGCACCGGCAAGTTATGTTTGTAAGTTAGAATTGCACGCCATCACTTAGAAATTCATTCCTCAAGTGATACGCACTGCGTGATGTGTCGGAGACAGGCTAGGTAACCATTAACCAAATTTCCCGAGGACTCGTAGGCCAAGCCGGACATTCCCCTACCAACCCCACCCCACCCACCCCTGCTTACTGCCAACACTGTCGGGCAGGTTGCCCTCGCCAACAGCAGGTCAGCATGGTATGACATCTCCCCAAAACCACCGAGCCAGACTGTGCTGCCTCTTTGGGCTTTTACCAGCCAAAAGACACAACAAACAACTCAAAGCTTTTTTGTGTTGTCTTTGTTTTTATAAAAAAACTTCTGACACGGTAGTTTTCCAAGTTGTGTTGGTGTGTTTTAGTTTTTGTTCAGTGTAGTTTCTGTCTTGTGTTTGACTTGTGTGCCAGTACGCAGCAGAGGTGAGCTAGGCTAGGCTAGCCACCATTGTTTCCAGTGGCTTGTGTAACATGGAACCTCAGCAGAGGTCAGAGAGCACAGACCTGCAGCTATATTACCACAGGCTACATCAAAACACTTCTGTTGTTATTGTGGTGTTATTGTGGTTGTTGTTGCTACAAGCCTGTGTCCACTCAGTGGATGAAAAGATGGCTTTCTTTTGGGTCTTTCTGTAGCACGCTAACCATTTTGAACAGATGGTGCTTTCTTGCATTTGTAGTTTGGTTACATCACTTCCATGGTGGTTAAAGGGGCGTAAGGGTTGTGGTGATGGGGCTTTAGAGTGGCAGTCTCCATTTGCGTGGCAGTAATTCCTGAGTGTTTTCAGGCCAAATAGGCAGGACATATTTCTCAATAGGGGCAGCCTTGCAGGATTGTCACGGCTTAACATTAATGTCCTTGAGTGACCTCCTCCTCTGCGTCACTGCACAGGATGGTGTGTGTGTGTGTGTGTGTGTGTGTGTGTGTGGGTGGGGTGGGGGTGGGGGGTATTTGTGTGTGTGAGGGTGGGGGGGTGTTTTTGTCTGATAGCGACCCCTCTCTCTGGGGCTCAGAAAAAAAGTGCTGAACGTTTGTACCGTATGCAGTACGCATCAACTTGAAAAGCCAATTCAGCTTGCTCTTGCCTTGAAAGCCGCCGGAGTTTGCCTGTGACCAATTACGAGAAATTGGTGTGAGGCCAATACTACGTCTTGGCTGTCGAGTGCAGAGGCAAGTACACCCACCAGTTTAGCTTAGCATTTTCCCATTGTTTTCCACGAAGAGAGAAACACCACATGTAGACACATAACACTTCAAAGCGAGCAGCCATGGCTTCATTTAAAGATATTTTCTGGGAATAATCACGACCAACTCAACCTCTTTAATTGCCCTCCCACCTCACCTCCAAGGGCTAGGAGAAGCTTCCAGCAGGGGAGAGGAAATAAACACTAACATTAACCTGCAGCTACAGCTTTTACAACCTATTACTACTGGAGCAGGTCACTCAGTTCTTATTCTCGTTTTTTGTGCTTTTTCCACACATTTGCTAAGCCTATCAGCTTTCTCCAGTGATCTCCCTCACTGCACAACCCCTACGCCACCCGACACACCCGTCAGCGAAATTCTGCTCCAACTCATCTCATTACGCCTGCAGTATCGCGGCGGTGCATCAGTGTTTGTGGTGCTGATGGTTGGTTGGGGAGGGGGGGGGGGCTGTGAGATCACAAAAGCCCTCACTGTTCCACTCTGCTCACTGGACACAATGGACCCCCTTTTTTTGGAGCTGGGCAGGGACTCACAACTCTGCTCGTATTGATCAGTTTTTTTTTTGTTTGTTTGTTTTTTTATTATTATTATGCGGAGCCAGCTGAGAATAATAACAGTGATTAAGTCTCCAAGAGTGCACTCCTCCAAAGAATTCACTCCTAGCGCATCCCTGACTGCCTTTGTTTAAGTGTTAAGTTTGTTTTTGTTTGTTTGTTTTTTAACCCTGAAAAAGCAAACAAATAGGTGCATCATTCATGTTGGGGATGATTCTGATAAGTAGTTTATGTTAGGGATGACTCTGATAAGGAAGACTACAGGTGATTGAGATACGTACAGGCTTCCAACGTGCTATGCCCATCTCTGTGTACTAGAGAGACCTGGTTGATGTGGATGATGTGGAAGAATAGTTGCCATGGCTACACTGAAATCCGTGCTGGGAAGCAAGGGCGAGACAGCTTGCTAAATGTAGGCTTTCTCTCTGTTGCTGCCTTTATAATACAGTATACAACATAAAGACCATAAAGTCCACATACCTGAAACTGAATGTTCAGTTCAGTGGCAGCTAGTTCGATTACAAGCAATATCTGAGAGGAAACCCTGCATTATCAAATAGGGACTGAAGCGTACTTGAAATCCAGGTCATTTCAGACCCACAAATAGTGCATTCTTCCTCTTGGCAGCAGGGGCCTCGACTAACACATTTCTCACCGCATGAGTTTTGAAAGAGCGAAAAGTGTTTGATAGAGTGTTTCAGAGAGTGGTGTGTATCCCAACTAGGTGGTAATATTTTTCCTTCAGTTTTTGTTTCAATCTATTCTGACTCACCACATAGCTCCCTAATGATGTTTACAATCCCACATGATAGTGCCTTGAATGTGCAATATGTTTTTGAAAGGCCCGTCAAAGTAATCACACAAGTTTCCCCTCATCGAATGTTTTGTAAATCATAAATGTCAGTCCTGAACCAGTTTTAATTCCCCATTAAAACATTTTGTGCCTTTATGAATTACCTTTACGCGTTAGTAAAACGAATCTAAAACTGACATGATGCCGGACCATTCGGTGCGAAGACACACTGGTGTATGAGCAAGTGTGCAGACATCATTACTTTACCAAGGTGGCTGTTTTTGTTGCCTGTTAACAGGAACGCAAGGAGCCCAACTCCTAGTCATTAGCAACAGAGTGACTGTGTTTCCGTTTATGTCAATAAACCCCTAGAAAATCCAAATAGATGTGTGTGGCACCGACAGCGATTCATCACTTGTCATGAATCTATATTAAAAATGAAAATCTTGCATTTTTTCATTTTGTAATTATGCTCAACCCAGATGCGTGAGATGAATATGCAGTACTGAACACAACTTTGACATTAGAAGATGACTGATGTTGGCAGCGAGGCAGACAATAATTAAATGTCTTTTCTTGATTGATAAACAGAACTTGATGATGTAAAAAGACATGTCTGTCCATACATATAGGGTTGTCTGTTTTGTGTGTGTGTGTGTGTGTGTGTGTGTGTGTGTGTGTGCACACGTGCATGCAAACGGGTTTCCATCAGATTTTTCCTCTTAACCTTCACTTCCCTTTTACTTATAACTTAATTCACTCCTAATGTGCATCAATGGAAATCGTATGGAAATGATATCATTTGTCTCAGGTCAGTATCAACTATGGGGTGATAGTATTACTGTTGTGACACTTTTGATTCAGTAGGATCACAGCAGGATGTGTTTACATATTAAGACGACAGTGTTTGGAAGTTGATGTACAGCATGTGTGTGTTTTGTTTGACTCCTAAGTAACTGCTGTGCTGTTTGTGAAGGACAGCTGCTATCTGCATGCTGTGTTGCCTTATTCTGAACCAGAGCCTAATAGCACCAGCACATGTTTTTACAATGATCAGCACAATTTTATACATTGAGAAATGTACATGAGGCATTCACATTTGACCAAAGATGCACTGTATATATTCTGTATAAAAATTACATGGTAATGACTAACTAACATCATTTATTAATATTCATATTAATATTAACTGAGGGAAATACACTGATTTTACTAAATTTCTTCAGCTAGAGTTAATACATTGGAGGGGCTATACATAGTAATGCAATCCTTTTTTACATCATGATCTGATTCCACTTTATTATAGTAATGTTTAATAGACTGTAGTCAGTAGTGCGATTAATACACGGGTGTGGTTTTGTTTTTTCAAATGTGCTTAAAACACTGGCCTGCGATTTATACACGGTTCAGCTCATATTTGGGAAATTTTTGTAGTAGGCCTATCAAAAAATAGGCTTATGAGAATATACATTAAAGGCATTAAAGACATGCACACATTGTCTTCAATTTCTGTATTTATTGTCACATTGAACAATGAACACATCCACTGTAAGGTCACAGCCAAATCCCGTTTAGCATTAATATAATCCATTAGATGCTTCATGGGCAAAGAATCAAGCGTGCGCACACATAATACTGCATATGAAATACAGCACTTAACAAGTCTGTGGGCTTTAATGAATAACACACCCCTCTTGCGCTGGACACAGAATACCCCTCTCACCCAAGTATGGTGTCTCATTGCGCACAGGCAGAGTGGGCTCATATAAAGATGTTACATCATGTACCTTCAGAACATACAGTTCTCTCACTGTCTCTCGCTCTCTCTCACTCACTCCTCATTTTTGCTCTCCTCTCTTCTCTTCAGTTCACTGCAGTCCACTGTGCATAAGTCATTACCCTGCTATGGATAGACAGACTGCATGGAATATGGGATCCTTGAGTCCTCTCCAGCTATTTGGGCGAGGAAAGTGAGGTTGAATATTATAACGAGGTAGTTGGTGGTGTCATTTACAAGCATTGCAGAGCACACAGCTGGGAATTATGACAGACAGCATTACCATTCTTCAGTTTAATGAACACACACACACACACACACACACACACACACACTAAAAGCAAGGAACAGATAAAACTAACTATCAACACGAAAGTTGAGACTTCCGATTCATTCCAGCCATAACAGCTATGTTCATTTTCAAATTCATAACAGCTATGTTCATTTTCTGAGGGACTGTGGAGATCAGAATGTCATTAACTGACTTACACCACATCCTCACAGGCAGACACACACAGATACACACAAACCAAGAAGACACAAATGAGACAGCAGCCAAAGATTCCAGACACACACGTAGGTCTCTCTCTCTCTCTCTCTCTCTCACCCACACACACACACACATACATTTCTTTCTATGTCTGTTTCACAACAAACTCAAGATTCAAAGCCTGTGTAGGCATTAAAACTGAATGTTTATGTAGAGAACTTACAAGGTCTGAGAGTGGAGGCTGGATTGATGCCATTCTGTGTTGTTGGCAGAGATATGAGTGTGTATGTGTGTGTGAGAGAGAGAGCAAGAGAGAGAGAGAGAGGTCCCTAAACCCCTTTAATCCTCATCATTAGTGAACATCTGCACTGGACGCGATTCACCGACAGCCTGCTCCTGTAGGCTAGAAATGATGGAACTTCTCACAGTCTGACCAGATTTCTTCATGTGAAACATAATCCTCTGTGATTTACAGTGGGACTAGGTTATATCGGATTTATTTACCTCCAGAAATGTGATCTGCATCTCTCTTATAATATGGGTAGAAATTACTATTACTATTATTATTCAGATTTTTAGGTGTCTGAATTCATATTGTGATCTCACAGCTACCAGAAAAAGGTTATGTGAAATTTGAATTACAATTTCCACTACAAAACTAAAAAAAAAACAAATGGAGTGATAAAATATTTCCATTCAGACTGTATGATAAGCTAAACTATCCAGCCCAAGGCCAAAACAGCGGCCAACGTGTCTTATCGGCAACCTTACCCACAATATTTGGATTAAGAAATGGAACGCTGAAACCATATTGAATGCCTTAATGATTAGACTGGTGTTTTACTGATGAGGATTTGAGAATGAATACATATTAACTCCGTCTTTTATTAATCTAATCTCCCTGTCTTCATAAATAAGGAGAAAACATTGCAGAGTGGTCAGTCTGTGTAAGTTATTGACAGAATTCATGTGCAAAACATTTTGTGGAAGACACTTCTTATGCTACTAAGTATCTTAGATGACCAGGAAGTTAAAAGGCAATCATTTCTTTGTTTCCTGGTTACCCATTCATATTTGAGCCATTACTATAAGCTCACACCTACAGTACACCTACAGTATTTTGTGAGCTTTCAAAAAAAAAAAAAGGCAACAGAGTTATTCTAGACTGAGTCGACCAGCAGTACAAAGAGTTAAGAGGAGTGTTTGACAACCTAAAAGATACATACAGAGACTTCTCAGAAAGGGGAGGGGGGGCTTTGCATATGCTGTCAACTGAAGAAGAATCTGGAAAACAAGCCTTATTCTCAGTATTGTAATCTGGGTTTAGTTGCTTTCCTTGAAACAATAAACAGTCTGGGCAGTAAACATTAGCCTTCATCAGGAGATCATTAACAGTAGGCTAGCAGTGATCTGTCAGTGTCCTGTCAAAGCCCCCTCATTCAACAGTAGTTCAATCCCATCTGAATAACTTAAGCCAGAGTTCGGCTAGGTAACCAGTGTAGCATAAACCCTTTAAAATGTTTTCAGGTAATCTGTCACTGATGAAATGAATGACAAAACAAAAAAGGACTGCAGTATCTCTGGGCTGTATGTATCTAAAGCCTACAGTCGCACCTCACTGCTAGTGTCTGACTGCTATCAGTCCTCTAATACGCCTGGATAATTGGACAGAATTCCTCCCTGAGCTGTCTCTGTCAGTGGCATGTGCTCCAGCACCAAAACAACGGAACAAATCCTTCAACAAGAGTCATTCCAGCCCTAGAGCTGGCATCCGTAATGACCCGGGGAAGAGTGATCATGACTTGGCACGCCACCAACACTTTGGCCACACTCAACGTTCCTCCTGCATCAGCAAAATTGCCTTTAACACATATGACAACATCCAGGAGTTCAGTCTGCCCGACACTGTACACAGAGCAGAGCAGAACGGAGTCGAGAACATTCTAAAGTCAAAACGTGACGTTGTGGGAGCCTAGGAGGAAATAGACAGGGTTAAGTCTGACTGTGCCAGGCTCAAGTGTCTGGACAGACCTGAAAAACAAAACAGTCTTGTTGAAGACATCAGACAAGGTCTGAATTCTGATGTTAAACCTGTTCCTGAAATAGGCCTATGCTATACATTTCCTTTCACTTGGTGCCTCTTCCTAAATTCCCTTTCTTCAAAGGCCATTGGATAATTCAAATGGTCTGCTGTGCATTGAAGATCCATGTTAGGTAACACACAATGCGTGACGTCAAAAGTCTCAGACTCGAGTTTGCCCTTAAGCCATGCTCACTGACAGATCTCACATACTGATGCTATGGCTACTTGTGTTGATAATGTAAGGTATGATTATCAGAACCGCATACTATGGTCTTTTAGCTTTCAAAAGAGCTTTTTTGACCTCTTTAAAAATACTTCAATATTTATAATTGTCGGCCAATTTAAAAGAGCAATAGTCTATGAATTAAAGTAGGCTTAGTAATCCTTAACAATGAATGGTGGTATAAGTTATAATCTTATAAACTTTCAAAATCATCTAATCTTAAAATGTAAACTTTTTGATCGCTGGCAAAAATATTTTGAAGTAAGTCGATTAGAGAACAAATATTCAGACTCTAATGAGTCGCAAATGCAATAAAAAAAAAAAACTATCCAGATTCTAAAGAGAATTATTTAAAAAGTCAAACAAAAAATGTTAAATGCCGTTGTGAAGGGAAGGGGGCGTGTGCAATAAACAAGGCTCCTACAGAAGGCTACCTATCATCGGGATGCCTCCACCAATGGGCACAGCCTGTTTTATCACCGTGAGGAACGTACCGACAGAGCACTTCCACTACCGCAAATGGCCAGTGTTACTCCGCCCGTCAAAGTACTTTTTATGTTTTCTTTTGATCACACAATTGACCGCGTTGTATGTAGTCTACACTATCAGTAAATGCTACATTCTGTGTTGACATCCGTTGTATTAATCAATACTCGACAATACAACGCAAGAATAATACGGCACAAGAATAGGGACTATGTCAGTGGCATATATGATGAGTTGTTTGCATCTGTTCGAGCTCTCGGTAGCTTATGGCTTCTCATTAATTATGTGGACAAAAAAGGCAGAAGCTTTCAGGATAGCTTTCAGTGAGTGTTGACTACCATAATAAAATGTTCGGCATGTATGAAACTTGAAGAGACTGCTTAATACGTTGAAATTTCACTGGTGCTAACTGCATGAAGACCTCCGTTCAGACCCATTGTTGATTGGCTCTAAGAAATAACCAATTGTGTTTCGAGTTTTATTGTGAAATATGTGACGTCAGAGAACTACCTCCAATCATATGAGTTTGTGGTTTGTTGACCTCCGAGAACCGCATCACCGCCTCCACTGTGTCCGTGGCGGAGGACTACTATATATTGAAGTCAAGCCCCTCAATAAAGGACAGAGTTGTAAAAACTCCCAGGCAGACGGGAGTGGAGTGACCTGCTGATGCAAAATAACCCCTACTTGTTTGGAAAAGAAGTCGCTAACGTTCATCTGATTTAACTGGAACAACAAACCTAGCCGAATTTAAATTCGAAGTGAAAGAATTATTTAGTTTATTTGTTTTTCACGTCAATCACTGAATCTTCGAGGTGTTTCCCGGATCCCCGAGACGCCTCCTTGAATGTAAGTGTTGATATTAGTTGGATTTCTAGTCAGTGTTAGTGCACCGGTGGCCTAGTGTGTTTGTCAGTTCAACATCTCAATGTCTTGATTCAAGAGGTGCTATCTTTATCTATGGGAAAACAGAAATGGCAAACGTCCGTTTTCTTTGCAGCTGTTCAGCAAAGGTTTGTTGGCTGAACAGTTGGGTGAGAAGAAGCTACCACAGGCAGAATTGGTCAACAATCTATTGTTATTCGAGTTTACCAGTGCTATCTTGTGATAACTATGTGTTGATTTGATACAAACCTGCTGTTGAGTCTTTTCGTCCACTTGGCTCAACCACTCCTGTGTGTGCAATCTAGTCAGCTGTCAGCTGATGGGTGGTTAACGTTAGCGTTAGCTGACGGAGCTAATACGTCAACAAGCATTTTGTTGGCCTCGTCCTCGGGTCTAAAGTCAGTGAAATACATAGATTTTCCTCGAAATTCATGTAGGCCTATGTTAGACACTGTGGCTTCATTTAGTCAACAGCACGTGAAGTATTGTCGCGAGACGCTCGGATAACACTGCTGACCAGTACAGCCTATTAGTATTCATTCAACGTGAGCTTGCCAGGTTTGCAGCCAGCTAACACTGGAGAAGTCCTTAAACGTTCGACAGCAATATCAAGAGAAATGTATGAGGTTGTTTAAAGTGGACCGTTGTGCGCTTTAACGTAAACTACTGTTGTCCACAGCACACACAACTCGTAATGCAAGAAGATGCACCAACATGAGTCAGGGTGTGTGTCGACTATCGGGTCGGCTACAAAGTTGCAAATTGTGTGGAGGGTTCGATTATTTTTGTTTCACGAGTGGGCACTCGAAAGTGCTGCATGTCTGGTCTAGTCTGATGTCTCTACTGTGGCATGAAGTCATCCTCAGGTCATCTAGCAAACCTAAGCTGAGTCACTTCGTCATAAACTAATTACAGATAGGTTGGCTAATTGCGTCCTGACCAACGTAGAACGCCCGCTATTGGTCGCTGCCCAGAAGGGAAAGGAGATAATCTATTGCGCAATATCTTGTGTGTCGCAGTGAGTTGAATGTTCTACATTTCCATTGAGGAAAGACGTTTTCCGTGCAGAAGTTTGTGGCTAGTGCTGAATGCAGGTTATGTAACCGATTTATCTGTTGTCATACAGTTGGAATACCAAGCAGAATGTAGCCCACGTTCTCCAACAATAAAATGACGGCGTCTCACTCGTGGGATGTTTCTACACGAGATGGCTGTGTTTGAAACCAATATATGGTTGTTTTTTTTATTATTGGTAGATCAGTGAGATTTTCTTTCACGGTCATGTCGAAGAGGCCCTCTCAGGAGACATTAAATGTTATTGTAACGTAGACCATTTCACTCAGCATCTCTGGTAGCCCATGTATGCCACTGTAACATAAGGAGTTCCCTTGTTTAGATCAGTTGCATGTGTTATTTTTAGCCCATCCTATTGGTTTTTCAATCCCATGCAACACTGACAAACTGTATAGCTTCACCAGCCTAAGTGTAAGCCCTAGTGGGTGTGTGTTTGTCTGTTGGCATGGCTTTAGGTTGTTTTTTGTTAGGGCAAAAAAAAGCAGAGCCAAGCAATGCATTTGGACCTCACATAATCTTGAATATTTTGCCTCTCCTTTCCTTCATTTAAGGATCAACAAGACTGCTACCCTGTGGGACAGACATTTTCACCATCACCAGCACTTTTCACTCCACCCCCAACCCCCAGCCCAGAGTTTCTCCACTCTGCCCTGACCTGCCACCGCTGCCTTGGAGCTTTCACACTCTGCTAGAGCTACTCTACTCATTGGACGACCCGAGCAACCCCCCGCAACCGTGACGCAGTTATGCAGCTTGAAATCCAAGTAGCCCTCAACTTCATTATATCCTACCTGTACAACAAACTCCCACGGCGTCGCGTGAACATCTTTGGTGAGGAACTCGAGAGGCAGCTCAAGAAGAAGTATGAGGGGCACTGGTACCCAGACAAGCCATACAAAGGCTCAGGATTCAGGTGCATTCATATCGGGGAAAAGGTGGACCCAGTGGTGGAGCAGGCAGCCAAAGAGAGTGGGCTGGACATCAACGACGTGCGGAATAACCTGCCGCAGGACCTGAGTGTGTGGATCGACCCATTCGAGGTGTCCTACCAGATTGGCGAGAAGGGGCCAGTCAAGGTGCTATACGTGGACGACAACACAGAGAACGGCTCTGAGCTGGACAAGGAAATCAAGAACAGCTTCAACCCTGAGGCACAGGTCTTCATGCCCATCAGCGACCCGGTGGGCATCGGTGGCGGCTCGTCCGAGTCCAGCTCGCCCTCTCCGCCTTTTGGCCAGTCCTCGGCCGCTGTCAGCCCCTCCTTCCTGCCACGCTCCACCCAGCCACTTACCTTCACCACGGCCACTTTCGCCGCCACCAAGTTCGGCTCCACCAAGATGAAGAACAGCGGCCGCGGCACCGGCAACGGTGGCAGCAGCAGCAATGGCAGCAAGGTGGCCCGCACCTCCCCCACCAACCTGGGTCTGAATGTGAACAACCTGCTGAAGCAGAAAGCCATCTCCACCTCCATGCACTCGCTCTACAGTCTGGGGCTGGGTACCCAGCAGCAGCAGCAGCAGCAGCAACAGCAGAAAGCCTCTGCTCTGTCCCCCAATGCTAAGGAGTTTGTGTTCCCCAACCTCCAGGGCCCCGGTGGTGCCGGAGGAGTGTTCGGAGGTGACAACCCCCTCAATCTTAGCCCCCTCCAGTACAATAATGCCTTTGATATGTTCACAGCCTACGGGAGCCTCAACGACAAGTCCCTTATGGATGGCCTAAACTTCAGTTTGAGCAACATGCAGTATTCTAACCAGCAATTCCAGCCAGTCATGGCTAACTAATAAATGAAGGTGTATTTATGAATGAATGTTGGCAAAAGAGTGAAGGGAAAAAAACAAATATACACAATAACGCACATTAGACGTGGACTTTTGGGAGAAATAAAATCCTATATATAAATATATATATATTTAAAAAAGAGAACTATATGGACATCAACCACAAGGTCCTGTTAGTCACTGGGAAGAGCATGTGCCCAAGGGTGTTTCTCCTTTTTTTTTTTTTTTTTTTTTTTTTTTTCTCCCCCATTCTTTTCTTTTCTCTGTGCCCCCTTGAGTTAGTCCTTACAAAAAGCTTGTTGTACGAATGAGTCCAAGCTTGGTTACTTACGCATCAACACACATTATTGTTTTATTTTCCTCTTCCTTTTTTTGCCAACCAAGCACAAAACAATTTTTTTACTGCGTTTAAAAGAAAATAACTCTAAAACAAGGAAAAAAGAGGTTCAAGATCTTACAGTGTTTTGAAGATGGTAAGACTTGGCTTATTTCTAAAAAAAAAAAAAAAAAAAAAATTGGCACTAATGAATATTATGGGGTTACTTGGTCTGTTTTCTAATTGTATAATTTAATTGAGTACAAAGTTTGTAAGATATCAGAGTATATATTGTTTCTACGACATGGTATTGCATTTATATCTTTTTACTACTCCAGTGATCTGTGACGGCTGCTGCAGCTTTACGTTGTTATTTGTTTTTTAATGAAAATTGTTAAAGAAAATCATCTTTTAGATCAGATATTCTAAAGATTGTGTACAGAATATTCCTTAGTGTTGGAATTAAAGGATAGGAATATTTGCTCTTTTGAAACATAAGAGTTGTATTTTCTGTTAAGAGTTTAAAGGACTTTTATATTTATATATAAATATGAGCTGGTATTTATATATAAATATAAATGAATTAATTTTGTACCTACATTGTGCAATACTTGATAAAAATACAGTATAACAAAAGTATTTTGAGTCAGTGTCTTACATGTCAAGAGGGACTGAAATAGTTTATATTGTTAAGTTTGTATTAAAATGCTTAAAATATATGCTTGTCTTTATTTTTTTTAATTTCATATTTGCACCCTGGCCTTTTTCAATAAAATAAACTTCCGTCAAAGCATATTCTTCTGATGTCGTCTTTCAGTTTCACATATGTGGGCAATCATTGTTCCAAAACATGAATAATTAAAAACAGACCATGAAGGCTCATCTCTTCAGAGTTCTGACATTTCAGTAGGGTCAGCTTATATCATTATGAAATGTCTAAGGGTGTTTGTAGACTTCAGTATCAAGACATGATTTAAGTGTTTTTTTTTTTTGTTTTTTTTTTTTATTTATTTTTATTTTTTTTGGTTGTTGAACTTCTCAACAAACTCACCTTTAACAGAGAGCCAGGTCTTGTATGTTATAACCTCTTAAGTTTAGCCATAGACTTTCACAACCATCATGTGAGTTTGCATTGCTCTCAGACTAATTGTACATCACACTAAAACTTAAGTCTGTCAAATGCAAACAAAAATGTGGGAGGATGTTTATTGCAGTTCCTGCACGTCACAGTTAATCGTCTTTTGGCATGTGCTGGTGTGAATGTAATTAACACGGCCCCTTTATATGGCCGATCCCTCTTCAATGGATGGACTTTCGTCTCACTCACATGTACTTGTGCTTTTTGCGGCTCAGCTCGGGGGGCCATCTCAGTGTTTCAGAGGTTCTGCTCAAACATCCCAGCTGCTGAGGGTCTCTTTTTATATCACCCCATGACACCTGCAGCCTTCACTACGGTACAGTATGGCCCTGTCTTCTGTGTGCATCTGTGTTCAGTGGCAAACACAACCTATCAGAGCAAGAAGGGCAAACATGGTGATCCTAACTAACCTGATTTAGTGATGGGGATGTTTGCAGTGGTGGTGGTGGTGGTGGTGGTGGTTGGTGGTGGGGGCTTGTTTTGCATCTCCTGGCTGCAATGGGGTGCTGAATTTAGCACATTTGAGAGACCTGCATTCCGTACAGCACAGGAGCACCAGCAGCAGAAGGAGTGGCAGCCCCCTCGTTGCAGTCGAGGTGATCCTTGTGACCCAATAAAATGAGGTCACACTGTACCTGGTGTCGACCCAACTTCCTGTCAAGCGGGCCCAGTTCACACCACTGCTGAACAGCTGATGGTGGCTCTTTTTTTCTGGTCTTGCCACAGTGCAAGAACGTCAATGGAGAGCGATCTGGGCCAGGGCCAGCCAAGCAAGGCTCTTTCTCTTGTACTGTTTACGCAATAGTTGGTCATGTGAATGTCTGCGACTGAATGCGTAAAAAACGCGTGCCGGGTTCTGAACAGATGGAACATTCATTTAGGTTTAAAGTTTCAACGGCTTAACTTGTCGATGGGGTAATTGCGTTTGCTGTTCTATATGTGGTAAAGGTCAAAGCAAAAACCACCCTTCCCCCTCCTCCCTTCCCCTTCCCCTGACACACACACACACACACACACACACACACACACCACACACACACTCACTTTTATACACACCCCTAACCCTGCCTTTATTCACACTATGAAGAGCCTGTTGCCTATTAGGCCACACCAACAGCGCTAAGCAATCTTCTGCCCAATGTGCACTTTGTTTTCACAGCTGAAGTGCAAAGCTTCACTGAGCTCGCTCTTTGGGGAGGCCAGATTATGATATTTGTGGTGCGCACAGAGCCTGTTTGTTTATTTGCTGGCCTGCTCTAATGGGAGGGCTTTGGGAGAGAGAAAGAGAGAGAGAGAGAGAGAGGGATCTGGTCCAAGATACAGGCCAGATTTTCCCAGCATGCTGTGGGGCCTAGCCGTTGGTCAGTGTGCTTGTGTGTTGTGACTCGCGGATCAGTCAGTTTGTGGCGACGGCTTATGTCTTACATGATTCACCTCATGAGTGCTCTATGAGTGCCCATAGCCTGTGAAAACTTGGCTCTGTGTCAGATGTGACCTTCCAAAGATTAGCAGGTTTTTGGTCACTAGTGTTACAACTAATCTGAATGACATTCTTATGGAAGTAAACGACAAAATTTGTGGGACTTCTTGTTATCACACCCCTAGTCACTAATGGAAGATTACTCTGAACTGTGGTTTGGGATCAACATTTTCTGAGGTTTATGACTGAGTGTAATCTGAAGAGCACCATTGCTCTGCTGACTATACTGTCTATGGTTGGGGTTGAACTAACTAAGGCCAAATATACCCACAAACATGTCTCACGCAGTGTGTGGTGTTGAATGACATTTCAGGGCATGTTTACAGGGCCAAGACACTGCAGACTTGGTCCAGTAGATTTCAGTGAACAACTGTTTCTTGCATAACCTCCAATGTCTTTATAGCCTGGCTGCAGTATTTTTAGCTGGTGGTAAATCTCTTGTACTGAATCATCCTTAACTTGTTATGTGCCCAAATGTAATTTCAAAATTGGAGCATTACCGTAATACTTAATTTAAAAAAAAAAAAAAAAAAAAATCATTTTCCAATGACACAAGTAAGAAGTTGATCTGAAATAGTCCGGTGTTTATCCTTGCATGTAATAGAATCTGAAGGACGTTGATCTTCTGGTGACGTTTTGCCTTCTAGGGAAATACTTGAGTGTTTTATAGGCATGTAGTTCAAGTCCAATATTCTGTGTGTACCAGTGATTAAATCACCTCATTAAGAAGCACTTTATTATTCAATGCCTTATGACTCCAGTTTGGTGAGGTAAGCATGCATGTCATACAAGTAACAAACTTAACTCTGTGTATGTTCCAGAACAATCTCCACAACCAAATAGATGACTGAGCTTGAATAAGTGGTACAGTATGGAAACAAAACTTATATAAAGAGTGACTGGTTATACAGTAATATATCGTTCTAAAAATGAAGAGGACATTCCAAAGTATATTGCGACCAAAGGTGGATGAAGTCTAGCTTCCCTGAGCCTCCCTCGGTCGGTGAATAATAAACATGACAAAATTATGACATTGTTTTGAGCTCTGTCCAATGTCGTCTCCTGTCATCCTGTCATCAATATATGATCTCAAAGCCATAGATGGCTCTGTATGATCCGAAAGCCTTTCTCTGTGACATCACTGGTTTTGTGCAAAAAGCTTTGCTATCCTAAGCAATTTCAGCACAAACTAAACATATATGTGTACCATGTATAGCAGAAATGTCTTTGGGTTCCTGGAAGAGATAGCATATCTTATCTGTAATAGACTTTGCTTTTTAGCTGAGACATTAAGGGGAATATTGCCTTAGAAAGTTCGATTTCACTGATATAACTTTACATATTGCAAAGAGAGTTCCAGGAATGGGGATAGGTACACACAGCAGATTATAACATACATAAATAGAAGTACTCCAGTCCCCTGGTGTTATGAGATGCCATGATAAGCAGATAAGGAGGGAATTCTACCAGATCTTTTAATTTAGTATTTGTGGTGGTAGAGGTGGGGTTTAGGAGGAGATGTGGATGTATTTGAACTTTGCTCAGAGCTCACTTTCAAGAGTTGCCAAATCATTTTCGTCCAAGAGTCCAAGGATCATCTCTTTTGCCCTGTGGTGGTTTCAAGAGCTGGGAAGGGCCTCAGCCAACAGGCCCTCTATCAAACCATTCCATGTGTCAAGCCATAAACCAGGTAATATCAGCAGCATGTGGCTCCAGCATTTCATCAGGCAATTTTGCCTCGAAATGCCATGAAATTTACTTGGCCCCCAGGGGCAAAGAAGATCTGTGTGGATCTTAGCACATGTCTTGCATCTTTCTGAGAACAGGTTTATCAGATAGTAATGGAATATCTCTTGGAATATCTGTGGAAACTTGTCAGCAAGTGTAGGATTATGTGATTTCCTGTATATGTTGCATCTTGTGAGGGATGAATGCTCTTTCCCTGTGCAGCTGTGATGTGTTAGCACCACGCTGAGCTGAGTGGTTCAGTCTGGTGAGTATTCATGCCGTGTTGAGTGTGTCCACAAGGAGGTTTGTTTCTTCTGAATGATACTGGAATCATGATCTCTTTCTCTTTGTGTGTGTGTGTGTGTGTGTGTGTGTCTCTGTGAGACAGAGAGAGAGAGAGATAGAGAGGCCTATGGCCTTTGTCTAGAGAAAGCAAGGGAAGACCTTTATTGGTCAATGGTACGAAGTTCATTGGGCTTTTTAGGAACAGTATGTATTCATATCACAGGCTCTGTCATAAAAAAATAAATACATAGATAGATAGATAGATAAATGGATTCAATGATTGATTGATTGATTGATGGCCTTTGATTGGACTTTGGATTATGTGTTGGCACCACTGGTAGTACTGAAATAGAACAGTGCACAGTATTTTGCCCCAGATCCCCCAGATGATCCAGTACATTGCTATGTAAGCAGAAGTCGATGGAGTTTTGAGTGCCAACAACTAACTCCTGAGATCCTCTTGGTACTCTGTAAGGCAAAGGTGCTGAATTAAGGGGCCGAGTCCACAAGTTTCCAAACTATGTGAGCAGTAAGAAATGCCTCTCATATTTCCTTTAGGTGTTCACTCTAGCGCCACACCCCACTGTGCACGTTGTGATCACTATGACAACACACCTTGTTTTGCAGACAGAGCTCTGACGTCACACTCAGATGGCAATGGGAACTCCCACGGTGATACCACAACCAAATTCTTGAGTGTGTGTGTGTGTGTGTGTATCCTCTCTCTCTCTTGCTCTCTCTCTGTCCATATCTGCCATCCACACTCCCACACTCCCTCTCACTCTGTTTATCTATTTGGACTAGCAGGCTTGGGAAGTATTGGTGACAGATTGCAGACTCTTCTGATCATAAGTGCTGTGTTGGGGGAATGTTCATCTTGGCATGATATTTAAGCACTCGTAATTTCACCATCCATCACGGCTGTCTTCAACCTTATGGCTATTCCACTAACAAGAAAATAGACTTTGGACCGAAAAAGCATCAAAAAAGCTTATTCTTCAGCTGCTTGTGAACTACATCTATGAATCTGGACAAAGTAAACATGGTGTTAATGCAATGTGAAAGTACATGGTGAGTGAGAGAAGGAACATTCAAAAAAATATGTTTATTAAAATTTATTTGCCAGAGCCTCGCTAGTCTCTGCCAATGAACCTATGTGATCCTTCATAGGAGCAGAAAGTCTGTCTTCAGCTGAGCGGCCATTACAGCGGCACCCGGGGAACCACTGTCTTGTCATGAATCACGGAAAAAGGCCTGCACAATGAGAGGATGCAATATTGATGGATTTCATTTGCCATTGCTGTACAGTGCTCTGCCCTCTCTCCTTTTTTTTTCTCTCTCTCTCTCCCTCTCTCTCTTTCTGTCTCTCTCCACCGTGTGTATCAGTAGCAGACTTAGACTACCACTCCACCTCACCATCATCACCATCCTGTCCCCCACACACACAAACAGACAGACACACACACACACACATACACACACACACACACACATACATACACACACACACACACACATACACACACACACTACCTCTGGGTCCCTGAAGTATTTGATGTTCCTAGCCTGTGTAATTTAATCTCGGATGACTCCCTGCAGCTCTCGCCCATAAAACCCCCGGCTCTTATAATAGGAAGCCGCAACACAATTTCTTCTCTAATCTCACCGCCTCTGCTCAGCAGAGATAAGACAGCAGTTTGTTTTGGCCTCGACTGTGCCTGCCTGCCTGCCTGCCTGCCTGCTCCGTGAGTGTCCCCTCCCTGCGTCACTCCAGAACCGTAGCGCCCACGCGATCTGACCATTGTCTTGGGAGTGTGTGAATTGCCACTCCTTGTTCTGTTTGTCTGAGGCCTCCAGGGCGCTTTTAGGGCAAAGGTCTCTCTTGGTGGTGGGCATTAAGAGATGTCAGGAAGATTCTTGCCCTTTGCAACACATGGATCCACACACACACACACACACACACACATTTACACACACAATATAATACGGTCAGACTGGCCTGTCTCTATAGTTTGTCCTAGGTCATGTTTTCTTTCTTGTGCAACATCCATTATTACTCCACAGAGAGACTGTGTTCAAACTGTCTATCTTTTCATGATGGTTATAGTTATCACAACACTTTTCGGTGCTTCACACCCCCCCCCCCCCCCCCCCCCCCCACCCACACACACACACACACACTCACACACTCATTGGCCTGGTCCCAGCCTGGTCTTTTTCTGCTTCAGGCTTCGGGTGGGGAGGCCCCTGTGGCCTCCTATCAGTTCCGATGTCAACATCGTGTGTGTGTGTGTGTGTGTGTGTGTGTGTGTGTGTGTGCCTGAGAGGAGAGCTAATAAGAGAAACACCCCATGACTCAGGGCTTAAGAATTCCTCGCTGATTCAAGCCACTGGAATCTCAGTCAGGTGCTTTTGTGATCTAAGAGAAACCAGCTGTCATGCATGCAAATAAAATGTCATACGTGACCGCCCGGCGTGATATATTTGCGTTGTGTACATTTACGCATTCATTTCACACGCTTTGTTTATTTCCATCCGTGTTTATGTTGCCCCATGTCATACACTGAGGACATTGATCCATCTCCAGGAGCATTTTGCTTTTAGTAGCATGTTAATTTCTGCTGTTTTTCCAAACCTCTTTTTTTTTGGTAGATCTATCTAATGCTGTTTGTGTGTGAGAGGAGAGGCCATGTACAGATTGCTTTTGCAGTGTCATACGCCAAGAGGGAATTCAAGAAAAATCAGCACAGCACTCGGAGGGACTCGGGAAGGAAATTTTTTCCAGGCTAAATTATTTAGCACCAGAGAAAGTAAATGGCACAGAGATGTGCAACTCCGTTTCCAATAAAGGTCAGGGGGAGGGAGGGATGGAAAAATCCATCCAGAGCAGCTCTGCTGCTGCACGACTCCCGCCCGACAGTCCTGAACCGAAGGGCTTTTTACAGAATCTAATAGGGACGAGCCATGACAGAGCACAGGCTCCAGTCAGCTCATAAGTGAGGTCAGGCCAGACGAAACGGGATTGTGGCCCCTTGTATTAAAAAATGTTCAATGTATTCAAAAAGCCCTGAGAAATCCTCCTTCCTCTGGGGAGTGTGTCTGCTCCAGTGAAAGTTGGGACATGACTGTGTGCTGCATAGCAAGATGGCCAATGAATGAAAGAGCTAAGGATAGTACCTTATCTACCAAATGTTACCATTATTCATTTAAGCACATCCTACCATGTTGGATGACAGACAGCATTATTACCCTTAAGAAATTATAACAGAGTATGTGCACAGTAGGCTTATCTTAGTGTATTTTCTCCGCTATTGCCTTTATTGCAAGAGAATGACATCACCTCATATCTGTGTTCATATATACTGTGTGCATGGCCTGACTTGTCTGTAAGCCAGGCATGGTTTATTAAGCCAGGTATAGTGAGGTATGATGATGATAATGATGATGATGATGATGATGATGATGATGACAATGATGACGATGATGACGCCAGTGTTGTGGGCTGCTGTAGTCATGAGGTGATTTTTGCTGCATGCGACTCTGAAGAGGGGCTCACTGTCACTCTCTTTCTCCCTCTCTTATATAACAACCAGAGGGCTGCAGTCCCGAACTGCAAACTAACAAGCTAAAGACTGTAATGTGCCAAGCGACACCAGAGGCTTCTCCCTGCTTGTTTACACAGCAGCAATTCAAGCATTCAAATTATAATGAAGGAAATTATGGCACTTGAACCTCCCAGCTGATAGAAAATTAATTTACAAAGTGCTTTTGGTCTCTTACCCACAAAAAAATGGACATTAACACATTAATGGTTTCTGATGATAACTTCCATGAAACGTTCAAAAGTCTTCTTTCTGAGATTTTACAGGCCATCATTAAGATATTTCATGTGCCAGTTCCAAATAAAGGAAGTGGCCATTTGAGGATAGCACATCTGTATAATCATGTTTTGCAACCTACAGCACAGATTTTGATGTGCACATCATGCTGTGTTTGAATCCTTTGAAATGAGGCACAGAGTCTTCATCTTTGGCCCAGATTCTTCTTTTCATATCAACCTTCTTCATCTCTTTCGCTTTGAAACCCAATCCAAATGCACCATGTCTGTGGGAGCTAGGTTAAGAGAGGAGCAGCTCGGCATCTTAATGATGCCATGCCAAGCGAAGACCACACTTGTGTTGGCGTGTCAGACCCTGGTACTACACCATGCTCTCATGATGAAGGGAAAGGACTGTGTGTGTGTGTGTGTGTGTGTGTGTATGTGCGTGTGTGTTTGTGCTATAAGGTCTTTTCGAGCAATGTGTGCTGTAACTGTGGTTGGTGCAGCACTTGTCTTAAGGTTAGACATGCTGGAGTCATGCAAGCAGCGTTATGTGCCATCCTCCCACTCACTCCCACCCAACTAGCTCATGCTACAAGACATGCTAAGCATTACAGACACTTAAAACAACATGAAGATAAGGATTACATTAGCATACATTTTAATTGCATCCAATCATAACATCACTGAAATATCACTTAAATATAAATAAAGAAATCATACATTTATATATCATAAATTTTATATATTTTGTATATCTATTCATACATTCATTATTAAGAATATATGAAGTATGTGTGGAAAGCACTTAGCAGCTTGATCATTTAAAATCTTGGACTATAGTATGCATGAAGAAGCGACACACATTAGACAATTAAATATATCTTCTTTTACTCATGACATCGCATGCGATCTGTCACAGCACCTCATATCAACTGAGAGGTCCATACCTAAGCATGTGGATACTGTCCCTTAGAGAGCAGCTGGGCTACTATCTGTGGTTCAATGAAGAGACTCTGCTCACTTGGTCTGGTCTTCTAGACTGAGATGGATTTCCTGTGGACTCTGAGGCACTTTGTGTTTATCACTTTACTAGTTTGCTGTCATTGTCACTGACAGTATCTGAGTGGACTCTGCAAGGTTTTTATAATGAATTGGATTAAATGCAGGGACACTAATTTGTTTCAGCTAAAAATCCTTCGTCCTTCAGCTAAGTCCAGTGCACAAGTCAGCTCCCTCATCATCATCATAACGATCTGAGGCCTGATGAGCTTCTGTAAAGCACCAGTTGTGATTAACAGTTGAGAATGGCTGCATTTGGAATAGAAATAGACCTGCTCATTTTTTTATGTGCCAAGTGCTGTTCAGCTTGGTTTAGCTTGTACCTAATAAGCATTTCATGCTTTTGGGAATGGTGAACATGTTCCGCTTCTCTCACACGTTTTAACTTCCTCCCTCCCTCTCTCTCTGTCTCTCTCTTTCCTCTGGCGGTCAGAGCCTACTAAGGATCCTGTTCCTGAAGCTTAAGGGCTGTCGCAGTGGCCAGGGCTGCAAATGTGACCGTGGGATTGAAACGCCTGAGCACTGAAACCAAACAACAAACTCTAGTTTAGTGTGTGTTTTTGTGTGTGTGTGTGTCTTTGTGTGTGTGTGTGTGTCTATGTGTCTATCTCTACTCCCCTCCCCACCACCCCGGCTGCCTGTGAGCCACTGGTTGGCTGTGGCCCCCTACCCCCCGTGGCTGGAATGAGAAGTACTTGTTCTCCCAGCCAAGTGCCCAGTGTTTTCCTGCCCAGTGTCCTCAAGCGAAGAGAGAGAAAGTGGGGGGGGGGGGGAGTGATCTTGTGCATACACCTGTTCTTTTACATGCCTTGGCAACACTGTGCTATCTTATGGCTCTGTTAGTAAAGCTCCTTTGGATTGAATTAAATTGATTGAATAAAGTAAGAGATAGAGAAGGAGAGAGAAAGAGAGAGAGAGAGAGAACGGGTGAGTGAGAAGAGAGAAAGAAAGAGTGTGTGATTGATACAGACAGAGAAAGAGAAAGAGAGAGAGAGAGAGAGTGTGTGAGAGAGAGAGAGATGGGCTGGACACCTGGCAGGAATTCAAGCAGGATGAATTACGGCCTAAGCCGCACTTCTCTGCCCTTCATCCTCTTTCTCTCTCTCCCTTGCTCACTCTCTTCCCTCAGTGTGGCAGAGGTCACAAACTACTGCCAATGTGTTTATTTGGGTGTAAGTTAAGAGACTGGATAAAACAAGTGGCGTTTCCTTTTCATGTATCCAACAAGCATCTTCATTTCAACGTAACGCTGTTAATGAGTTTATGTTTGTGTGTGTGTGTGTGTGTGTGTGTGTGTGTGTGTGTGTGTGTGTGTGTATGTGTGTGTGTGTGTGTGTGTGTGTGTGTGTGTGTGTGTGTGTGTGTGTGTGAGAGAGAGAGAGAGAGAGGGAGGGAGGGAGAGCAAGATCACCACCAGCCAAGGACGTTGTTGTCAAGAGTCCGTGACATTTCCATATGTATACTGTGGCACTTCAACCTGCAATTAATGGCCGTATTCACTTGATTTCCGCTCTCTGTGACTGGGCCAGGGTGTGTGTGTGTGTGTGTATGTGTGTGTATGTATGGGGGGGTGCTTGGCATTGTGCGAGACAGGAAAACGCATTGAGGTTATTTCACATGGGAGAACTGCATTATGCATGAGCACAGATATGGTCATCAGCAGGGCAAAGGGGGCCCAAAGCCTGCTTGCCACAACACAATGAGGGCTTTTCACTTCCACATACGCATGTTTACAGTCTGTGTGTATGAGTGTGTGTGTGTGTTTGAGGTGGTGGTGGTTTTTCTGTGTGTGTGTGTGTGTGTGTGTGTTTGTGTTTGTGTGGTGGGGGAGCTGCCTGCCTTGCAAATGTTGCTGCTTTTCCTCCAGTTCCCTCAGCAGCACTGCATCACTGTGCTCTGGCCTGGGCCCAGGAGTAGATTAATGGCTCTGGAAGTGAGATAGACGGGACTGAAGCAGCTGTACTGCTCCCAAAGAGTGAGTCGTTTCCTCCTCTCACTTCTTCTAGGAGGTCATGGAAGTGCCCTTCAGGCTCAGGTGACTGATAGTTCATGTGTGAGTGTGTTTGTATGTACTGTATGGGTGTTTCCATATGATGATGAGTTACCACCCATAGTGCAACAGTGCCATAGTGCAATGTCAGAGCCTATTTAATAGTGTTGCCTATACATATAGTAATAGTAAATGTCTTTCCGCCTCTGTGTTAGATTTGAATGGCAGAGAGCTATGTATCACGTTATATCTGGTATCTGTATACCCTGGGATTACACTCTGACACTGACTTTATCTTTCATGTTGACAGCACTGGCAAACAGACTCTTTTCTAAACGTTTGTGTACAGAAATGGAAGTGCATGCCGAGCATGCATATTCATACACAAATACAGACGCGTGTTCCAGCTAAGCCAAGGAGACGGGCCAACACGCCGGCAGCCCCTCAAAATGTCACTCTGTTGAATCCATTATTCATTCAAACCTAGATGTGCAGTTCCGACTCATGCCGTGCTTGTAGCAGAGGGCAGCTGATGGTAAGACGAGACTATCTTTGTACACCTCCAACATGGATATCATCCTCTCTCTCCACGGTCTTTTTTTAAAGCTGATCTGGTCTGAGATCCATGCGGCAGTACGCCGCCACTCTCCCTCGGCCCGGCGTATTCTGGGTGCTTGCAGCTGGGTGCATGACAGTGCCATAATTAGGGTATAATCCCAATCCTCGTGGTGTGAGTATATCATAAAAAGCATGTGGATCATACGGATAGCAATTCCTCGGAGCTCCACTCCAAAAATGAGTGAGACAATTTTATAATCCCCCCCCACCCCCCCACCCCCAGCAACGAATGAGCTTCCAAAAGGGAACACGTTGTAAAACTTTCTCTGTCTCCGTACAGCTAAGCTGGAAGCTCCCTTACTATCTCTTGCGGTCACACTGTTGTCCTGAGAGTCTTGGCTCGCAGGGATGCAGCACTGCTCTCAGGTCAGTCACCGCACGCTTTCACTTTTAGTGAGTGCACTGACTTTGCGGAGTAAATCTGTCAGTGGCAGCGGAGGTGCTGCTGGTCCAGGAGTCATGGGACCAAAGCCTCACCTTAAGGCCACTGACCAGGCCCTGTCACTCCAAATCAGCGGAGCTCAGCATCACACCCTCTTAATCCAATCTATGCCTTCAAAAGCTAGATGTAAAAGGGCTCACACATCCTCAGAGCTGAGACATGGCACTCTGTCTCTGACACATTTTTTGTTTCTTTTTCAGCATTAACTGATAATGTTCACACACAGAGAGAGAGAGAAATGAAGAATAACTGAATAGTCTGTCATGAGAATCAGCTAAGGCACATAGGGAAGTAAGCACACATTTAGAAACTGTCATAAGCCGCATGTGTTTTGCTCACTTGATGTCGAGCATTTATAACTGTGGTCGTATTTCCGGCAATCATGATTCAACCTCACACACACACACTTACGCATACTGAGCGCCCAGCAACACACCACAGCCACTGGGTGCTGTGCAAATAAAGGGAACAGCTGTCATTGCTGTGGCCACATAATTTAGGCAAAGCTGCCAAGGCAGTGGCTCCAGTGCTCTGACGAACAACACACACACATACACACACACAGATGCAAAAACACACACTGACTGGGCCTATGGGGATTCAGCAAAGGAGGAGCTCGGCTGCAAAGAGTGGCTGGCAGGGACCCAGTGGACCTTTTAGTCTCTCGTGCTGTCTCCTAGCATCACCCACATCCTTAGAATAACCTGATGACAGCACACAAATCAAAATAGCAAAATGCCAGCAGATCTGATGAAATGCTAAGGAAGACAGACCTGGGCTCATATGTCAAAGTGAATGTGTTTTGTTTCAGCATGTCATACCAAATGCTGGCAGTGGCTACTTAGGCTACATGCTATGTCAGCTAAGCTAAGCTAAGCTAAGCTAAGCTAAGCTCCTGGCATCGTGGAATGTGAGAATGGAGGGATAACTGAGGGCAAAAACACAAACAAAAACAGCGTGACAGCATGCAGGCTATGGGGGCACAACCCGACACCTGCCTTTGAGGAAAGGTTACGGTGGAATGAATGACTTCAGGGTGCTCTGCTTACGAGCCGCTCTCCAGTTTCCTAGCTCAGGTGAGCAGCGCGCAGGTGAGAAGAGGGGAAACTGGAGCCGCGCAGAGGCCCGTGAGACAAAGCTATGTTTTTCTTCCACTCATCTCTCTCAGCCAGTAAGTAATTGCCGGCCATTCTGTGCTTAAGTGTCTCTCGTGAGCCAAATGAAGAAATCAGCTGGGTGTCAAACTTGAGCCTTTTTTAATGGACTAGAGTTTCAAAAAAGCCTTTAGAATATATAAAGTGTTTGTGTGAAACTTCAGTCTGTCTACTTTTTGAAACTTCAGTCTTTAATAAAAAACATTTTATTTCATCCTGCACACCCCCATCCCACCTACTTTAGAGGATACAGACAATAAAGTAATCAATTATGTCTACCTCTTGCTGCTGCCTTTGAACAGTGTTCCAAAGTATTAAAACCAGATCCCCAGATAATGCATGTTGGGATGAACCACTCCCATCTACCCTAGAATAGGTACGGTACTCTTTGAGCTATTTTGGCAATTACTTTTAAACACCCACACAAATCACAGTCAAGATAATATTAAGTTGAATATATGATAAGTGATGATAAGATGCCTGATGTTGATATTCAGTCATGAGGATTTCCTTAGTTTTATTTTTGGACATAAAAACAATAGCCTCTGTTGTGCATGCAGGGATAACTTATTGCCTTAAAGCCATCTACTGACAATCTGAAATTCTGCACTGAGTGAATTTACAGAGGCTGTTCCGGAAGAGTTGTTCTCACATCCCTTGGAAAGAGTATAATTATCAGCATGAATTTTCTATGAGTTACGTTTCTAACATGCAACATGATGAAAATAAGTCCAGGTACAGTACTCTGCTGTACACCACACAACATAGTTAAAAGAAAAGTTATCTGTTTTAACATATGTGAGATCCACCTTGTCATCAAAGTGTTTGACCTTGTCAGCTTGTACTTGTTTCTTGTGTTTTTTACCCAATCAGTTTTCATTTGTTGCTTTTCACAAATTTTTACATTCTTGGTTCAATATTCCTAATTTTAGTAATACATCCTTGTTTGCATTTACAGCAAAGTCTATGTGCAGTAGTCTGAATAATGAGTCTTAACTTACTTTAATGGCTATAATTTAGGAACATTGCGTGCTGGGCTGGGCAGTCCTCCAGTAGGAGACGAGCATAAGACACATAAGGTCTCTCAATAATTAGTTACCATTATAGTGCACAAGTCGACTGTGCACATCCAGTTTGTGTTAGGTTGCATGCCGTGTGTGTGTGTGTGTGTGTGTGTGTGTGTGTGTGCGTGTCTCTGTGTGTGTGTACTTGTGTCTGGTCACGTCAGTCCTCTGCTCGTCCCTGTGCACTTCTGCAACCATCTAAAAATAGCCGACTTAGTCTCCTAGTGGTGCTCTATCTCTTAGCATTTTAAAAATGGAGGCTCAGTCTACCCATTTATTTGAACTAAAAGTCTCCATGTCTCCGTTCTCCTCACACCTCTTTATATCTTATCTACCACTTATCCTTTTCTCTTTCAACAGCCACACAATTATATGTCCTTGATTATTCTTTTGTCTGAGACTTGTTTAGGTAGGAAAACAGTGACATTATTTTCTGTGTCACATTTAAAAACTGTGTTGGTCTGCTTAGCTTGCACACATGATATATTCAGCTATTCTGCAGCTGTTGGCCTTTTAAATGTGATGCATTTTCTGTCTTCAAAAATGCATGCATTATATAGACCAAGGAAACAACACACATACAATGCAAATGAATATTACCAAACATCATTTTCTCCATAAGAATGACTCGACAAATGACACCATTCAGCCACTACAAATCCTTATAAATCCCCGTGTTGTGGTAGTCAGGGTTTGCAGCAATAGCTGGTGCATCTAGTTGCTTCAGCTTTCATTTGGGAGGTGATGTTCACAGAGCGAGAGATAATTAAAGACTAGGGCCATAAAGCCAGGCACAGCCAGCCACTGCTGTTTGTTGTCGTCAAGGAGAGGCCACGCTTAGCCGAGCCGCATGTTAAACAGGGGGAGAGCGTGAGCACAGAGGCTTGCGTGTTCCCACTGCAAGTTTATTAGTCATTAGTCCGAGGCACACTCTGGTGTTCTGGGCGCCTGTTGTTGTTTTGTTTTTTTTTTCTCTTTTGGAGATACAAGAGCTCCTTGGTGTCAAGTGTATGGAGGCTCCCCACAGGCAATGCAGTTCATTTGAGCCAAAAGGGGAGGAAGGTTATCAGGTCCTCAATCTCTGAGAGAGAACTGGACAGCACTGGATGTACACTGCACAGTTATCATGGACTTCTCATTGGAACCTGATATCACATCTGTGCAAGAACAGATTAAACAGATAATGGACTAAGTAGGCTAGTGCTAGGGGTTAGACATCTCTAGGCTAGGCTAAACATCTCTGTAGCCTGCAGCTCTAACTCCACTTGAGTCCATGTGATAGATCACACAGTTTGTACTGTTTGATTGGACCAGAACTCAAACACAAACACACCCACCTCTCATTCAAACTTTTGAAGAAGTGTGTTAACTCCATATAACTCTGGTTGTCTGAGTCACACTTAATGCAGAGGACTTGAGCTTCTAAGATCGATATGAACAATTGTGCTTCTCAGTGTAAGCCTACTGTAAATTCTAAGCAGACAATGTACAAATTTCTGACCTTAGCATAGAAGGAGATCGAGGTGGATAACAAAAACTTGCAATGTGTGCTTCCACATGATAATTTGATTGTAAGTGAAAGAAAAATGCCATGAATTCTAGCATAGACATTGATACTTCCCAAAATAGGCATTTTGCCAGAAATAAAAGAACACAATGTATGTTTTATGTATATTGATTTCACTCAATATGATAGAACCACTTGATAATTTTATTCCCTTCTCTCTCTCTCTCTCTCTCTCTTTTTTCTGAACTCTTCCTATGTCAAGATCCAAGTCTCTGAAGTTGCTGTTACTAGTAATTAATTCACCATTCTTGTCACTGCAGCAGGAGAACCCCCGCCTATTTAGATGCATCCAGCATGTGTAGCCACTCACAGTAAACAGGAAAGACGTTGTCTTAAAGACAAAGTGGCAAGCCATGGTGCGAAAAGCAAACTTTTATTGATTTCACAAGGTAGACAATTTGAAACCTTTCATTCCCTGCGGGAGAACAATGCCTGTAGACTTGAATTACGACCTCTCTGAAGCATAGTTTGCATAGATTACCTTTTAAAGCGTGCGGAGGCAGAGAAAGTGCCTCGGCCCTTTTTTGTTGAAGGGAAAAAAAATGTTTGAATAGATTTGTCACACCCGTGAGGCAGGAAGGAAAAAAAAGGTGCTTGTGTGTATCTTTTCATCTGAACTGTGGCAGTGGAAGGCCTAGGAGCAGATACTGCTGATATGAAGAGCAGCTCGAGATTGAGGATTTATGATAAGCTTTTATCTGCTCCCCCAGAAAACACTTTAAGACAGCAAGCCTTCCACTCAGGCCTGCTCTTGGTTCTCTCTCTCTCTCTCTCTCTCTCTCTCTCTCTCTCTCTCTCTCTCTCTGTCGCTCCCCTTCTCTCTCCACCTCCTGTTGCCCTCACATTTTTGTGCACGTGTCAAGGACGGGTGTGAGCCAGGGATACCAACATGAGTCAGGGCACCAGATCCAAAATACCCTGCCGAAATGCCCACCACAAATACATGTGCCCACCACCAAGTAAACACGCACACACACACACACACACACACACACACACACACACACAAAGATATCCACATATGACATACAAACAGACATGTGCAGATGAACAGACACACACATACACACTAGCACACTCGCAAATAAGCATGCACACAGTCACAAACATAGCTACACCTTAGACAGAAATAAATGTCAACCTTCATTTCTCCTTAATAGAGGAGAGAATCGGGTAGCAAAGATGGGCTGTTATTTAGTGACTATTTAAAGACGCCAAGGCTCCCTAAACTCTCTCTCCGTTTGGCGCTTCAGCAGATTGACAACTGAGCCCATGACCTGACTTCTAATGTGTACACACTCATGATGTATGTGCTGGTTTATGTGATGGTGTAAATTTGTGTTGACCAGTGTCGACCAAGTCTGTGTGAGAGAGGGAGAGCATTAAGCTACTACACTGCTACTGAAATAGAATGAGATTGTTTACAAGCGATGTTGAAAGTGCACCTCTTATCACGCAGACCACATATGGCAACTCACGTGTCAACCTTTGACAAACACCACGAGCCTATACAGTGTACAATGAAAAAAAGTCAAATAATGTATGTAAATTCAGAGCATATATTGAGTGTGTGTGTGAGCTTCATATGCAAATGGGAGCTAATAATGTTAAGCACTGTCTAATTTAATTTTAATTACTCACAGAACACATTCTAATTACATGTAGCATGCAGATTCTGACCTCTGTCTCATCTTTATAAATGCACACGTAGCTTGCGTACCTCAACTCCCCAAATGAAACTTTCTTCTTGAGCATATACCCAAGAGATGCTCTGTAGACTTTGATGACCTCATCAAGTGATGTTTAATTGCCATGGTCTGTTGAGTTTAAAGTGCAACATTCTGGTGGTGTGTTAATCTTTCTAATTGGATGTTATTTACATAGATAATTACAAAATCCAGTTATCTGGGTGAGTAGAGACACACAAAGCACATTGTTACAGGTCTGTGTGTTTCCTGGGAATTAAACCCTTGACCCTAAACATTCAAACTTCCTGTAAAAAAAAACAGTGACATTATGACATTGTGAGAGGATATCCAGCTATCACGTCAACATCACCCACAAAACCATTCGCCAACAACAACAACAACAACACCAAAAACACCCAAGAGGCCCATCCCTCAGTTGCTCTTCTCCCTCACTCCTTCCTCCCACTCACTCTCCTCCTGCCATAACCCCCCCAGCACGCACACACACACACACACACACACACACACACACACACACACACACCACACACACACACACCATCCGACTGCCACTGACAGCAGGCCTTGGCCCTGGCTTTTTAAAACCCTGGCCCCTGGGGGCACCAAACATGGAAAGAGCCACATCACAAACACATCAGAGGCTATATATAGCCACCGCCACTACCAGAGGGAGTGTGGGCACCGGGCTGTCAGCAAGCCCCCTCTCTTCCTTGGAAAACACCACTAGAGAGCGGATGAAGAGGGACACAGAGAGAGAGAGAGAGAGAGAGAGAGAGAGAGATGGAAAATGAAAGAGAAAGGGAGTGATGTAGGCATTGATGATACCACCAGTAGACACTGAGCTACCATGGGAGTCAGATGAGTATAGTCCCAGACAGTAGCAGTACTAGTAGCACTTCTACAGTACTTCATAGAAATGTGATGTGTTGGATGTCAAGAGTGCTTAAAGGAGACATCTGTGATTCCGTTTCAGCTTCACTTAAGGCTGTCGATGTTTGAGCTCAATGTCCAATGAAGTTGTACCCCTCCCTTTCATGATGCCGAACCACTGTGTTCATTGGTTAGAATTGTGGATGGCTTGGTCTGGGGCACTAAATGTGTTTCCTGTATACAAAGCCAGGACTAGGAAACTTTAGGTTTCCTAAATGTGCACACACTGAACAGATTTAAGACTGTAACAAGCAATTAGCTGAATCAGACAACGAATGTGTGGGCTCAGAATCACAGACTCCAGCTCTAGAGTGGACATGAACAGCAAAAGGGCATAAGTCAGTAATGGTTAAAATAACACTAATTTGACTGTCTCTAAAATATACATAAAATGAGGCCACTGTCTTCCAAATACATCCAATCACATAATTGAGCCAGATAGGCTAATGTAACAAATTATACTTTTTAGTCTATGAAGTTCAGAAAAGCGACTGTATAAAAACTCAGGAAACTCAGGAAAAAAAGTCAGGATGTGTAGTGGAGAAAAAAGGGTTACATAATTTTTTTTACCCCAGCGACCCAAAGTAATCACCATTTTGTCAGAGCAAAACCCATTACCCAATCCATTTTGTGTAGTGTAACGCTATTCATAACATCCCTTTGTAAGGCTTTTTCCTGTGCACTGGGAGGATTATAGACTTCATCAATAACGTGGCAATGACGTGTCCTCCTATGGAAACTGTGGGCTAAAGATGGCTCACTGGCCTTGTTTACTATGAATGGGGGCCACACGTTGCACACAATTGATGCCTGGGAGCTTTTCTCTTCTTTAGCTCGGTGGAGGCAGGAGGAGGGGGAGCCGCGTGCCCTGTAACCTGTAATGCACTTGGCCACTTCAGTACTCTGCTTATGTGTAGACTAGAGGATCCAGCTGATTCCTACCCTCTCAGTTACCAATAAAAAGGTGCTGCTGTGGTCTGTGATGAAAATGAAAGTATAACACATTGCATACACTGTATATCAATCTTATGAATGTATGTATGTATGTATGTATGTATGTATACATCTTGTATGAGTGTGTGTATATGATTTTCTTTATTTCCCTTTGTAGTAAAAAAGTACATTAAGATAAATTAAGGCCATTTAACATATACGAAGCACTATGAGTTTGAGTTAATGTACCGGTAACACTGCATATTACTCAAAACATTGTGCTTAGGCATGCATAATAATGTGTGTTCAGCTGTGCTGCGAGGCTGAAGGGACTGATGCAGTGGCCTCAGTGATAACACCGAGCCGCACCAGCAGGGGGGTTTGCCAGCCGTCCTCTAACACAGGGCCTCCATCGCAAATTTAAATCGTAAAACAGGCCGACTGTGATCCCAGGCAGTCACTTGAGGGGAACCTGCCTCTGCCTACCTTGTATCCTTGGGTCTCCTCTCACAGATAACTGCAGCTGAATCCATTTAACCTGCAGGATGAAGGACTTCACAAAATTCAATCAGGGCATCATAGTCAAATGAAATTGGGATATATTTCACCCGCGGCAAGATTTTTGTGTGTGTGTGTGTGTGTGTGTCTCTGTGTGTGTGAAACAATATCCAGCGACTAAGCGTCTTGTGCTTTTGATACAGACCACCACCAAATCTATCAATCTCCTCTCTTTTTTGTAAACATGATAGATAGACAGGAGAGGCACCATGCGAGGGAGACATCAATTCAGTTTTCCATCCACTTGTTATGTGTTCATATTCATTGTACTCTGTATTAATCATCCTTATTAAAATACACAGAAACTCTGTATCTAACCTGTGCTGAACATACCACTTCAGCATCACCATCACCATCATCACTATCACCACCATCACCATCATCACTATCATCCCCATTACCATCATCACCATTTTGCACTTGAATCTTTTTTTCCCAGATCCTCTCTTCTGCTCTGTACCATTCTGTCTTTTCCTTTCTTTTTCATCCCTCTCTTCTCTCCTATTTTTCTTGTCCCTCTATCTTTCTTTTAGCTTCTCTCTCCCATCTTCTCCTTGTTTCCTTGCACTGTCAGGTGGTGCATATCAGTATTCCAAAAGATAAGCCAATAAAACTAAAATGAATGAGGAATCTAACATCAGAAGACCATGACTGTGAGTCCTGCCCTTGGTCTAAATCTAAAAGTTGTCTATAATGACATAACTGACATTACGCTACACCGGTGAAATTCTGAAAGAAAAAACACCCCAAACAAAAGACTGTAGACTTTAACCAGTCACCAATAAGTAGTTTGTATCACATTAACACTAACCTTATATTTCTAAGGTCACTGTGGTGGTGTTAGGAGCCATGTAGTGATCATTTCTATAGGAGCCTTAATCTTACATGGCAGAAACAGCTACTTGGGAGCATTTCCTGTCAGCCTTGCCTAGGAGGATTCTGGTGTTAAGTAACCTCCATCCACCCACCCACGCCCTCACCCAACCCCACCCCACATCTACCCCATCCCACCCCTACAGCTGTCTCATCCCTGCCTGCCCGCCTGCTCTCCGCATCCCTGGCAGATGCATCCTGGTGATTGTCTTACATAATATAGCCTCCATCACAGCTCTGGTGGACAGAGATGAGTAGGAGTGAGCAAACTGTAAATGGGCTGTTTGGACAACAAGCACCACTCCCAGCACTTAGGATTATTAGCCCTGCATGTATGCGTTACAGACACTCACACAAACACACACCCACAAACAGGGTCAACTAGCACGTCGGTTGGATTCTGTTGCTAGCAATATATATAAATGTATATGTACAGATAAACAGAACGTACCCAAAGGAGAATATATCATTTTCACACTACTCTACTACAATGAGCCTGTTTTTCATTATACATACATCAACAAACAAGCAGATGGAGGTCTGTTAGTGTTGATGGTGCTGTGCACTCCGCCCAAGTTGGAGCCCTAGGTTCTCATCAACCAGCGCAACATTATCAGAGGCCCGATCATCGGTCCAGTCTGTGGTCACCTTCACAAACATTCAGAGACAGGGGAAGAGCTCCGAGGTACATACAAAGTCTTATTTATGTACAGTAGATACCCCCTTCTGTCAATATCTTGCATGCATGCTAAATAATTAACGAAGAGGAAGCCCATGTCTTTGAAAGTTTGGTGGCTGGTCATTACATTCCCAAAGGATTCAATCTATTTGTATCCATTAAGTATCTATTTCCGTCATAGGTACTGGGACTCTACTTTATCTGAGGTATCCCACAAGGTGAAAATTACTGCATTTTTAACACCCGATACCGTATACATGATGCTTCTCTTGTAGAGTTTCATGGACCGATTTAAAAATAAAATAAGATCAATAACCGACGTAAGACAACGAGAGAAGAGATGCCAGTAGAAATCAGTGCAGAGAGCAACTAGTTCAGGTTATTGATTTTGACATGCCACACAACTGAACAAAACACACAGCAATGGGAAAGGGCCGTTCAGGGTATTTTCAGTTCAGTGGCCTCTGACTTGGAAAATTTTAAGAATTTATCTTCTTTTTTTATCTTTTCCGTGTGTGTGTGTGTGTGTGTGTGTGTGTGTGTGTTGTGTTTGTGAATATATGAGGAGAGAGGAGATAAATGGCTACTGAACGAGACTGAGAAAGACATGAGGAGGAGGAGGAGCTGGCATAAAAACGTGAGTGTGAAAATAGCTGTTAGATAAACAGAGAAAGACTGAGAGAGAGAGAGAGAGAGAGAGAGAGAGAGAGAAAGGGAGAGTAAAAACTCTCTTTCAGCTCTCTCTCAGACTGTTCTGTGGAGTGAGCCCAGAGGAAAAATACAAGAGCTGTCTCTCTAACCCGCCCTGGTCTAATCTTTCCTCAAGTACTGCAAGGGGGATAGAGCACTGGCTGCAGACTTTAAGCCAGCAAGAGACACTTCTGGAATCAAGATGCTGCACCATCTATCCTCTGTGTGCTCTGTCTGATAGATGGAAGAGTGTGTGTTTGTGTGTGTGTGTAAGAGAGAGAGACTGCTTCAGCCCACCTAATGGATGTAGACCAATCAGATGACAGCTTTTACTACCTTATCCAATCAAAAGGAGGACTGCTCTTGCATGTGCAAGTCTATCCAATCAAATTCAGACTGCTGTGCTGATCAGGAAAAAAAAAGATCCCCCTCCCTACCCCCTCCCCGCTCCATAATGCAAGACCTGCGTTTTAAAAAAATCATTTTTTAAATGGTACGTATTAGAGCATGGGCCATTGACTTTGTCTTCTCTGGAGGAATTTAGCCTGCAGTAAATGGACTGTGTTCCGTTTAACCTTAAGCAGGAAATGGAATAATGACCTGCACCGCCAGCACTCATATCGTTCATTTTCCACACCTGATTAAACACGTTAATAACATATTTTTTTGGCTTAGGGAATATTCTAATCTGACAACACAGTTTAGCAAACACATGGCCAAAACAACAACAACAAAAAAAATGACTTTAAATTTAAAGTCATTTAAATTTACCAAATTGTACCTCGGATAATCCTTTCAGATATATAAACAATACTGCAGTACAGCTTGAGTCACCAGCTAAAGTCTGCTCCTATCCACTGATGTCATAGGACAAGGTTGTGCCAGGTCGTCCCGCACTGCCCCCTGATATGGACAAAGCTCAGTCCCTGCACCACAATGCTTACACATGCTTATGCCACATGGCTGAGCGGAATGGGTCGGGGAGGCGACGGCGTCGGCTGTTGCGGGGGAGCAGCTCCTGCAGGTCAGGATGGCGAGTCCCTGCTGCCTTGTTTGACCCAGGAAGTTCAAACGCTTTCCATAAATGGCAGTGACTCTGAAAAATGATTGTATTGCATAACAGAGCTGTGATGTCAAAGTGACACAAACACACACGCATACACACACACACACATGCATACACTTACACACACACACACACACACATACACACACACACACATAAACACACAGGACTACAAAACAGCTGTGCCATCGTGAATGGCAGTGGGTCTGAGTTTGTTTTCATAACATGATTAACTGCTTTTCAGAGAAACACAGCGCTGTTTAGCCAATAACGCTGCAGTTTTTGTATCACTTCTAGCTTATGTAAGGGAGGTGGAATCTGAAAAAATTTATGAATGCTGCTATCCCTAACCCCACTCTCTAAAAGTAAGCATGAACAGTGAGGTGGATGCTTCTTTCACACAGACATGTCCCAATGTCACACTGTCAGTGTAATCATCCCGCCGTAACCAATGTCAGACTGTCAGCCTAATCATGACATAACAAACTGAACTCAGGGTGACACACTGGAGTCAGCAAAAAAATGGAACATTAGCAAGCTGTAGCAAATCTGCACTGTGTGTGTGTGTGTGTGTGGGGGGGGGGGGGGGGGGTTCTTTTAGATCAGCTCTGAAGAATAATAAAAGACAAACAATAACAATACTGTTTGTATCTCTGAAAACAACAATGACAACAGAATTGTGGCACTGTTATATGATATTAAGATATGGTTTGAAATAATGGTTTTAATCTGTCAACATTACAATTCATGGCAAAAGATTCCTGCCTACTTTTTCCACTCTTCAGTCTATGAGGCCATAACACATTCACAAACCAATTAAACTCCCATCACACAAGTCTTCTCCTGTCCTCTTTGGTTATAAAGAAATAAAACAGCTTTGTTCTCAGCAGGCCTGTGAGCCAGAAAGGTCTTTGGACTCCCCTTTGCTTTTGTTCCCTGGACCCTCCATCTCTTATCACGTGAGCAGATAAAGACTGCTTTGGCCTGGCACTTCCTGAAAAACTTGGTTGCTTGAGCCAGGAGTAAAAAGCACACAATAGCAATTTTGTGTTTGTTTGTTTGTTTGTTTTTGTTTGTTTTAACCCTAAATCTTGTTTCCACAAAATTCTTATTTAGAGTGAAAAAAAGGACCCAGTCATTTTTTTTCAGGGGGCAGGAAGTGTGTTATATTGACATGACAAACTTGCCATCATATGTGCTGCTAACTTCAATGAAGGGCATCAGATGAGGGTGTGTGCTGCAGGCTTCAGTGTGTTCCCTTTGCTATCTGTGATGTGTTTTTGTCATAAGCATAATAACAGTGGAGGACAGTTGTGACAACAAACTTACCCTTACAAATCTTTAGGTTTCTCAAACGAACACAGATAAGTGCCATTTACGGTGGGCTCATCTCAAGGCCCCTTCTCAATCACCTTGGTTCCCTAGACTCTCAAAAAAGGTCCATTTCTACCTCTTATGGAATGCCAACAGTAAATAATTGAGCATGTGTGCGGTTAGTGTGGCTCAGAGAACTCGCGAGGTTGCCTTTGATAAATAATGCACAGCCACTAACTTCAGCGCCATAGGTGTGATCTAAATGCATCTCTAGCCTCTAATGGTATACACACACACACACACACACACATAAATCCCTTACAGCCTTTAAACGGTCATATCAGCCCCCACTGGATGGAAGCAAAGTGCAGCTGACAAGCAGGGGCAGCTCCCAGGGACTTGTCACTTGCTTGTGATGAGCTAATAGGGCCTCTGATGTGGCTACGTTAGCTAACTGTATGGGAAGATGCGGTTGCCGACACAGCTGATGAAGTCCACTCGTGCCTGCGCTGGCTCTCGCTATCAGTCTGCCCCCCAGTCTTATCAGCTGACTTTGCCACAGAGGAGGTTATTGACCGAGCTAAAGTGCAGCTCCCTCTCCCTTCTCCAGTAGTGCGGACGTGCTTCACCCCTGCATACGTGCTCCTGACTGAATGTGCTTAGCAGCCAGACTTGCAGGACCTTCTGTACGTGTTTTTTTTTTTTTTTCTTTTTTCTTTTTTTCTTTCTATACGGCAGAAAACTCTAGAAAGCGTACTGCATCCAAGCGATGGCTGAGTGAGTTAGTAGAAGAAAAGTAGTTGTTGAAATGGCTACTGCTTTAATGAATTTCTAATAAAAGACAAGAAAATGAGATTGTGAACCTTACTGTGAAAGTGATGAGGAGAGGTATCCCTATCTATTATCCAACAGAAAGAACACCAATTAATCAACCCCTTGTTACCTCTGAGGCAACATATCTCTATCACTAGGAGTTAGATTGGTTTTTGTGTTAATGCCCATTGCTTTTATTCATTTTTAATTCAGTTTTTGATTCTAGAGTGAGAGACCTGGTGAGTCCTTTCACCATTTCTGTGAGATGAATAGTATGTTCTGCACACACATCATTCAGTCAATCATCAATTCATGTCTATGACTCATCCTTCATACCCAAGATGAGCTTTCAGCACCCAGACTTCCTCCTCTTAACTCTGGGTGGTGACCATAGGTGACCCAAAGGCTTCCATTCTTCTGCTCAGAGTCAGTGTTGCCGTCTGAGTCTGCTGTCTGCACTGATGTGGCTCGCTGGCTTTTGGCTCCTATCACAGTCTATTCTTTTCTTTTCTTATTATTTTCTTCTTTTTTGAGTGTTTTACCCAAAAGCCTGGAGATAAACGCCAAAAATAGCTAAGTGAGGAAAACCAAGCAGAGCGAGTGAGCGAGCGAGAGAATGAGTCATGCAGATCAGCCGCAATCGTCCCTGGCTGCATGCTAAGTCCTCATATGTTGCCTGAACACATACACTTTCACACACTCACAACATGTGCACGCACACACACACAGATATAAATATGCAAAGAGAGAGCGAGACTTACATTTACACACAATTACAATGTGTACAGCCATGTCTGGACACACACACACACACACACACACACACACACACACATTGCTTATCACACCAAAGGACAGTCTGCCTTTTAGAGCATGAAGAAGAATCTTACCCAAATAATCTGTGACTAAATAGTCTGCACCACTCAGCCATTCTGGTATCATCTTCAAAAACTGCCCCCTCATTTTTTTTTCCTGTTTATGCTATTATTGTCCCTTCCTACGGGGATGTTCCTGTAACCCTGTCCACTTCCCTAAGTCAAAATGTAAAGGGACACTATATAACTTTCTGCTGTCATTTCTTTGCAGTTTCTCTGGTTCCCAGTCACGCTCCTGGAGCAGGGCCCAACATTCACATTGTCCCAAATGATTTAAAAGCTCAGTCAGTACCTATTGCATTGTCTGTGGGAGTACCTGAGAGTTTAGCACAGAGGTCTCTGCTGTACTCTATTCCCTCTGGAGTTAAGTGGAAAGCTTCCACTTTGAAACCACTTGTGCTGGTTCCTTCTGAAGTGTGAGTTATCCCGTACATGTAAGTGGAGTCTGATGGGCCCAGTTGATGAAGCTGCTATGTTACTCTTGCACATGTTTTTTTGCACTGTCTGTCTGTAGCCAAAGCACTCTGAATGAAGAGCTGAAAAACTTTTTTGCCATGGGTTCCAAAAAACTGTTTGCTCTGTTTAGATTGCTTTGCAGTCTTGGTACTTATATGTCAGTGGAAGAGATGTAGAGCTGTGTTCAATTGTTGGGCAATTCATTTACCCTCATGACAACATGCCATGTTGGAGGTTTGATAGACTAGATGAACTGTAGACAGACAACTGAGCATACTGCTTTAGGTCAACCTGCATGTGTGTGTGTGTGTGTGTATGTGTGTGAGTGAGAAAGAGAATGTGTGTGTGTGTGTGTGTGTGTGTGTGTGTGCGCCTGGACTGTACACAATGTACCAAGGCACATTTTCCTGGCAGGCAGTCAGACACAGGAGGTTGTTTGCTGCAGTGTACAGGGGCACCAAGAGTCATGTTTCCCTCACTGACACTCATTTCTATTTACCCACACACACTCAGATACAAGTGTATGCACATGCAATGACGCACACACACACGCACGCACACACGCACAGTCAAAAAACAAACACACAGACATGCATTTGCACACAAATATACAGTTATTCAAGCTCACGAGCAAACCGCATACACACTCACACAGTTAAAAAAACAAACACAGACATGCATAATAACACAAATATACAAGCTCACGAACAAGCACCTACACATACACACACACACACACACACACACACACATGCACACACACAGGGACATAATGAATCTTCTTCAAATTCTTGTTCTTCCAATTCATATTCCCCCACCTGCAAAACAAAAAGTCACTGCTGCATGCATACTTCACAAATTTGTCTCTTGTGATTCGAAGACGCCCTCAATTAAGCCAACTTGCATAGAGGCAGGAATCTCTTCAGAATGGCAATGGCGGGGGCTTTGTCCCATGGCCTCCATCCACACACGGTGTCCTTGGCACAGCGTGATGGCAGCACTCTCCTCACACGACCCTACCACTACACTCTTTGGTTATTAAAAGGGTTGAGTGGGGCAGAGAAACTAGGGAGAGTGGAGGGGGAGAGAAAGGGAGAAAGAGGGAGAGAGAGAGAGAGAGAGAGAGAGAGAGAGTGCGGAGAGAGGGAGAAAGAGGGAAAGAAGAGAGAATGGGGAGAGAGGCATAAAATGAAATCCCTCTCCTGTTACAAATTCAGAGGCTGGCTTTGTTGCTTTGTGGGTAAATCCAAAGCTCTGACACACTGGCAGATTGCAATTGCACTGCTGGGCGATGGTCACTTCTCTTTCACCTGCCCTCTAACACTTTCACAACCTTCCCTCGTCCTTCCCACAACCCTCACCTGCCCTCTTCCATGCCCAAGGGGAGCAGCAGGGTTCAGGGCTCCCGTCTTAGCCCTCTGCGCTCAATTTTGGATCCTCTTTCTCATTCTCATTCAGCTTCACATAAGTCATCTCTTTTCTTTTTCTTTTTCTCCCGCCTCAGCCCCCACTTTCAAGGCTGGCAATTCCCCTTCTAAATATGATTTCATAGTGCATGCGAGAGAGAAGGCGAGAGAGAGAAAGAATGGTAGAGAGAGAGAGAGAGAGAGGATCCCATCACCTGGTAAAGTTCACTCCAGTGTAATTCCAACTTCAAAGCCAGTCTTTGAAGCGCTTGCTCACGCTCTCTCTCTGCCTCGCTTCATCTCTCTCTCTCTCTCTCTAGCCCTCGTCGGGGGGCCACATCGGAGGCGAGTTCGCCGGCCCCCGAGGACGTCTCGGCGGAGAGCCGAGGCAGCCGGCAGGACGTGCCGCTCTGCTCCGCTCTGTTCAGTCGGGTGAGCTTAGGGAAATCATGGCTTAACAGGCTTTGCCTCTGCGCAAATGAGCAAATTATCCAGAGCTGGCAAACAATGAGACGGTTACAAATGAGACCCCTATGCATACTGCAAATAACCAAAAAAATGTTTTCTCTCTCTCTCTCTCCTTACCCTCCAGTAGGGTTATTGAGTGTCTGATGACAGCTGCGACGGGAAATATACTTTAAGTGGGGTGACACATGCCCACATCTAACTAATAGTTTCCCAAGGACTAATCCCCATTTAAACATACAGGGACTACTGGGTGCAGAATGAGTCGCCATCGCACAGTTGCAGCAACAAATGCCTTAACTAAAAATAAGCATGGAGAGAGAGAGAAAGAGAGTGAGAGAAAGAGAGAGAGAGAGAGAAAGAGAGAGAGAGAGATCTAAGCCATGGTGCATATTTCATTATGACATGTTCTCCATTGTTTTGGTATTGAGCTGAGCGAGAGTGAGGAGACCCTGTAATATTTATGGCCATCCATTGATTGCCCCTTCTCTCTCTCTCTCTCTCTCTCTCTGTCACTCTCTCTCTCTGTCACTCTCTCTCTCTTTTCACGCACTGTCTCAGTCCCTCAGTCTCCCTCTGCTCTTATCTTCTATGTCAACACCCAGTGTGAACTTCAAAGCTGATTGCATAATTCGTGGAACAGGGGCAGTGGATATTTAGAGCAGTACGCTGTTGCTACAGTGCATCTCCAATGGTGCTGTTACATAAGGGGCAGGCAGGGATGAATTCAGGTCGAGGAACAGAACGAGAGAGACCATGTGTGAATGCGAGAGAGAGAAAGAGAGAGAATGAAGTGGGGAGTTGGGGATGGTAAGAGAGAAAGGAGAGAGGGAATGAGAGAAAAGTAGAGAAGAGCGAGACACCCTGTGAGAATGACTGCATGAGACACCCAGAGGAATCACATATGGGTAGGTTCCAGAATGTCAGTGTGGGGCAAAGAAAAGAGAAAGTATGTGTCTGTGTGTGTGTGTGAGTGAGAGAGAGAGAGAGAGATACAAGGAAAGAGAGAGAGAGTGAGAGACAGAGAGAGAGACAGGACTGGGGGCAGGGAGGGAGAGGCCGGGTGGGGGGGGGGGGATTAACCCCAGCTCGCCTGGGGGGCCCAACAACAGCCTGAGCAGAACAGCGTTACACAATTGTCCACAAGAGTCCGTCACGCTCCACTGGGCTCTATTCCTGCCTGCCTTGCTGGTGTGCTGTTCCAAAAATAAGATGCAATAAAGGGGGAAAACATACACACACACACAACACACATTTACACACACAATGCTTTATTGACGTCAAGGTAAAAATCCTCTCTCTCCCCAGTTGAGAGGCGGAGAGGAAAATGACCTGACTTACTAGGGTGCAGCACCACATAGTGGCTTTCTGGAAAAGAGGTATATCTAATATAGAGGCACTAATACCTCTCCTTCTTCTTTTTGTTCACTCAAATATGACAAAGGAATGAGATATATTATCACTGATAAAGCCAATGTGGGCATACCAACAAACAAAACAAGACATCCCACCAAAGAGCAATGTTTTTGTTTGGAATAGCCTAAGTAACTAAAGGCCAAAGTAATTTAACAATGGTCCTTTTAAGGTTGTAATATAGTGTTGAATGTGTGGGATTTTATGACATTGAAATTCAGAAAGACATTCATGAAATGCAATAATCATAAAACCACAGCTCCCACTGAATTCCCCTTGGTGGAGTGATTTAACGAGACTCTGAGGTGCCGTAAAAATTAATGACGGAAACATTACAGAGAGAGGAGATGATGCAGAAGGCAAATGTCCTCCTCCACGCAGTTCTTTGCCCAGTTTTCAGTAGCTTTGGGCCTGGTGGAGATGTACACAAATATACACCCACACGAGCCTGAACACATTCACATATACACATGCGCGCGCGCGCACACACACACACACACACACACACACACACACGCGTATGAAAGGGCAGACTCACAAAAAATCCAAGGGCATGGGCATACCTCTTACATCCCACCACCCACACAGACAATCTCACACACACACACACACCACACACACACACACACACACACACACACACGAGTCAGAATTCAAGTCTTTATCAGAGGACAGAGCAGTGCCTATGCAGCAGCTTTGCCAGGTCATTACTCTGCCAGGCCGACAGAGCTGAGAGAGCTGCAGAACGGTCGGTGCAACCGGCTCAGTAATTGTCCTAATGAGCTGTGCTGTTAGAGGTTGTAATGCGTCTGAGAAAAGCAATCTACTTCTGTAGCAGGGGATAACTTTATCTGAACTTGTTCTACTAGGGAAAAAGTTAACTCAGAACTTCCTCTGGTCACTGCTGTAAATTAGAAATGTTAATGTTGGGGGAAGAAAATGATGATTGACTGTAAGGTTGAATTATTTAAAAAAAGTGCAAGATAAATGTGTTGGTGTGAGTTTTATCATTATATAGTTTGTCTTCATTCAAATACATTGAGTGTAGAGACATCCACTGAATAAACAAGAGAACTTAGAGGCCTCACCCTCTTTGGGAAGAAAAATGGTCATTATGCTCTATGGCCATCAGGAAAAGAAGTACACAAGTCCTGGTAGTGCATTGGTAGAGGTATACTGACATCTTGTGGATGTTTTTTGTCACATGATCATGGTATTTGGGGTTCTTTTTTACAGGCACTGGTTTGTTAATGTTGTCATGGTTATGACATCTTTGTCCAAACAAATAAGAATAGAAAGACACTGTTAATTAAAAAAAAATGCTACAGTACATTTTGGAAATATAAACATCAACGCAACAGAAAGATAATAGAAATAACAGGCAAAATATCAAGTTTATATGGGTTTATTTCTATTGTGCTATATTCTCCATTACAAATTCAGTTTTATTTCAGTCATATTTTGTTTGTTTCCACTACTAAGTATGTTGTTTAACAATATCCCTGACCTTCATGGATTTAAGAAACAATTTAAAGAGTTGCATGAAAACAGCAAGGCCAATACATATTTGCCCAGCACAATCAGTTCCTAAAACCATAATTGACAACTTAGTTTGGACTGTTGCAAGAAATGGGCACTACAAATTTTGTGGTGTACAGTACAGTGGATTTCCATCTGGAGTAAATTTGTTTCTATGTCCTGCATCCCTGTAGCCTACTGCAAGGAGAGGGCCAGCAATTAGGTGTTGCAACTATCAGAATGCCCACAGGCAGCATCCACTGAATCATTATCTGATGAAATATTAATGGCAGGTTCATAACATATCTGACAGACCAAGTGAGACAGCTCAAAACAAAAAGAGCAAGGAGAGATTTGCAGGTCTATCAGTGCCACAGACTGGGTCTGTAATAACCTAATCACAACAGTATGACTGAAGTCACTTCAGTTTTCACTTCACTTTTTCCCACTAGTCAACTTCAACAGCAAGGTATGGGCTGCATGATGAAATGTTAGGCCTACAGTAGACTACTGTGAATTTGTTTGCGTGTTTGTGTGTCCTTAAAAGATTTGAGCGTGTCATTTAGTGTTAGCCTACTTTTAAATTTGCTTTCAGCTATGACAACAAGTAGCCTACAAAAAACTACACAATATCGCCTAGGCCTTAAGGGGACCCTGGAAGTCCACCGTTTTCCAGTAGTGCACCTCAGATATGAAAAACATTAAGAGGCTGCATATTATTAGCAAACTAGGCTACCGTATCTTTTAGTCCAGTAACGATTTCGGGATCCAAGATAGCCGACCATACACTCATAGTTGGTGGATAAGCTTTAGCTGGCACTAAAGCATTTTCCTAACAACAAACGCCCCGTTCCACAAATATGAGCTGTTCCTCACCTCACCACAGCTATGTTGCTTCCTGGCGCGTGAGCGTGCGCTACTTTTGAGGTAAGATGAAACAAATTAGTCCGTCCTGCTTAACACTGTAGTTAGCTACTTCAACTAGACTTCAACACACAGGGCTTGACAGTAAATGACAATAAATAACTGTGGTTTTGTGACAAGAAAAGCACTTTTCCCCAACAAGTGCAATCCTGTGACATTTCGAGTTTCCAGTGTCCAAAATATTGCTTTTCTTGCTAATGAACGGAGCCAAATGTCATTCTAACTGCACAAAACTGCATGTAGGCCTATTGCCGTGAGTGGTACTCAGAAAAACTAAGAAATCCATTTAGGGATCTGCATTAACCTCTTCTACACATTAAGAGCAAGACACACACACACAAGAAGCTGTACTGGGCAGTGCCTATAGAACCTTAAAGGTTAAAGGAATTATCATGCATTCTCTAATGTTGCTTTGTTCTTTGTTACATAATGTTAGGCTACAGAAGATGTTTATTAGTAGCCCTGTGTGTGTTACACAGGTGTGTAGTTTTTGTGAACTTGATATCATTTTTTTTCTCTTTAATTCAGCTTTGTTTCAACTAAAATCTGATTTGGATACATTGCATGGTGCCAACACCCTTATTTGGCTCAGTGTTCTTCCAGTCTTGTGTTGATAGTGCAGCGTGTTCTCTATCTTTCTCCCACATACTGTTTAAGTGCTTTTGTTTGTATGTATACACTGTAACACCCCTCCACCCTTCATACCTTTCTTGGCTAAACTGTTGTGAACTGGTCTGGGCAGATCCAAGACGAAGGTACGACAGAGAGGGCTGCAGCCTCCCTGTGGTTCCACAGCACAGAGAAAGCGAACGAGAGAAAAAAACGAAGCTTGAATATCAGTGGGCCGCATACCTACACACTTTAAAATGTCAGAGATTGGGGCATTTATGCATCGGCAGGTACTGAAATGCAAGTTATAATAGTGTGAGGGAACATTTGATTCTAGTGAAGCTGATACAAGCTACTCTAGCTGGTCATTACAATGATTGTTGCAGCAGATCAGCAGATGAGGAATAACTGTCAATTTCAGATTCTGTGCACTGTATGAAGAAATGCTTTATTCGCATATACATGAAGTAAAACAACAAAGTGTAACAGGCAAAAAATTGTATTTAAATTATTTTCCTCTGATTTTCCTTTCTGTCCCAAATTAACCTAGTGATAAAAAAATGTCAGTCTGATGTTTTATTGTTCACATGATTTGACCATATGATAGATAAAACAGATTTACTGCCATTATTTTACGAGGGCTCTGACCTCTACTCCTTGAAGAGGTCATTTATTTAATTGAGAGAATTTTTTTTACTGATGATGATGAATTTCTGTATAAAACTTGAGTTGCAGCAGATGCAGAAATGGCAATATCAGATTGCATAGCTATCAAGTATTGCATATTGAAATGATAAATTGTTTACACTGTCATCATACCCTTTGGCCTGAGGCTTGTAATCATTTGGCCGATGTGGAAAACAGACATGTGGGGTATGGCCACTAGCTTCCTTTGAGGACCAGATGGAAGAAACAGAGGAACGTCCTCAGGAGCAAGGCTTTGCACAAACCCAGCGCGTCCTCAGGAGTGAGGCTTTGCACAACAGTAGACTGAGAATGGACTTGGCGTGCTTTCAGAGGAACACTCCCGACTGTGGAACACACACACACACACACACACACACACACAAGCACACACACATACACACAGATGCATGAGTGCATGCTGCCTCGACCCTCAGCTAGTTACATGGAGCTGGAACACCGTACAAAACACAATAAACCCAAGCTTTACGACACTGCAATGATTTGATGGCGCAATGGATCATTGCTGCTTTGAGAAGGGAGAGCAGAAGGGAAAAGCAAAGCCACTGGTTTGGAATGGGAGGAGAGGGAGGGAGAGATGAGTGGTATTCCCTGGTCTTCTTTATCATTCTGCTCACACGCATGCCACCCAGAATCCAAGACCACCTGTCATTTGTGTAGACTCACTGAACTTCTTCAGGTCATGACGAGATCTGGCTTTTACATGGACCCAGCTGCACTGTTTCAGAACCGTAAAGGCTGCTGGCTGGGGTTGAAACGTTTCTTTTTGACTAACCAGGACCAGGACCAATTTTTAGGCCATAAATAGACAGGACTCCATTACAGATATCAAAATCAAAATCAAACATTTCCAACACGAATCAAAAACGCTGTGCCTGGCTTTCTGTACAAGAGATCTTACCAGTACTCTTACTATATTGTTTATGATATGATGTGTAGTTTAACTTGGAATATGTTAAAAAAAAAGTTGAAGCTAGAGTTCACATAATTCATAAATGATTTAATGGGCTGTGTCTCATAAATTATATCAGGGAAATAGCCAGCATAATGTTACAATACTGTAGAGTTCATATAATTCATGAATGATTTAATGGTCTGTTTCTCATAAATTACATCAGGGAAATAGCCAGCATGTTATAACACTGTATACTTTCTTTTCATCCATTTGGCCCTTCTACCCAGTCAGGCTAGTTAAGGGTTATCTATGCATACACCTGTGGTGGGACAGCCATTTGAAGCCCACCCTGAAAAGGAAACATCTGCCAAGAAATTGGATCTGCTACAGAGTTCAAACCCCATATACAAACATCCCTTCATCTTCCAGGGCTCCTTGCTGCCCGCCTTAGCCCTCCCTATCCCTCAGTGTGTGATCAGCAGGCCGGGCTGAGCTGAGCCTCCCCATCTGCTGGAAGAAATTAGGACGAAAAAGACAGACAAAGGAAAGCAAAGGAAAGGTCTGTATAGCAATATAGAGGCCCACGTTATGAAGAAATCATCTTATAGGATGACTGTGTTTATATGTGTGTGAGTGTGTGTGTGTTTGTAACTGTGTACCAGTGTGTGTGTGTGTGTGTGTGTGTGTGTCAGAAAGTATGTCCTACTACCCCCAGCTACTTCATCCAGGTGCTTCCTTTCATCAGAAATATTAGTGTCTTTGGTCTTTAGGCTAAAGTAAAGTTGTAAGGAGGGGGAAGAAAGCACAGGGGTGGGTGGGTAGGGGCACCTCCCAAAACTAATTAATGAACAGGGACCTACAATGATGACATTCACAGATGTTTTTCTGATGACATTTTTGTCTGGTATTTCTGGCACAGTGGTACTATTTTCACAATGATATTTGTATATGGAAGGTGATATAAAAGACAGACTGTAAGTAAGAAACTAAAGATGAAGCAGGAACATGAAAAAGACATAGGCAGTATAAAGGTGAATCCAAATGTTTATTTTATACTACTTTAAGTATGTTCTGTTTAAACAATATTTATATAAATACATAAAACACATAATGTATATGATTTTTACATTACCACAAGAAATATTTCTATGATATGTGCTTGAATTATACTAAAAGAATGATAAATATGCTTTTATTATCCCAGACAGTGAAAAGGGACAAAATAAATAGAGAAAAGGTAATAAACTACCTGCATTTGCCAGCTACAAATTTATATATTTACATTCAAATCTGAACAGAGCAGCAAATTGCCTGAGGGTAAAAAATAGCTCTCTAGTGGTAGATTTTACTGAAAATATAATACAACTTGTGCAAGTTCGTTATCAAAAGCAAACTTTATATTACAAATGTAGCTGAACAGTTCAAAGAGTGAGATGTACCATATGCAAGAACGGTATACAAAAATGGTTATTACAAAAATATGATTTTTTTTCTCTTGTTAAATTACAACCACAACAAAGAATTCATTTCCAGTAAGGTCCTTTTAAAAGAAAAGAGCCTCTACAACTTAAATTTATATTGCAGGCATGGGGTGCCTTTTGAAGCAGAGGGAGAGAGGAACAGTGAGGAGCAATCTCCCAGGGATTTGAGCACGCACATGGATTTGATTAATGTTTCCTATGTCCACAAACATGTTCTTTCGTTTTAACATGAGGGATACTAAAACATGCTTCCTGTGAACACACTTTTACATAAGAGGTCTAGTTCTTGACCTGCAACTTTGTTAAGAGGTTTTGTGTAAAGAAAAAAAAAAAATCTACATTAGAGATTATAAAAACCCTTGCAGAGGTAAAAGGGTTAACAAAAACAAAAACAAAGAAGAGATCACAGTAAAAACAAACAATATTTAGTTTTCAATCAACTCAACAGAGCTTTTTGGTTTTTCAATGAACTGTGTAAAAGCTTAAGGCCTCTTCTGTGAGATCTAAACTCTAAAAGAAAACGTTATCTGAACAGATGTAATCTGTTGATGCGTGTTACCAGGAGAGTCTCACTGGGTGAAGTCTTTCAAAATGTCACAGGTGTTCTTGTTGATGACCTCCCGCAGCTTACGCACACGTCGCACGCTGGACACACTCACAAAGCTGTCCGGCTGCAGCATGGCCATGCCGTTGGTCACGTCACCCATGATGATGACCTGTCCGTCGGCGGCAGTCACGTTGGGGCACGGGCATGCCCAGTCCACGCCCTGCAGCGTGATCTCCAGCTGTTCCTTGCCGAGGAAGCGCAGACCCATCTTCTCATCTTTCAAGATCTCCTCCACTGTCACCAGGGCTTGGCCCGAGTCCTGCTGCTCGGTCATCTCCGTCACATGGCCCAGGATAACGAAGTCGGCCCGGCAGAAACTGGTGACCATCTTGTGGCGTGCCTTGCATGGCTTGCAATGGTGGTTCTTCGGGAAGGGGCACGCCTCCTCGCAAGCCTCCTTGGTCTCGAAGTTGTTCTCGTTGCCGCCGCAGCCACCGTAGATGAAGGACTGGCACTGACGGAGGGCACTGCTGTATGCCCAGCGTGGCTCGTAGGCCTTGCACGGTCCCTGGAGGCTAGGTTGGGTACAGGGGGCACCCAGCTCTGGTCGACAGGCCAACATGCACGACTCGAAGGAGTCAAAGTGGTTCTGGTTCTTTCCACAGTTGCCATAGGTGAAGGTGAAGCAGTTGTTGCGCTTGGCATCGTAGTACCAGCTCAGACGCTCCTCACCACAATCCTCACTGTCGGGTATCTTCAGGCAATCCTCAGCAAGAAAACGTGTGGCATTGACCTGATCCACCTTCTTCACCACCTCCTTTTGGTGGACGGACAGAGGGTAGTGGGCCTGGATGGAGCCTGCCGAATTGGTGGCAGTACAGGTGTAGATGCCAGCATCCTCAAGCTGGGCGTTGTAGATGACGAGCTGGCCGATGTTGGTGACTACTACATTGCCACGCACGTGGTTGGGCCGCATCACCTTCTTCTCTGCGCCCTCCCCCTGCTTTTCCCAGGTGATCTCAGGACGCGGCCTACCACCCACCTCACACAGGAAGCTGGTCGTCTCCCCAACATACGCAGATTGGGGGACAGGCGTGCCCACCAAGAACGGGGCGTGGACGTCCACGGGTGTGGTGATCTGTTGCAGAGGGGTAGTGGGACGGGCGGTGGTGCCCTCCGGCAGAGGACTTGTGTTGGGCCATGTGAAGCGGCAGGTCACCACAGATAGTGAGATGCCTTTGGAGCAGGCTTCAGCATCCATGTAGCACTTGTTGTAGTAAGTCATGCCGTCAGAGGCGCAGGTGAAGTGGGGCTCCCTCTCACAGCGGTCCTTGCACTTGCAGACAGGCTGGCCATCCCAGATGTCGCACTCAGAGCCCTGCTGGCTGCACATGAACTTATCGCAGGTGGCCTCCTTGGGCATCCCCACAGGACCTGAATTCCCTTCTCTGATGTAACGGGCTGCTACACAGCTTCGGTTACCACAGACATTGGAACAGCACTTCTCAAAAGATTCACATTCCTGAGTGGAGCAATGAGAAAAATGTACCAAATGCATGAAAAAATCATTTAATCTTAAAAAGAACTCTTTTTCATTGTCTTTAAGCGGTTTAATTAGTTACCTAAGTTAATAATAGTTGCCTTAGTGGCAACATGATAACTTTATTAATAAAATATATGCTAAAGAATGTAGATGACCTGGCACAAACTACAAAACCATTAAAATGATACCACATTTTATCATTAAAATGATAAAATGATCACCGTTAAAACAGATTGGATTGCACTGAACATAACAAAAATACAAACTTTAGCTTTTTAAGAATGCAGTGATTCTAACGCAGTAAGCACTTCAATCTGTCATGTTGCAACAGAAAAACTCACCTGGTCTGATTCACATTCTCTTGTGCAGGTACTCATAGCATCCACCCAGAGGTTGGGGTTCATGTCATTGGGACAGATGCCCGCGTGAGAGTATGTAACTCTAGGCAAAGTCATGGTCATTACGCGGTTATCCATGTGAAAAATCACGTAGTGTCCAACCAGGAACCAAATCCAGCGAGGAAAAAGCATCCACCACATCTTTAGAAAATGTATACCTTCCAAGTACTTACTAAAAATTGTTAATTGCGTGAAAGTGGTAAATTTAATTCAAGTGACGTTATCGAAAGTTCAATTAGTGTAAAATCTCAGTAGTCTAGCAAAGCGGGCTTGGTTGTTGTAGTCGCAGCTATGCAAGGTCAAGCAAAAATCTGTTCTGTTCTGAGGTTGTATAGTCTTGAAAGATTAGGTCGCCGGTATTTATACTCTGATACTGTTAACCAGAACTGCTTGTCCTTAACGGCACAGGCGATTAGCCTGACCACATAACTCGTTCTTGCGCGCAAAATGACAGTTATAAATGGCTTCTGAGATCTGAAAAGAAACTCAAAAACATCTGTCGTAAAGTTGGGTTGGTACTGGCAGGACACCTGCCTGTTTTAAGAAACTCTGTTGACTTGTATTAACCATTTGCGCGCCATTACGTACACTCGCGCAGCAGAAGGAGAGGACGCTTTGTACAGTGCGCACATTCAAAAAGTCTAGCCTTAACATTACAAGTGAAAGTCCATTTAAAGTTTGTGGATATACAAACAACAATTAAAAAAACATCGGATAAAATGAAAACAGTGTATAATGGATCACTTTGATTGACTGAATGTTGTCTTTACGGACCGGCATGGAACGCCTGCTGACTTTTCTGTTTCGCCTTTTCATGAAAATATACTTAAACTTGCAGGTGGATCATTGTACGATAATAACTGATTTTAATACATGTTTTTTTGTTTGTTTTTTTACAGCAATATCTTAATGTTTGTTTGAAATTTTAATCAGTGGTAGTATCTCAAAACCTCAAATGGCTTCTTCTGATCAACAAACAGAAAACAGTCTTTGAAGAATTTAAAGAATTCCCTTTGATAAAACTAGCTCCTGACATAAATTACTCAAACCGGCATTTTAACTTGATATATCAAATAGACGTTTTTGAGGCAGTAATCTAATTTGACAGTATAAAAGTTATGAAAACCTAGAAAGCATTGCATTTTGCTTTAGCAGATTATCATTTTTCATTTATTTACAAGGCCTTTTACAAGGCATTTTTCAACAGGACATGAATGTATAATGGGCTATAAAACACTTTAGGAACACATGGAGAATATTTTCATCTATATAAACCATGGCTGCATACCTCATGTGGGATTTGTAAACCTCAGCTTAGAAAATGAATGAGCGCTTGAGAAAACCAGAGTGGAAAAAATCACCTTAACCTAAATCTAATGCAAGGCATGTGGCCAGGGTTCTACTGAGGACACAGAAAGATGTCCATTCTTGATTCTCAGGAAGGACCACATGTGACAGAAATTATGATGACAAACCTCATTCTGAGGAATCTCAAGCGAATGTCCATCAATTCTTTATAAAGCAGACATCCCCCTTAATGAGCATGTTTTAAAAAGACTGCTGCCATGCATGCACACAACCAAGTGGAGTCTTGTAAAGAGCATCTGTATATTACTTTGTTTCCAAGTTATAGTAATGTTCTGTGGACCATACTTGGCCAGGACATTTTATAGATTTCAGAGGCAAACCTTGCCTCTGGATATCAATCAAACGCTTGTTTTATCATCTCAAGACTGTTGGGAGTAATAACCAGCCAGCAGTTTTAGTTGAATTTTAAAGGTAAAACTGTGATCTCGTCCTGTGCTTTTTGTACTGTATGATAATCTATGCTTTGGTATTTCTTGGACATATGGAGAAACTTGTAGGATGAGTAATCTGTATATGATGATTATTACCCCATTTGACAAAATATATTTTAGCCGGTGTGGAAGTTAAATAAAACTGAATGTACTTTGATGCAGTTATTCTTGCGGTAGAACTTGTGCTCTTGAGTTCTCTGTTTGTACTTTGATGCAGTTATTCTTGAGCTAGAACTTGTGCTTTTGAGTTCTCTGTTTGTACTTTGATGCAGTTATTCTTGAGCTAGAACTTGTGCTTTTGAGTTCTCTGCTCTGCAGAATGAAGGAGAAGCAGTGTGAGACACATCTGCATAACTGCAGTAGATTTAAAGACTGTTGAGACTATTGATTTGATTTATTAATGTTAATTTTAATAATAATAATAATAATTTTAATAATATTAATTTATAACTCCTCAACTGATTTATGTTTACATTCAGACACACAGCCTCATAAAATGTTTGATTTTGTTCAAACAATTTTCACAAAGGTATTTCACACAGTTGGAGCAAAATATACCAATTGTTGATTCATTTTCTGTTAAAAAACACAGCATCCCTTCTTTTTTCTATCTTAACCAACGTAATGCACAACAAACTACTGTTATAGCAGATGCAGAAAACAAAGCAATAATGCTCATGGAGGCATGTAAAAACAGGTTACACTATACACAAGACCAATTTCTTTTATATCTCATTAATCCTCATCACACATGCAATGCATCAGCATTTACAATACTTGTACTGGTGCCATGGATTAGCTCCTCAGTAAATCAAATGCCTTCCTCCAGGCGCCCATGAAAAATGTTGTCCTCAGATACCCTTTGTGGATATGAGCGCACAATTGGTTGTGTTTGGGTGTCAAATGAGGACACAGAGGAAGAGGCATCGTTAATCAACATTCAAGGAATCGTCAGTAGTCTACACAAGATTTTCACATTGTTTACATTTTACATAGACAATCCCACTGGAAGTGGATCTGGAAAATACATTATCTGGAAATTTGGTTTAAATAAGATAAACTATATACAAGATAAACTATACATATATTTCATCACATGTATGCTTGATCTTAAAAATAAAAGTTTAAAAATAGATTAGAGGAGTTTGCATACAGCCACAACAGTTTGCCCTTTTCTTCATTCCATATGGCTTGTAGTATGCTTTCTGTAGTATGATGTGTCTATACACAGAAAATGAGTAGCAGTCAGTAAGACCAGCTGCAATAAGTTCCGATACTCAATATGCTTTCAAACCCTATAGGTCAACATTCTGTTTTAACCATCACAACAACCCTTAAGGCTATAGAGAAACAGCCAAGACCATGTTTCTAGTCCTGGTGTGCACACCTGTTGTTGTATGAATTAAACAGCCTATTACGGTGAAAGATAAAGGCATCAGGCTGCTCATAATACAACAATGTCATAAAGCGAACAAAAGAGGGATTGAACCTCTACTTAATATTAATATCACGGTTTTGACTGATGAACCTCCATAGTTCACCCTTTAATAAGGTCAGACACGGCCAGCAACCAGTTACAGAGTCCACTTTAATCACTTGCCACAGGGGGATCACAGTGTTATCATCAAACGGACACACCAGCTGTGATAGATCACTGGGGATGGGGGTGATGTGTTGGTGGTAGCCGGAGCGTAGCACATTCTTTCATGTCTGTCATATCAGAGTTGGGTTTACCTGATGTGCCCTTCTCGTAAAGGCACCACATGATCTTTGATGAAATACCTCTGGCAGCAGGTTGAATAAACTGTTGTCAAACTGTGTTTAGGCAGAGTGAGGAAAGATCCATTTCAGTGGTATGAATGGGTAGACAATAATAGCCTGATTCATTCTGGAGATTAAGGGACCAAAATAGCAATGTTGTGTAAATGGTTTCAAAACCTGTACGCCGATGTGCGAGTACGAATCTCTAACCCACACCTTTCATTTTCTCCGACAATACACAGTGAGTTGGAATAGACTTGTTTATGCTCATTGAACAAAACATTTCCCAGAAATTGGGATTGCACTGGGCCCTCCAGGACAGCAGAAAATTACATGCTGGTATTTAACAGTAATGCATTAATTTACCAGGAATGATGACTCATTTAGATAGAAGGAAAACAAAAGCAAAAACCTTGATTATGATTCATTTGCAATTCATTATTGCAGACCTAAAAGTAAAGTAAAGTTGACTGCTGTTCAGCAGATGCTCATGGACTCAAAACGTGGGGTTCGTGAATCAAACTTAGGTCAACTAATTGCCAGTTGGGGACATACCACTGCTCTACCACCTCCTTAAAGGAGAAGTCCGGTGTGAATCGATCCACAGACCTGTTGTTTGAGGTCACTGAGTGCTGTCTGTAGGAGAAAGAACCAGCAATTTTGATACAACATTGACAAGCAAACTGGCAGCTAATGTTAAATTTTTTGGTCTTTAACCAGCCAAAAAGGGCACATGTCACAGCTCTGTTCATTGAACTCCATTGGCTACCCTTGGCTGCTCGCATCAAATTCAGGGCACTTATGGTGGCCTACAGGGTGATGGATGGCTCTGCTCCCATCTACCTGAATACTCTCCTAAAGCCCTATGTCACACACCGAGTGCTTCGCTCCTCTAAGGAACATTATCTAGCACGGCCAACACCTTGTGCAGGTCAATCCAGACTCTTCTCATGTTTGGTTCCACGCTGGTGGAATGACCTTCCAAGTGCAACCAGATCAACTGATACCCTCTCCACCTTCAAGAAACTCTTGAAGACCCAGCTCTTCCAAGAATACCTCCTGGTGTAAATTTTTGAGAATGCACTTAACAACTTATACTTAATTTCTCTTTTATACTGCACTCTATTACACTATTGCACTTTCAACTTAAAATAGTGCAGTTCTATGTTAGCAATATGCACTCTTTGTTAGTTTCTTTCATTGTGTTGTAGCTTAAATGTTATCCTCTTTTGTAAGTTGCTTTGGATAAAAGCGTCTGCTAAATGTTTAAATGTAAATGTAAATGTGAATGAATGGGGCATAAGAAACTGGAAGTGAGTTTCTGTGCCCCATTCGGTAAGGGTTTGCTGCTGTTTCGCTATTCGGTCAATTTTATATCAAATTTGCTGGCTCTTGTTCTAATAGACAGCACTACTCTACTACTACTACACAACTGTAAATAATTCACTTACACAGAACAGGGGCCAAGTGCAATGTCAGGCAATGAGCAATAGGACCCGCACAAGCTAAACCTACAGTGTGACTGTCAGGAACACTGAACTGACCCACAGTATTTTATCTCGCCCATAAAATAACCAAATACGGTAGATTCGCCTAGTTACTAAATCACCTGAAACTTGATATTTGCACATTGCAGTTCCTTCAGACAAAAGCTCTATGTTTTCTGTGTGTATGTTACAAATATGAGGAAACTGACTCATCTTCAAAGCAAGAAAGACACAACATTTAGGAAACATATGGAATGTTTAGTAGATAAGATTGTGATGGTGAATTTACAGAGCCAAGTTCTCAGCGTTGCCAGAGTCTAACTCCACTTTCAAATTAAACCCTCTATGATAACTAATATTGTTTATACAAGTGTAATCGGACAAGATAACCACATATAACCAGTCTACAAGTTGTGGAATTGTACTATCTAAAGGCAAAGAAAACTAAAAATAACATGGGAAGGCGTTTTTGCTGATTAATTGTAACTTCTCCCATAGAGCAAGAATAGTTTGATATGTCTCTGTCATGTCAAATAACAAAGCATTCACACCTCCGCAAGGGGCTTGGGGCAACAGGCACACTGCTCCTCTCATCAGCTCCAGAAAACACCACCACTAGCCGGAGGCCCCTGCTGCGAAGATGCGCTGTAAACAGCGTGGGGGAGCCGCCACAGAGACATCCTCCTCACCACAGACATCCGATGGAGAACATTTGGCTGGCTGACTGACAGGGAGGATGACTCCAGAGATAATGGCTTCTCTGTTTTTCAACAGGTAAGGAGCTTCTTGCTTTGTCACCACTTAAACCCTCGTTCTTCCACTCTTCTGCTTTCTAAATTTTGAATCTAATCCCTTTGCCCAAAGCACTTCTGTTGATCAGAGGCAAGAGAGTGCCAGGTTTTCTCATGTTTATTGTGGCTTGGCTGCAGGGGGAAGATGCATTACTTATCATCCAAGCACATTTGGGATCAGTCACTCTCCTTCATCAGCTGTCAAAGATGATGGTACAGCGCATTCCCCCTCCCCCTAGCCCCTCACCCCCACCCCCACCCCCATCCACACCCTCCCGCCACCCCAAATACTCAGTGTCCTCTTGGCTGAAAGGAAGAGAGATGTTCCTATTCTGTTTATTAATGCCATGATGAGATAGCCTAATCACACGTAGTCCTTCAACCTGCGGCACAAGCCATCATGCTGAGATGCATCTGAGCATAAACTGCTCTCCCATTGGGAAGTCTGTGGTTGCCGCCAGGGGTTTTGTCATTCACTAGGAGCCTTAAAGACAGCAGTGATTCATATCAGATGATGAATGGTTCTTTGGCACAGGCAAACAAGTCGTGACTAAGCTTGATTTGAGAGGTAAAAATAACTACAGAAAGGACTGTAAGGAATTTTGTGGGGCCCTCTCACTCTGTTGAGCAATTTCCTCGATGAGACATTTGACAATGAAAATTAATCACCCCATTTAATGGATTTTTTTTGAAAGATGAAGTTGACATTTTGGGTTTACACATGAAAGCAGTATTTCCGATCATTTTTAGCACTTAAACGCATGTCTTTTCCAACAGCAATACGTACACATTTCTCCACAGCTGTACTGACATGCTGACATGACTGACATTCAGCAGTCCTATATTTACCAGTGTGTGATGATGAGGCGGTGGTGCCTGTATAAGCTTTGATACATTCCTCGGACATCAATGTGTGAAAAAAAACATGCTGACATTTTTCAATTAAGTCATTTCAAATGCTGAGTCTGGATGACCTCATATATAAAACTATTTAAAACATCAAACGCTGGTATCTCAAAGAGAGTGTGCCTTCTAAAGGTCAGTTGGTGTTGGTTACCATCTTGCTTTGACTTAAATTACAAAATGTCAAACATTGCCTTAATCTCCTCAATAAGATTGGTCTTGATATATCAATAAAAAACAAAAAACCCTTACGACAAAATTAAATGACTATATCTTATTTCACCTATGAAATGACACGGTTGAGAGATGCAGAGATGACAGGCATCTATTAAAATGTAGCTAAGATGAGGCACTGACAGGAAAATTGTAAAAAGGTTTTGAAATGTGTTATGGCTGGACATATATCTGCTAGCTTGTGGTTTCCTATTTTCTGTGAAACTGGTATGAATTTTAGTTGTATAAGGTCAGTGTGTTGTGTAAATGGTTTCAACTCTACAGCTTTAGGTGTCACCAAATAACGATTTGAGCTAGCTGCCTATTAAACAAGTAAATCAGCCAAACAACCTATCAATCCATTTCAACAATTAGATAATTAGATGTAGATTACTTTTACCATAAGTGCTGATTACAAGGATAATTTCTGTGCCTGAAGTGATCAGAAGTTTTCAAAGCCTTAATCTATTATTTCAAATCTTTTCTTGGTCTGACTCACGTCTGATTTACGGCGCAGTGCCTGACAACTTTAAGCCCTGTACTTAACTAAAAAATGTTTGCTTGCTGAAATTGTTTTGTACATTTACTCTGACTGCAACAAAAATAGATTTTTTTGATAATGCCATCTGTGCTAGTGCAGTATGAACACTGAAGCAAACTCCTCTTCGCCCTAAATTAACTTTTGAAAATTCCCTTCTCAATTAAGTCATATTTTGAAATAAACTAAAACTAACAAAAGCAACTAATTATCATAATTTGCTGAAACATACACATGCTTAGCAACAGATTGTATACTGAGATTCCAACTGCAGTACTGGTATACTGGGAATCCAACTGCAACTATTAAAAATGTACACATTTTGCACTGAAATTATTTACCTTTTCTAGAGCATGTACTTAATCCGTTTAGTTGAACAATGTTCCGTTTTTGTTTGTTTGTTATTGTGGTTTTGGAGTTGAGATAGCAATTTAACTTTTGAACTGCAGCTATGCTCTATGTCTTACACTCACCTACATTAAAAAAGAAAAACAACAGAACACAGAAACAGTGTGTCTTTTTTTTAATAAATGCATGGACATCACTTCAATTTTGGTGATAGAATTCAAGTTTTGTTCTTTATATTTGTTTTGATTTGGTTTTTTTATAAAAAGAATCAAGTAACTGAGACTAAATTTTTCCCTATTGAACAACTCACAAAAGGTAACTTAAATAGTACAGTACAAAAATAGATGGGCTTATCAGAACTTGCTCATCGCAAATAACAGTGGCACTGCAGGTTTCTGTAGAAAACACAAACATACAAACACATATACAAACAAACAAACCCAATAAAAACAACAAACATAAACATGACAATGGGTCCTGTATTTGCATTTGAACTGAGTAAAAAAAGATGGTTACATTCACTGGCACTCAGTATTGTGTGAAGGCACTGTTGAAGTCACAAAGAGATGAAAGAGTGAGAGAGGTCACCATGTCATCAAACCAGTCCAGCATCTTTTGCCATACCATAGAAGATTCCTCTCTGGGAAATAAGGTTTGTTGGTGTATCAAACTCTGCTATCTGTCCCTTGTCCAATACAAGAACTCTGTAAACAAGAAAAAAGTGTCCCATTAAAGGATGCAAAACAAAATTACCCAACTCCACACAATGTTAGTCAATATGTGTAAATTCACACTGTAAATTGTACTGGGATCAGTGGTATTTAGCCACAAAGCTAATGAGCACTGTTCAAGTCGTATGTCATGGTGACAGTCAGGTCAGGTTTGGTGTGAGATTAATTAAAATTGGCTGAATTAACACCAAGTGACTATGAGTGTATCTGAAGTTTTTTCGCACAATTTCAAACCTAGCGCACAAGCTAATAAGGATGCAGTGGCAGCACCGTCTAGTTAATGTGTTCAGAAACTTTAGCATTTCATTTGGACTAAAACTGACTGTCAATCTAAACCATGGACCACAATATAGGACAGTAAAATGGCCAAAAACTACAGAAAACTCTCTAGCAATACTTATGGAATGTATTATTAACATAAAGCAGTACTGAGCAACGTAAGCACACTATTATGAAGCGACGAGTGGAGACTCATTTTTGTAGTAAGACACAACATAAAATGACACAAAGATCCATTACATGAATCAGACTTGACTATGACTCTCTGTAGGTCCATGGATGTGTCTGATTATACTGGAGATGGCCTTGCAGGCCAAGCTGATACCTGTTGTAGTCCATGATTGTGTTGAGCCTGTGTGCGATGGTAAAGACTGTGCAGTCTTCAAACTGTGTGCGGATCGTGGACTGGATGAGGTCGTCTGTTTCTAGGTCGATGGCAGCAGTCGCCTCATCTAGGATGAGGATCCTCGTCTTCCTTAGTAGTGCTCGGGCCAAGCATACCAGCTGCCTCTGACCAACACTACACACACACACATCCACACACAAAAAATAACATCTTACTTTTAGTAGATTTTTACAAGAAGTTTATAAATAGCTGTCTAGCAGTTATAGCAGTTTCTAATAAATAGCTTTCTAATAGTAATAGTTTTTAATTGTGTTTAATTTTGTGGAGGCTTATGCATCACTCAACGTGGCCAAATCAGTGCAGATTATCACTGTCAAAAATCGAGAGTGTTGAGACATTTAGATAATCCCTCATGTTCTCATCTTCCGTGCGTGTCATGGCTTGGTTTGTGAAACTACCTTAGGTTCTCTCCTCCTTCAGAGCATTCCAGGTCAAGCTTGGCTGCCTGGTTACTGACAAACTTCTTCAGGTGGGACAGCTCCAGTGCTTTCCACACATCTTCCTCACTGTACTTCTCAAAGGGGTCCAGATTCATCCGTAGTGTCCCCGAAAACAGCACAGGCTCCTGTGGAGTGCAAGTCACTTGATAAAAGAAGAGTTGGTTCTCACACAACACACACGGTTTCTAAGCAAATGTGGAGTGGACTTCAACTATTGTGCTGAAAGGGACAATCACGAGTAGCAAGAATATGTAAAGACACAGATAGAGACTGAATGGCATTGTGGGACTGGTGAGTTGGAAAAGTGCATGTTGAACATGGATGGAAGATTCCAAGGTATTACACAAGTCCTGAGCTTGATGTTTGTCTGAACACGGAGGTCGTAAAAACCAATGACTTCCTCTACAACAATAATCAAAGAGACATTTGTCTAACCAAATAGTTTGCTGTGCAATAGCAATGTTTCATATTTGCCAGTGGTTGACTGCAGAAAATACGAGGCAATCAAGGTCACATACCCCCCCCCCAAAAAAAAAAGAACACACCATTTCACAAACCATACTTCAACCACTTTAAACCATATTTTACAACCTGGCATGCAAAACTATTACCAATTAGTTACGGTTGCTTTAGCAGGGAAAGAACATTAATTAGCCTCCGGGGATGTTACAAGCTTGTTTGTAAGCCGAAGGGGTAGCATAGGCCCCCTATTTAAAACACAGAACAGGTAACTACAATGCTACAAATTATGGGACCACTTGGGAGTGTTTTATGCAGACACAAGGAAAACAAGGAGAACAATTCAAATGTTACCGTTGTTATGAAATCATAAACACTGAAATTTGGCCAAGAAATTTATAGTGGAATGTGGGTATTAACAAGACATGGCGGGAGGGTGCAGGGGGGTTGGGGTGGGGGGTGGAGGGTTGGGGTGGCAGGGCGGTGGGGGTGTTGAGGAGTGAGAAGTGAGCAGAAGATGCTGGAGGCCCTGCTGGTGCTTTGGACTGACCTGAGGAATGATGGTGAGTTTGGAGCGGAGGTCGTGCAGGCCGATCTCGGAGATCTTCACTTCGTCGATGGTGATGTCACCCGATGCCGCTTCCAACAGACGGAACAGGCAGAGTGTCATGGATGACTTGCCAGCGCCAGTCCTTCCCACAATGCCAATCTGTCAGGAGTGAGAAAAATGACTTGCCTCAATACAGTCACATTTAAATGTACAATGACAAATCAGCTGGCAGCACCAACCCATGCAGGACATGTCAACATCATCAGTCATCATCTAATTCATACAAATACAAGCTCTGCTTTGGGGTTGTTCTGTTTTACTTTGTTGTAAATTGTTTCCTTACTGTTTTCAAATGCTGTCAAACAGACACCACAATGCAGTCAGTGAATACAAACATAAATCCGGTTAAAAAAAGAAGTCATCTATAGTATCTAAATTACTACTATAGAACTGTAACTGTGCTGTTCGACACCTTGACAACACGACGCAGCACAAATCTAATATTTCTTGGAGTGGACTGCCCGGCAACATCTCTTTGCTTGATGACAAAGGTAATTTACCAGCATTATAGTGACTTTAATGGCTCATTACAGGGGTGAATGAAGGCTCTCCTGGCAGCCCCTGGCACTGCTAAGCACAGTTACAAGCACTTGCAGTATGAAAACAAGGGTCGGTGAAAACAACACTGAAACTGAATGAAACTGAAATTGTGTTTATTTTCTTCCAAAATGATCATCGCTGGTTCCTGTTCTTTGGTTGGCAAACAAATCCACATAAATTGATGAGAATGTACAATGATGATGCCATTTATTTGTTTATTTATTTTTAAATTGACACCTGTAAGGGGCGCTCCGGAGGTAAAAAAAAAAAAAAATCGCAGGCTTGTCTGGTGATACTTTAACACCACTGACCACTAAAAGTTTCTCAAAATGCAATGCAAAATGCAAAAGGCAAATGCGATGTGAACAGTCCCAGTCTTTGGCCCGGTGTTCTAAAATGCGGACGTACCTTCTCTCCGCCCTTCACCTTGAGTGAGAGGTTCCTCAGCACCAGGTCGAGCCCCTCACGATAGCGCACACTGTAGTCCCGGAACTCCACGTTTCCCTCTGGGGGCCAGTTTGAGGGGGGCTTCTTGTCCTCCACCTCCCAGGGAGCCTAGACATGCAATCAAGCACACACATGCACACACACACACACACACATTAACACACACACACATGCACACACATGCACACACACGTACACACATACACACAAATAAAAACAGGGACTAAGTTACACAAATGTTTTTCCAGAATTAAGCTGTGCAACCATGAACTGGTCGTAGACAAGGAGGGGACATGTAATAATGTAAAGGGTCAATGTCTGTTCATTCGTCTTTCACCTTTACTGGAGTGCTTCATCCCACAGCTGCATGAATGGGAATCTACTGTATTCTACACCATGTGTAGAAACACTGCTGACTTACAGCTACACTGCACTCTTAGAGAATGTTATCAATCCCAGAATAATATAATTGTTATTAAATGTGTATAATGATTAGACACTGATTTAATCAATATGAAAAACAAAAACATTTAACGTTTGTTACATTTATACATTATGTCCATTTCATGTGTAATCAGATCAAATCAGTTTCAAAATTAGAGATGAGGTAGCAGCCTATACATGTCTAACAGTAAAGAACAGGAGAAGATTAGTAGAATCACTACAGTGAATGTGTGTGTTTGCATACAGTATGTGTGAATATGAGAGAGAGAAAGAGAGAAAAAGAGAAGGAGAGAGACAGAGAGAGAGAGAGAGAGGGGGAAAGAGAGTGAGTTTATGTGATTCGGCTAAATGACTTGCCTCAGTCTGAGTTTCTGAGTATTCCTTCACCCGCTCCACTGCCACTATGTTACTCTCCAAGTCAGACGTCATTCTCACCATCCAGTTCAGAGACATGGTGACCTATTCCACGTACACACAGAAACAATTCATTTCCTTACAGCCACACATGATAGAGGCATAATGACATATTACTTCAAAAGTCAACAATCAGCAATAAGAATCATACAGTAACTACTGTCGTTCAATTAATTAAATTAACTGATAAATCAGGGTTGTGCCTTCCAATCATTATGAAAACAGCATAATGGAAATATAATGATTATTTTGAAAGGTGCACAACTCCTTCCTCAGAAAGTAAAAGTCCTGTCATGTATTTGCTCTGCGTGTGCACTTAACAGAAGGTTGATGAATTACCTGACCTATCTGGCTAAAGAGTTAAAGACTTGAGCTTAAGATTTGATTGTTCATTAATTTGTTGCCTCTGACAGGACTGGGAAGCATAGAGCATTAATGATAGCTTTCAGTGTTTATGTTTACACGGTTTTCCATATTGATTAAGGCTTTTTTGTTCTATTTTTGTTCTATTATTCTAATTGTTGACCAACAGCTAAACCTATTTTGCTGAGTTTATTAGTTATAATGGACATTGAACACAAACACAACAAGACCACTTGTGTGTGAAGCATCCAGTGTTATGATCACCTTGTATTCACTTGTCAAACAAGTCTGGGCACAAGCCAAGAGCATTTGAGTTTAGTTTACAAAGAGCGGCACCTGCCGGTTTCATGAAGTAATTTCCAGAGAAATCCTCCAGAGAGCAAACAGCCCTTGAGCTTCAGCTAGACATATGGTAGATATACAGTAGACATATGGTAGATATACAGTAGACATATGGTAGATATACAGTAGACATATGGTAGATATACAGTAATGAATGAAAATGAAATGTTTTATTTATTTACCACTTTCATTTTCTTACTTTTTATTTGTTTGACACTTGGTGCTGGGTTGGTACATACCGGCAAAGCGCATTTAATTTTTTATTCATTGATTCATTAATTCAATCTTTTCTTCTTTGTTTATTTATTGACTCTTCATGAGAACAGTACTGTTTGACAGGCCATTGTGTGGTCTCACCTGGAGTGCGTAGGACACGGAGAGCCCAACCAAGCTGGCCGTGAGAGTGTCCTTCCCCAGGACGGCGAAGAGGGCAGCAAACAGCACAATGCAGTTGCCGATGAACTCGATCCGCACGCCCAGCCACCTGTCCACCCCAGCCCCCAACCACCACCAGCCAAACATTAGGATGATCGATACACACAAAAACAAACACAACAGCATTAGCAATAGCAACAGGCATCCAGGGCCGAACGACCATGACTGTCGCTCTACACTGCCCACACAATGGGTGAAGCTGTGTGGGTGGAGGAGGCACACGGCCCTCATGGACACCGGAACACACAAAAAAAGCCTTGTCCATCTGCAGGCCAGGGAATGTAAACACACACCCACCTTCCCTAAATGACTCACTAACAAGCCTGTCTTACTTAATGTGTTTGGTGAAGGTGAGCTGTTGTGTGCTGTTTTCATTAGCCTATCCCATTTGGGCCCTGTAGCACACGTATGAGTCACTCACACACACACACACACACACACGCACGCACACACAAACACGCACAAGCACACACACACAAATGCAGACAACTGCAGGACATTTTAAATGGCATTTGCTACCAATGCTGCATGTACTTGCGATGACAAAGGGCAGTTAAGTTGAGTTCAATATTCAATAAGGTTGCATTGTTTTTTTTCTTGACTATTTCTGACAGTGCTCAGACAAACACATCAAATAATGATCAATCCCATTTGTTTGAAGCTCTTAAATGCTCTGCATCAAGCATACAGAAGCTTTTACATGTGAAGCTGTCAAACGAAGACTGATTCATATAGTCATTAAATTCCAAAGTATTCCGTAGTTGTTACAATTCAAAGGTTCTTTAGGTTCAGGACAGTGAACTGTCAAATGACAGGTTCCTGACATTCACGCTAGGGGAGGGGCTGAGACCCGTGGTGGGAGTGTGTCCACACCTACCTGTTGGCCACGATACCAGGGTAGTAACTCTTTTGGTTCTCGTCCACTTTGGTGTCGCTCAGGAGCACGAAGGCGATGTTTCGCCCGTACGCCCTGATCACGCTAGTACCCGTGATGGTCTCCGAAAAGTGGGAGTATATGGGCGACCTACTGACTGACTCCAGCCGCTTAAGCTGCCTGGATGTGGCAACGTAAAATCTCTAAGGAAGAAATGAGGTTGGGGACGGACGGAGAGAGGGAGGGAGGGAGGATGAGGTGGGGTAGGGTGGGGAAGATGGAGGGATATAAAGAAAGAGACATCCATTGTGTAAGATCTAAACTCACTGACAGAAATGTTTTGCCAGCAACCATTACGATGCTGACACAGCACAGACAAAAAGGGAAGACCACCAGAAAATCATCTTCAGAGACATGACAGCTTGCCAATTGGACATCTTTTTTAAAGTGCTCATCTGCAAGTCTAATAACAAGTGGTAATGCGTTTTATGAGGTCCAATTCCTTCAATGTTTAAATCTGAGGATGATTTTCCCAAGTGCTTCTCCAAGCATACAATTAACCTGAAATGCTACAGCAAAATCATTATATGCCAACATGAACACTTTTGAGTGTTTTGGTATTTTGAGATGGCAGACTTTAGAAATTTAAATGACCATAGATTAACCATTTACTGCTCATTTTTACAGTACTAGTAGCTGGCAGTTTAGATAGAACTAACAAAACAGAATGAACAAAATACAACATATTCGCCCTTGCCCTTGCTGCATTGCAGAAGTTTTAGAGACATTTAGTCATGGCCGTGTTAAAAGAAAAACAGCCAGACCCAGCAGGAAACATGCAAAAAGCATTTTGAAAGCAACAGAAACATCTGAAAATAATTTGAAGAGAAAAAGATAAAGTAATGCCCAGACAAAAGTGGCAGAGTTGCTTACAGACATGCAAAGAACAAAGAAAAGCAAAGAGGCCACAAAAAAAGTTCAATTCAGGTAAGAGGTAGTAAAATTAGGTTAACGAAGCAGGTAGAAATAAGACAAATTTGAATGAACTATAGTTTAGTGGCCTACTTCCCTAAGATCTGAGATGAGTCAACCTACTGATGTAAAAATAAAAATCACTGAACATAGCAGCGACACATAAAAAAGACACACACACACATCTCTACATCCAACCTATGTGTTGTTGCATGTCAGAAGAGAGCACAGCAGGCCTGCATGTAGCCTCTTAAAGCTAACTGCAAGCCACTGCAAATCATCAGCGTTTTCCCTAAAACGACTTGTGGTCTGTGTTCTCCTGCACCATGGTTATGGTTAGTTAAGCATATACTTGCACACATGCACATATAGAGAACTTTTGTTTATGGGACTAGACACTGCCCTATAATTCTCTTCTATACCCTGCCTGTTGATTGAGAGAGAAGATTTTCAATCTGATCGTTGCTTGCTAGTTGAAATTGACTTGATTAGGAAGCCAGAGAAGAAGAAAGGCCCCTTGGTGAGTTAAGTTTCTGCATGATATGGGTGGTAGGCATTAGTGACTTTAGTAACCAAATGTTAAACTAACCTAAGCAAGATGCAGAGAGTCATTTAAAGACACATACAACCCAATACATCAAAGTTGTCGTCCCTGATAACAAAAAACACATCTTTACACAACTACAACACACTGTTCTTTCAACCAGAACGTTCAGCATAGTAATGTCTCAGACAAACTCATGCAAATACATAAAAGATGTGAAAACATAAGCACATGTCTAGGCCAAAAAATAAACCTCAACTGGTCTCAAAAGTTAAAGTGAAGCCAGTTATCCTGCAAGTGCAGTTTGCAACTGTGACCACCAGGGGTCACTGATCAACAGAGCACCCAAAAAGACACTATATGAATGTCTTGAATGCAGAGATCTGGTAAAAGAACAGCAGTTCCGAGTCAGGGTTCACGCCTTGCTGTTGAACCAGGACTCCTAAACCACTTAAAGAAAACACACACAGAAAACTAAGATCTACAACCAAATCACGTGCTACAACTGTGGCAAAAAAGACTTGATACAAATAAGTATCTTCATTGAATCTGACAAAACAACTCAAAGCATGCTTGTCAAATATTAACAAAAAACATCAACAAAAAACCAAACAAAACAAAACTAAACTAACAAAAGAAAAAAAACCAACAACAACAACAACAACAAAAACGAGTTAGCAGACGGTAAATGCCTATTTACCTGGACCCACCAATAGAACAGCGTTAACGGCACTACGACTATGAGAATCAGAGGGGTGAGGGCAGAGCATATCAGCAGCACGTTTACTGTGTACCAGAAAGTGCGCATCCAAATATCAATATTGTCTGGGATGAGCGTGTCTATTGTGTCCACGTCTTTGCTGAAGCGGTTCAGGAGCCTCCCAGAGGGAGTGCCCTCGAAAAAGGCCTGTGGCGCACGCAGCACGGCCTGGAGCATGTGCTGGTGGGTGTCGCGCGACGCCTTCAGCATGCTGTAGGCCCGGCACAGTAAACAGTTGGCCAGAATCAGCAAACCTGTTTGTGGAGGTTGGAGGAGGGTGGGCAATGGGGAGGGGAGGTGGGGTGGGGACAGAGGGATGTGGGGGAGGAGGGGGGTGGGTCAAGAGGAGAAGGGGAAGGGAGGGGTGGGGTTGAACGGGAGACAAATGATGAAGGATGGGTTAATTGTTTTGTCTCAATTTTTGGTTTGTTGCTTTTTTTCTTTTTTGAAGAGAAAAAAAATAAATTATTTCAGAGTGTTTCTTGGCTGCATCTCCGAAGCTGTAGGTGGAGAGGGGTCAGAGGGTAACTGGATGGGTGGAGGTTGGGGTGTGTGTATGGGGGGTGGGGGTGGCAATGGAATGATGAAATAGGTCTGCTGAATCTGCTTGAGATGAAACAGAAAAAAGCAAAAGACGAAAGTAAAGATCTCGTGACTTGACTGGCATCCCATGACTGTCCCATGACTTCCCCCTAATATTGGACTCCTTTCACTCCATCTGCAACACTGCAAACAAAAATAGGTGGTAAAAAAGGCACTTCCACATACTAGAAAAAACACTTCAAAGGCATGGACCTGCAACTCTATCTAACGGCCACTAGGGGAGGCCTACGCACAATTCTATAAAAAGGAAGGAAGAAACCCAGTCTGCCACAGTCTGAACAGAGCCTATTGATGTGGCTACTCTTGCTAAACCTACAAACAACTACAAAAGCCTTTGTGTACCTCAACACATCCTGGTCATCAGAATGTCAGTGCACTGTGTGTGTGTGTGTGTGTGTGTGTATGTGTGTGTGTGTGCGTGCGTGTACAGAACAACAAAGGGGAAGAGAGAGCAAACATGCTTGCTGCAGGCAGGAAGTAGGCAAGCTGCTCGGTGCAACTGTGTGGACAGATACCGTAAGATACACTCCAGCATCAGAAAAAGTATGAGAGAGAGAGAGAGAGAGAGAGAGAGCGCTACTGTACAGAAGTGACTCTGAGGAAGACTCCAGCCATGAGGCATTGGCACTGCTGCAAAGGAAAGAACACTCAGGTGGCTCATTTGCATGCTGTGCAACAATCAAACCAAGCGGCCATTTTGAGACCCTCCAGCTCTTACACAGATGACAGAGCTGCAAAAAAGAGAAAAGTCAGAGAAAAAAAGCCAGCACCACCCAACACGACAACAAACCAGAACTTAGAACTTAAAAACAAGTTTTCCCCCCCCCCAATCACCCCCTTCCTCTTTTTTGGTTCCTGGTTTTCCATGTTCTTGTTGCCGTGTTTTGTTTACCTGCACAAAGAAATAAACGAGGGCCAGGGGGATGATGACCACGGCAAAGATGGGCGTGCTGAAAATAATGACAATCATGACGGAGACGGAGCTGAAGAAGGTACCCAGGAACATGAGTATGGTGGAGGGCAGGGCTTCGTCAATCACGTAGATGTCCTTGGAGAAGCGGTTGATGATGCGGCCCAGCGGCGTGGTGTCGAAGAAGGACTGTGGCGTGTGGAACTTGTTCTCCAGGAGCATGCTGTGCAGCTTACGGGCCGCGTTGATTTTGCCCAGTGACAGGATGAGTGTGGAGAGCATAACCAGGAAGCCTGTGTGTGTGTGTGTGTGTTTGTTTGTGTGTGTGTGTGTGTGTGTGTGTTTGTGTGATGTGGTAGGGAGGGAAGAAGGGAGGGATGAAGGGAAGAAGGGAAGAGGAGGAAGAAAGGAGATGAGGACGGTAACTACTGATATCTATCACGGGAGAAAAGCTGGGAGATCCAGACCGAGCGAGAAAGATGGGGAACCCCGATGCATGCAGGTACTACGGGGGAAGGGGTTGGGGGGCGTACCATGATCACAGCATCAACAAACACACAGCAACATTGACAATTCAGTCTCATCACATCCACATCATTAGCCAGTTTAACACACACATTACTAATGGATTACTTCACATGAAACATGAAAAAAAGACTACATCTGTGTGGAGACTACATCAATACATCATCCACGTATAGACATGCTAGCAGCAGATGCTAGGGCTGCACATGATTGAGTTCTGAGGCCACCCTTAGCGTAACTGTGCATGCAAAATGAACAACAAGTCCTACATGTCCAGCCCTGTAAGTGATCCTCGTGAGATTCACATGTCAACCGTCTCTCATTTACACAGTGGACGCTCCGGCTCAAAGCTTCCAATTAGTCTCAGCTGGCTCTAAAGCATTTGAGCTAAATCTCATATGATGAATACACTATTCTACAACCCTAGGGATATTTTTTTTGGGATGCTAAAAATAGTCTAACGTTTTCAAAAGGCACCAGCAGGATGTTCATCCGAGCAGTTCTGATGAGAAACGAAATAACAAATTTTAAATGTGACCACAGATCAGATATCTGATATCTATGACACACCACTCTCCTGTCTCAGCCTGCCAAATTGAGCATGCTATGCAATGTACTTCTACCGCTGCATGCATCTACAAGCTGTGAGGTAACAACAATTCTAGAACCAAGCTGGTGTGTCTTTTTGAACAAATGGTCTCTAAAATGGCCTTATTCTTTCATGAGAAGTCCCAGACTGTTTTTCTTTTGACGTTAGGAGTCTGAGATACGGTAGCCACCTCTATTTACAGAGGACTGAGTAATACTTCTTCATTTAAAACATTTCCAAGTCTACGGCTACGGCTGATTTAAACTGCATCCCTCTAAATAGTAGCTAAGTGCTTAAAGATTCTTTCTCTAAGTCTACTATTGAAGGGCACTGAGCCCTTGTGTCTGTGTGGCTGAGTCCTGAGGATGTGCGGAGTGCTTACCTTGTGTGATGCCCAATGCAGCATACACCCCCACCCTCATTTTAACGTCCACCTCCGTCTGGTTGAGCTTGGCGTCGTTGGTCCACTGGGTGAGCCAGATGTTGGCACCGATGGCCGAGGCGTTCTGGCAACCGTACAGGAAGCAGATGAAGAGCGAGAGGAGAGGCCCCACCGCCTTTACGTACTCCCAGTACACCTTCAGCTTCACCTGTAGGGTGGGGTGGACAACACACACACACACACACACACACGCACACACAGAGAGAGAGAGAACCGTACACACATACACACACAGACACAAATCAATGAGACAAAAACAGAATGCCACACAGTAGCTTTAAGTTGCACAGTGTCACACAAGTCAAGTCACACAAACAGCTTTCTGTTCAATTTACAAAGAAGCATTAGCACGACTTAGACATGGTCATGTAAAGTTTACAGGTCAAATCAATCCATCCATGAATCCATAGTCCTTAGAATAGCGAACCAGCAGCTAACATGAACTGAATGGGGCATAGGAAAATAAAACAGAGAGTGAGTTTCTGTGTTCCATTTGGTTGCTATTAGCAACCAAAGATTCGCTATTCAGTCTATGCTGTATAAAAATTTTCTCATTCTTTTCCCTAACGTCAGCATTCGGTGACCTTGAACAACAGGGAATGATTTACACCAGACATCTATTACTGATTACAGATATTGAAGTTATTGAAATGTTAAATGTTCAGAGTTTCAAAGTTAAAGTTGGAGTTTTAGGAGTGAAAACAGATGTCCTGGACATGTGCTGCTGCTGCCACTGCATGAATATCTAAGATATGTGGAAACTATAAAGCCCATGATCATTATTATCTAAGTGGCAAATGGTACAGTTGGTGTGGGGTTGTTGAGGCTGATGGAGGAGACAGGTAGCTGAACAGAAGGACAGATGGAAAGACAGACTGATTAGCTAATTACTTAGAGTGAGAGTCTAAAGAACGTGAGCCCAATCTGGCCCGTCTGCACCCTGCACTTGACACTCATGGTCATTCAAATTCAGGATTTACAAAAGCCAATTATGCTCCCCCTCTGGCAATAGCAGGGATTAATCGATTCCGCTTCCGACTCTGAACCCCAGCTCTCCTCAGACACCCCGTCCGCGTCCTCGTGTGATAATGGCCGATTGCTGCCCCAGTGGAGGTGGACTGTCGCGTCGCCTCACCTTGCCCGTCTCCGCTGTCTCGGCCTGGATGAGCTTATCCTTCTTGGGTTCCTTCTTCTCCACCAGCGGTTCCATGTGCTTGAGCTCGCTGCAGCGCCTCTTGCGGATAGACTTGGACTTGGGGTTCTCCCCATCGGAGGACATGATGCTGATCTGCCTGCCAAGTGGGGGAAGGAAGGCAGTTAGAGCTTAGTGAAGGGGGACCTCTGCCAGGTTACCAGTACCTTGGAACAGTGAACTTTCTCACAAGAGACCCCAGATCAGGCTTTTACCAGGCTGCTAGTGTTCAATCTGTTGCTGCTAAACCATTCTTTGCCTAGTAATCAGAATCTGGTGAAGGGATCTTTTTCATTAGATTCAGACACTAATTACAGTCTCTATGAAAAATGATAACTTACACACCTGGGCTAAAAAAAAAAAAAAAAAATCAGGACAACACTATTCATGACATTTACTTTTCTTGTTTAACAAATATAGTTGAAATAGCACTGTTTCACAAAACTGTCTGTAGCCAGTATACAACTATGGAACAGGATGACTTTTGTGTTGTTTTTCTTTAACTCAATTTTTCCAATTTGCTCAGTTGTCTTAGCATATAGCTGTGATCAACTCTGCCTCATGTTTTATCAAGAAGTGTAAGCTTTCATAATAAAATAATCAAAATACAAACACAGTATATAGGCATCAATAAGTATTATTCACATGGGAAGAATACCTTATAAATTGTCTACGGGTTTCATTGACAACTGGCTCATTGTCCACCATATCTGTGTGGTTGCTGAGCGCGTCATCAGGAAACGATTCGTCTTCCTCCTCAATCATCTCCACTGCGGGACAAAGTGAGATCAAATTAAAGGCAGTCAAAGGGAGAAAAAATGTATGTCAGACATAATTCCTTGCTCACTTCTAATGTCAATGAATCAATGAAGCAAAACAGGAACTACTTGTAAATGGTGAAGTACATACACATGCAATAGAAACACAAGGAACCACTGAAATAACCATAAGTTTAAATGTACAACTTCACTAATGGACAAATTGTACAACAATTTGATAACTGGACAAATACAAACTGTATTTCCTTACTCTGTATTCATACATGTGTAACAACAATAAAGTTGAATCTAATCTAATCTACATTGTAGTCTATCATGGTAACTATTGATTGTATTTTTCCTGAATGATCCTTGGCAGTTGGGTTGTTCCCTTGAGCCGTGGAACTGCCCAAGGTTTCTTCCTAGACTTCCCTAGACTATCTAGGATTTTTTCCTTGCCCCTGTTGCTCTTGGGTGTTCCTTGCTGTAAAGTGTCATGAGACAATACTATTGTAAGAGGTGCAGTATTAATAAAATTGAATTGAATTGAATTGAATTTGAAATGCTCATACAAGTGTTACAATGTTCAATTAAATGAACAGACTGACATTTGATTGACATCTTAAACTCTTTAAAACTGGATGAAATACTTTTTTTTTACATTTTTTAGTACAATGATAACATTCCATACTTTGTTTTGATGTGTTAAATCACACACATAAACACACAAACATGCAGTAAACAGTGAGCTTACTGGTCGCTTCCTCATCCTCTATGGTGTCTTCCAGCGAGTAGTTCCTAAGGAACTCGGCAAAAGCTCCATTCTGCTTGAGCAGGTCCTGGTAGGAGCCCATCTCTGACACCCGGCCCTCAACCATCACCAAGATATTATCAACCTGGGGCAGGAAGCTGATGCCGTGTGTCACCAGAACCCGTGTCTGAACACACAAACACACACACACCATACTTAATGTGAAACTTTAGTTCATTAACCATGTCCAAGTCAGCAAGCAAAGCACAAATTCTTGTCTCACATGACTCATTGCTGTGTCAGTGACCTCACATAACATTATTTATGTCTCTCACAAAACACCCGGTAGGCCAAAAGTGGATCAACATCCATCAAGCACACCAGTGCAGTTATTACCCAAAGAGCCATTGAGCGTCTAGCTATTTTGAGGAATCAGAGCCATCAGGACTCTAATTCTCTCCGGTCAGGGACCCATGGTTGGGAGGGGGGCATCTGAGCTGAGACAAACAAGGCTGCTGGTTTGATATGCTGCTGGGTTACATACCTTTCCCTGGAGAGCCCCTTCAGGACCAATAACTTTGTCGAAGATGTGCTTGGCCACGTGTGCGTCCACAGCCGACAGCGGGTCATCCAGCAGGTAGACGTCCGCCTCGCTGTAGAGCGCCCGCGCCAGACTCACCCTCTGTCTCTGACCTCCAGAAAGGTTGATGCCCTGCAGGACGAATATATAATATATGCAACAAGCAAAAGCACATTACATTATTGGACAAGACAGGGAAAAATGACACTAAAACATGGTCTTTCTTGCTACCTGTCTTTAATATGCAACATGTAGGGCTGTGACTTTATCGCTTTAATTACAATTAATTAATTATAGAAAAAGTAACGCAACAAAAAACCCTTTAATTGCAACTCCAAACAGTGCAGAATGTTCAATTGAAACCTACAAAGAGAGGTCGTTGCTGGGTTCGCTGGGCAGAAATTTTACGAATTCCAACAAAATGCATCACTTGAAAAACAAGTGAGTTGATTTTTTTGGAGAAAGCTGAATGTGTTGCTGTGACTGGGGATCATTGGACCTCGGTAAGTAATATAAATTGTGTGACCGCACACATTATCGATGTCACTGACAGGGAATGGCATCTTAAGTCTTTCGCCCTAACCGCGAAGAAGACGACCACCATGCACTATGCAGGAAACTGGCAGAAACATAAGTCTGGGGAGTTCAACAAAAGCTCACCACAATTAAGTCATATACCAAAATCCATTTAAATTGGAAAATGTTGCTTCTCGTGTCAATTATTGATATGACCACTCCGGCATTATTCCATACCTTCTCTCCGATCTCAGTCTGATCGCCACCTGGGAGCACTTCCAGGTCAGTAAGGAGAGCACAGGCCTCCAGGACACAGTGGTACCTCTGCTCCACGTAGGGCCTGCCAAACAGGATGTTGTCCCTCAGCGTGGCATTCTGGATCCAGGCTTGCTGGGGCACATAAGCCACGGAGCCCTGCAGGGAACGAGACAAGCGTCAGCAAACCTCCGGCGTGCCAGGCCACAAGCTGCTTAACCACCCTTCCACTTTGATGATTAATTGACAATCAGCATTAACGAAGAGGCTAACGGATGCACATTAATCAGATTTATGGACAGATTTATACACGGCTGCCCTCTGGGGATCTGCTTACTTTGCTAGGTCTCAGGCGTATGTTTACAAATGTGACATAAATTCACCTGGTGAAAAATCTGGTTTGCTGTGCAGTGTGACATGCCTCATGTTTATTAGGGGAGTTTCCACTTCATTTAAATTAACTTGTTAACTAATTCATTATCAATACGTTATTAAAGGCTTTTGAAATGCATACCAATGCAATTATTTGAAACCCTTTTTTTGCCCCCAGGCTCTCAAACCACACAAGAAGGCACTGTATCTTCATTCCCTGTGTGATCAGTGGTGAAATACTGACTGTGTGCTGTGGAACAAAAATAACTACCACTCGGGGCAAGCAGGGTCACTCAATTTAGCACCTACATTCCCCAATAGTAGTGCACTCTGTCAAAGGCCATGTTCTGGCCTGCCATTGATCCCAGCAAAGCCACTAAAGAGACAAGGCTTTGAACCTCTGTCATAACATTTCACAACAGCAACCAGAGACTTTCATTCAAACTAATGACACCACTAGGGTATTGCTTTTCAACCATGAGTCCTCTCACTGCCCAGACACTGCTGATCCTCAGATGTTGGCACAGCGGGCACCCCCGAGCGCGTGCGAGTGTGAGTGTTCGAGCGGCACGCACCTTCACCGAGATCTGCCCTTCCACCTTCTCCATCTCCCCCAGCAGGGCCGAAATCAGGGAGGACTTCCCACAGCCCACGTGACCCACCACTGCCAAGAGCGAGCCCTGGGGCACCATCACGTTAATGCTGGGGACAGACAGATAGACAGACAGGCAGATAACAAATCAGAGCGATCATCAGAACAACACTGACATACAGATAACAGATTATAGGGCTATGTGCACATAAAGCATCCCAGTAACGCTACAGACATGAAAGTCAACACAATAGAGCCTCAGAAACAAAGAAAACATCTTAATACAGAAGCTAATCCTCATACAGTATATGACAGAGCGTATTTAAGCACACAACTAAACACAGATATGTTAGGGCGTATTATAGAAAGACATCAAATAGGATGACACACTGGTTGTTACATTAGGGCTGTATACTGCAGATATGACATTTCTATAGTGATATAGAACTGGAAGAAAGATAGGATGACTATAGACAGACATAAAGGAACATGATACTTCACTAAGGCATTACAGACCAACAACATCACACTAGGACTTCAAGCAATATCTTTCTATTTGGGCCTACAGCCATTTAAATTATATTAGGGCACTACGCTATAGCCACATACTGGGACAACAGACAGGCCGATGTCACTGGACAGAAATGGGAGACATCTTCCCAGGCTAGAGACTTCAGAGTAGAGGGAAGGAGCGTACACAGGCCACAGATTCACATGTACTGTATATACGTCATGAACTGAGTCACTACTAAAGGAAAGTAATGAATAAATGGCTAAATGTAAATGGGGAGACACGCATGCAAGGCTAGAAAACGGGACAGTCATTCACAAACAGGTCACAATTAGTTCCAACTTGATTCATGGCTCAATTTGATTTCTGCCCTGATTTGATTCGATTGAATTAGAGTTGGGGAAAATGCAAGAAAATTGCTTTGGAGTCGCTTGCTTTCCTCCCCGCAGTGTAGCAAAGCTGGGCTAGGAGAACGCGTTATGTGGAATGGCATCATGTGTCGACGGAACAAGTTTTCAATACATCTCTATTGTGCCGCTGCCGCGGAACAGGCGTAGGAACAGGGCGGAGCATAGCGAATTGTGTGCTAGAACACATGACAGATCAGGCTTATTCTACTGCAGATCTGAATGTACTTACACAACTTCATGACCCTTTGACTTAAGGTAAGAAGAGATTTCAACAACTGTACTTGAGGCAATAATAAGAGATTTCAACAACTGTGCTTGAGGCAATAATAAGCCATTTGATGAAAATGCCTGCCTGTGACACTTGGAATAAAAGTTTCTGCTAAATTTTGATATATATATAAAATACAAAATATATTTGGGCTGTGGGGTTGGTGGATGGTCTGTGATATCTTACTTGTGAAGTGCAACAGGGTCTTGCTTGGCCCATGAGAATGTTCCATTGACTACTGTCACAGCAAACTCTGAAACGGAGCAGAAGTGTTGTTTTTGTCATTGAAAGAGGAAGAGAGAGAGAGAGAGAAAGAGAGAGAGCAAAAGAGAGAGAGAGAGAGAGAGAGAGAGAGAAACTTCAAAACCTATGATTCAGAATAACCACAGACTGCCTGCAGCCGCTTCCTTTCACCCCACTGTGTGAAGAGCTCACTCACAATGACTTGGCAAAAATAGAGAATCACAGGCAAAAAAAAGCACAAAACAAAAAAAGTACTACTGTGCCAGGGGAGGTGCTCAGGTTACATGACGTCAGAACACAAGGGTTGGGTAATAAGGGTGTGTGTTGGAGTGGCATGTATGTATGCATGTATGTATGTATGTATGTATGTATGTGTGTGTGTGTGTGTGTGTGTGTGTGTGTGTGTGTGTTTGTGTGTGTGTGGGACCTGTGCATACCTGAGCTGGTGTGCTTTCTGTCCACAGCTTCAGGGTCCAGCTCATCATGACTAAGAAAATCCTGGATTCGCTTCAGAGACACACTGGCCTGTTTGCCAGAGGTCAACAAGGAAGGCAAAACAGGAAGGGGAGGGGGGGGGTGTGAGAGAGAGAGAGAAAGAGAGAGAGAGAGAGAGAGAGAGAGAGAGAGAGAGTAAAAAACAAGGAAAGCATTTTGGGTGATTGATGAAGATGTTCCTGACCAAAGCAAGTACCATTTTGTATGAACAACTTTTCCTTTGCTTAAACAAAGGAAAAATCTTTCACATATACATTCCCTCTCCAGTGAGTCATTCACATGCAAGACTAAAGTAGCATCTGACTGCTGCTGCTGGGTTTGTGTTAGAAAAGCCGAGAGGCTTTGTGGAGGGAGAGGCTCTTACTTGCACAATGCTGCTGATGACCTGGGGGAGCATATTGAGCGGGAACCTCAGGATGTTGAACAGGGCCAGAGACACGAAGGCCTTCTGAGCGTCCAAAACGTTCTCCTCACTCACCGTCACGTACACAGCGAACGTTGTCAGGGCAACCTGAAAAAGACATTAGCAAAGAGGCACACTGAGAGATGGTCCTCTAGCCTGTTTTTTTATTACTATTATTATTATAATTTCTTTTAAATTGCTCAGTTAGAAAATCCAGTCTTTTCAGTGGCTTGTTCACTTTTCTTCAGTGTAATTCCTGCAAATCTGCCCCTGTCAGTGTTGGCTGCTGGTTCACTATTAGGTCAATAATGTATAACATTTTTCTATCTTTTTCCAACCGACAGCACTTGATGACCTTGAACAACAGGGCTATGGGCTGATTCACATCAGATTTCTCCTTTAAGTATTTAAACAAGATTATAGAAATATTACCCGATGAAATCACAGACTGTCTCCACTCAGAATGTTCTCACCATGAACGGCGCAGATGTCCAGGCCATGATGGAAACGGCGCTGAGATAGGCAGTCTTGCGCAGCACGTGGAGCTCCTTCTGGCGAATCTCTAAAACCTTGTCTTGGAAAGACTTCTCCCAGGCATAGAGCTTCAACACTTTAATGCCATTCAGAATCTCATTCATCAATTTGATGCGGGCATCTTTGTACTGCATTTGCTCAACCTGACACAAAAGTTAGAACGGTCACATTACTTGATCACAATAATCATATACACATCACATCACATTATCTAGCATAAAAAAAATCTGTACCTAGAATTTTAGCTATTTTCATGTTGTGTTTTTGTTTTAAATGGAAAGATAAGATCATATTATATCAAAGCAGTTATACAAAGGCATTAATTAACAGGATTTTTTAAAAACACGTTGCCTTTGGGGGGAGGGGGGAACAGTTTAAGGTAGGCTTTGCCTTTGAAGTGCTTAGCCCTTTGAGTGATTACTAGAATTATACCACATTTTCTTTTTACACAGGTTGATCCCACTACATAAGAGATCATTCTATGAAACATTTGGTTAATTTTGCCACATTGTATTAGCAAGGTAAAAATAGAAACTGGTAAGGATTACAGTACTATGTTTTATAACAGTGCAAATAAAGGCCTGACTGTTTTTTTAATCAAAAACAGATGAAGAGTACAGTAATTATAGAATTATAGAATATAAACTGCACATGTATAAACCTCAGGTCAGTGTTTTATGTAAACTAAAAAACAAAACCATGTAATAAACCATGTAACCATGTATTGCATTACATTCAGATCAGATCAAACAGAATGATAAAAAGAAATGCAATCCTGTATATAGCCCTCACCCATGTATTAACCTCAAGAAAAAGAAATTTTGCAAAATCAATATATTAACCTCGGTTAATAAGGGGGAAATTACGGTATTGGTTTTATTAATTATGTTTAAACAGTGTCAATAGTCTTCTCCAGATGTAAGAGATAAATCAAATGCATTTTTGAACAGCACTGATAGGTTTTAATTGCTAGACCCTGGAAGTGTAACTGTATGTGCACAACCAAAAGCTACCAAATTTGCTAAACCCCTAAAGACACTCAAAAAGCATTCCGGTCAAAATGTTTGTGTTCATTCATGGTGCTCATGACGTGACCATTGCCTCTTATTTACAGTCGAAACACATCATGGCTAATTTGCACAAAGTTGAGTAGTTTTCAACTTTTTTTATTGCTCTAGTCGCCAAAACGTTGACGTTAATCTATGATCTTCTGTGTCTGTGTGCCTTTGTGTATGTGTGGAAGCTGGACACCTTTATTGGATAAATAAAGTATCTCCATCTATCTATCTATCTATCTATCTATCTGATTATCTTCTTGTCATCATTGCAGAATGATATACGAAATTTGAATGAAATTTGAACCAACTAAAGTCAAAGCAGTGATTGGGCGGAAGGCTTAATCACCTGGTAAGCTCTGGTTTTCATGGCAATGGTGGCATTGAGGGGGATGAGGAGGATCATCACAGCAACTCCAGCCAGCACAGACGGGCCCAAATTCTATTTGACACAAACACACATTCTTGCTGAAGAATTTCTGTACAATAACATTTTTTATCAACAAATGAAAATGAAATCACAATGTTTAATGACAAGAAGCAAACAACAGAAGTGACACAGTCAGTTTGTAAGCACACTTTAATGATAATTTTGTTGATAAAAGGTGGAACAGATAGCGTTGGTGTGACATATGTTTTGTTGCGACACATGATGCTTTGGCGAGGTAGTGGTCAGTGTAGGAATTACCTGCCAGAGAAAGAAGAGGGCCAGCACTATCTGCAGTGGAGCGGACCACAGCATGTTGAGGAAGGTAGTGAGGTCCATGAAGCGCTGGGCATCTACAGACATCAGGTTAACCACCTCACCCACTGTTGATGAGCGTTTGGCCTCGTTAGTGATGACCAGTGACTAGAAGACAAACGGACAGACAATTTTTTTTTACGGTCAATTCCTTCTTGTGTCTTCTTCTTGTTCAAACATTCATTCATTCATTCGTTCATTCATTCATTCATTCATTCATTCTGTGATCCATTTTTCCATTTTGATCCCTCATTTATGTTGCACTGGAGTCAGGAATCCATTGACCACATCTAACAAAATTGATTACATCTCCATTCAATAATGAGCATAACATTAACTTCAAGGGGAAAGTAATGTTCTCGTTTCCTTTGGTATGTCTGTCAGCACGCTTCTCCTATGATTTAGACTTAATTAATGCAATCAAACACTTGTCACTTGTCAACAAAATGTCATCATTAAAAATTTGGTAGAGATCAGCCTCTACCGCAACTGTACCAGCTACTACTCAATACACCCACTGACAGCAAACCTAAAGGGAACATAATGGACACTTCAAGCTGATTTATAGAGACAAGTTCTAGGGTAAAGTTGATTTTGCCCTTTAATTAGTGAGTCACTCTGACAACATCACCACAGTAACGGCACACAAAGAACAAGCATGAAGCAGAGAGAGACAGCAGAGACACAACCACAATAAGGTGGATTCACAAAAGTGTTTATATAATCCTGCCACACTATACTATTGACACTCAGCAGCTGGAGCTGATTGAGGGTATATTAGTTTACACTGAGCCCTGTAACAGACAAGTCTTTTTCTATAGAGTGGAACTAGAAGTATTTGCATGAGGGCAATAATTAACTAGAGCATGAGAATGTTCTTTTGCATTATATTACTACACTGCAATCCTCCAAGGCTTTGCATTGACAAAACCCCACTTGTCTTGCTATATGCTGACAATAGGGAGGGCTATACGTGTACAGTCAGTACAACAATAAGCTTCAAGTTCTACTGAAATTCACTACATTAAATTAGAAACTGATCAACACATCTTCTTAAGGGAGTTATGTGTAAGATGTGTAGGTTTAAGGATCCAGTTGTCAGATATCCACTGAAAGAATGCAAATCAAATAGCATGGGTCTGGCTTTCCCATAACATCCATAGAGTGTTAGATATCATCACATTCTACCATGTGTGGCTGCTGTATTAAATACAATGCAAAGTATTTACACTAGGCTTTAAAATGCAAGCTGCACACATTCACTATTCAAGGAAATATGTTATAAGACTATTCGGCTTTATAGTTTGACATTATGTTTTTAACTAATCTACATTATGGAATATTATTTACAAATATATGATAAACAGAAATATGAAATATACTGTTTATATTTTCGATAAAATCTGACAGATAAAAGTATAAAACACCAAAAACACAGGAAACTGTCACACTGCCACAGAGCCACAGCACCAAGCAGCTATGGAAGTTGCCGGTTCAGTCTTGCTAGATAAGAGATGACCAAGAGATCTGATAGAGGCAAAAAGCAGATTTTCTCACGCTAATATCAGCTTTTGAATGCGTCACAATTTAAATGCCATTTGATTGCACATTTTTATTTGAGAGAAAAGGCTATTTCATCCAATTCCATTGATGGATGATGTTCACCTTTCCTGCTCATTCACTGTCTCACCATTGTTTTGGACCGACTTCAAGACATTGTGAAACAACCACACACACTCCTCAAAGAACCGCAAATGACCATTGCATCAGCGAAAAAAAAAGAATTCTTTCGTCAGCAGCCCAGAGTATTCATAGCTGCTACAGAAGAGGCCTGAGAGAATTTCCCTCTTGCTAGTGCAGAGCAAAGTTAAGTCATGAGTGAATAAACCTGTTTCTTTGCGAGGGAGGGCTAAAGCTTTTATTAGCATCCATGGTGGCTACTGTAAGTAACACACACAGCTATTACTACTTAAACAACAGGGTCGGTGCAGCTAGTCTGAAGTGCTAATAAACAAGAATGTGATTTGGGGTAGATGAATCTAGCTAAGAAAAAATCCAAAGTGAGAGAGAGAGAGAGAGAGAGAGAGAGAGAGAGAGAGAGAGAAAGACTATGAGTGGCACAAATTAATAGTTGCTAAATATTTCATGCAAAAAAAAAACAACTGTTCAGCACTTTTGGATGTGAACTTCCTCAAATGTCTCCGGTGCATTCTGTGCCTGGGAAACAATGTGAGAGGCACGTTCTCTCTGCCTCTGCACTGCCTTTTCCCAACTCTCCTCAAAAGCTAGCCACTGCTGTTCCACAGATAAGCACCCACCACAGCAGTACCGGTAATCCAACTAACAAAAATACCAATGGCGTCTCACTGCCACTGTAATCATCATAATAGTCTACATTACCCTGGCTTGGCTCGCCAAGTGTCTGGACTCATTTTCATCTCGCTGAGTTTCTAGTCTGGCACAGAATGTAACAGCATTTTGCTTAGGGTGTAGCCAATTAGCAACCAGAGGGGGGCCGGGGGTGGGGGTGGGGGTGGGGGCCGGGGGGCTTTTCGAAATCCTGTCAAATCACATCAAAGAACTGCAGTCAGATCAATGCAACAGGTTAGGCTGGAGCAATAATTTCAAACTTAATGCAGAGATTATGGCTGTTACATTACAGGATTGCAATCATTTCTCAATTGAAAATTGACCAGGTCATCTTGTGGGTCTTAGCCTAGAGATCTAGATGTACCCCAGTGTTAGCAAATGATTTTGCTATGCTGGTCCATCTAGAAATGAACCATAGGGCCTCAGTAGCTGTTCTCCCAGTTTGGTCGAACCAATCACATCACTATCACATCTATCCTTGTAGAGAGTCGTCTCGATGTACCCTCGCAGTAGCTTATCAGGCTACCCAATACACTGCATGCAGAGGCAGACTGAAAGACAACCGCTGATTCTGCCCCTTGGATTGAGCCAAGTCAATCCGTCATAGCCAGACTACACCCACTTTTTTTGATGCTGATGATTTTGATGCTGTCATCTGGCTTGTCAGGCTATGCGAGTCTAGTAAAAGCAGGTACATTATATAACTCTAATGACCATTTTATTAGTTGTAGGATGGTAACGCTGAGGACACCAGTTGTTCCTTGTTCTGGGCCCCTTGGCCTGAACACCAAGCTGTCTCCAGACTGTTCTCCCTCATGAGGTGTCAGCGCCACATGCACTGCTCCCTCCCTCTACAAGAGTCTGGTTGTCTTTCCATCAACCACAGTGTAATCATTGACAAGATAAAAGTCTGAAGTACTGATCATACACAAGGGGATTATCAGCTAGAAAACATACAGAACTTGCAACATGAATAGGACAGGAAATGCCTAGCCTGGAGAGGCCGAGGTCTAGTTCCTGTGGCCGCTTACCTTTCTGTAGATGGCCCCAATGATGGCAGATCGGAGGCGCATGCCAGTGACAAAGCAGTATTGGAAGTGCTGGTGCAGGATGATTGTCTGGAGGATGGCACAGCCGAACATGAGGAAAGCCAAGGCAAAACCCCACCATGACGGCACATCCTTGTTCTTGATGAAGGAGATGAGCAGGCTGTGGAGGAAACATGGGACCAACACCGAACATTTTTCTCTGATTTAGCTTAGAGGCATTTGACATATGCAATGACATGGACAGGACTCATTACGGAGACAGAACATGACCGTTGTATTTGACATACAAATGACTTAGAGAGTACCACAGAACTGGATTATGCATTTTTGTTCACATATCACGTCAGTTAGGCTGTCAGACAGGCAAACTCTTTGCTTAAGAATGCCATTCAAATGAATCCACAGTCCCTAAAAAGTGGTGGGAACAAATTTGCATGGTGTCTTTGCATGGCAAAACAACCAGATGCTCAGAGGAACTGGTGACAAGAGCTCAAATATCTCCAGGGCAACTCTTATAAAAAGTGGTGGGAACAGTGGGCAACTCTTATAAAAAGGACACTGTTGACCAGTCATTTCCCTCTGCGTTTCCTTATAAACAAATGACACCTTAATACATCGTTGTTTAGTGACATCAACAGATGTAATTACACACGCCTCGTAAAATAGCTGGTAATACAACTTGCAAATAGTGGTCATAGGGCTGCAAATGGAAATGGGACGTATTCAATTTAACTATTCAGCCTTGCATAGACTGTATAACAGAACAAATGGACAGGGAGATTTCTTTATAAGCCAGAAGAAAAATCTATCAAATCAATGCCACTGATCCTTGGGATGCAATCGTTAGTAAATCAATCATTCACAAAATTCAAAAATATTTGACACTTGTGGTGCTCAGTCGCTCCTCAAGCAAACCTGTTGAACAAATAGCTGAGAGCTGGGCCTTTTCTTCTTTTTGAAATGAGTCACAAATGCTCTTGGCAGAAATGTGGATCACTTTGAACAGATTGCATTTCTCAGTCTGTAAACACTGTTTCCTTCTCTGTGCTATGTGTGTTCAGTGCTGTGCCCTTTTATCTCAAAAGGAGTAAACTTTGTTGTTTACTTTACTTTATGGGTGCATTATGCATTGAGTGCTATAAACTCTCTGTGATAAGTGTACTATCTATATACAATAACATATGCATTGCGCACTGAGTGTACATAGTAGGCTACTGAACACTGTAATATTCGCTCTGTGAACCTTGTGTTAGCATTGCTTTAGCATTAGCTGATGTTTTACCTGAGCAGCTGTGGGTTGACGAAGGTGATGAGGTCCTGTAGCAGCTTGTAGGCTGAGCCAATGAGGAAGTAAGGCCCGAAGGCGCGTAGCAGTGAGCGCAGGAAAGAGGGCTGCCGAGACGCCTTCTGTTTGGAAAGCAGAACCTCAACCTCCTCAGGGCTCCTGACTCCATCAGCCACGTGGTTGTTGGCTGTGGTGGCGCTGCCTGTGGGAACCTTGGAGTACAGAGCTTGTGTTTGCTTGTCTTGCTGGCTGCACGTTGTAGAGAGGAAGAGTGGAACGCAAACAAATAAAATGCGCCTGTCAGTTTGAACACTGTCATTTCAAAGCCAACTGTTTCTAAAAGCTAACTGTTAACAGCTAACTGTTTCTAAAAGCTAACTGTTAACAGCTAACTGTTTCACGTGGAAGCAGCTATACTGAGTTTGGCTTGCTTCATTTTGAAATGATGGACAACTTATTGAGTCAGATGGAGTGTGAGTCCTCATATGAAGTTTGTTTAATGCAGGTCTGTCATTAAATAAGCTGCTCTCTCAACAGTGTCAAATTGCACATTTTGTTGAAAGTAGGAAGCCCCCCTACAATAGCGCCAAGAAATCAGCGAACAAAGAACACAAAGGCAGAGAAAGAAAGGAGAAGGTAAAACAATCATGTGGGCTGAAGTTGAGGGAATGGAACACACCCATTCCATGGAGCTAGTGGGGAAAGCAGAAATGGCCCAATGTTTGTACAAGGGAGTTCCATTTTGTGAGGCCTCAGGAAGCCCCACTGTTTGGGCCTGATCTTGATATCAATGCTGAAGGCAAGACTTGTCAGTGAGCACAGACACAACACTAAAGGCAGGTCTTGTCAATGAACAAACACAGATACCCAACGTTAAAGGCAAGACTTGTCAACAAACAAACTAACAAAACACACACACAGGCACATGCACAAACAATTATGAATAACTAGTAACTAGTTACATTCACATGAAAAGCTGTGAAATATAGAAACAGAGACAGACACACACACACACACACACACACACACACACACACACAAACAAACACCTGTAAAATGTCAATCTATTGGTCTGTCACCTTTTTTCTCTCTAAGATGTGTAGCTGTTCACAGTACAATGCGTTTTTTCAACCAGCAATGTCTCCTCTCATGTGTTTCACCAGCTTTCGCTTTTGATAGGTTATTCCAGTGAATTTTTCTAGTGTGTAAATTTTGTTTCCAAAAGCAGCACTCTTTTCAAAAGCAAGATTAAGCCAAGTAAACAATGTCAAAAGTGCTCCAATTTGGAGCAATTATGGGCAGTTGCTGTTAAGTCATTTGGTGTCAGCAGGCCCTTTCTCTCCGGCTTAAAACAGGAAGCATATCTAAAATATGAGGACAACCACTTACAAAAAGGGGGAAGTTATCATGTGTTGCTCCACACTCAGAACACTGGTCAAGACTGTCAAATACTGATACGATATACAATAATCTATCTATTACCAGGAGCTGCTGATTTGTATCAACTCTTTTTCCTCATATATTTTATTTTCATATCAATTTACATGGTTTTGGCAATGATGATTCCCTCCCACAGCTAACAATGTCCTGTTTGTTAGCCATGAGAGGGAATCATGACTTTTCACCAGAGCTGTTGCCTTGAAGTATGAATGGCACATGTGAAGAACACAAATTTTTGTTGTTTGTCTGGTGAGCAAAAGTGGTGGAGTGATACCTCTGAACTCTGCACTTTTCCACCTCCCATTCCTTCAGCAGCTTGGGCACGATGGCATCTGACCGGTCTTGTTTGTTTAGAGACCACAGGTCTTTGTTCTCCAGGGGAGACTTGTAACCCTGGATAGCCATTCTGTGACATAGGGAAAGAAATGGCAAAGGCATTACTAAACGAGTAATGAGGTGCTCTCAACTACAGTGAGAGCCCATGGAACATGTTGCAATACAAAATTCCTCTCAGTTCTCCAAGGTGTATCATTTAGAGGAGGTATAAATGATGCAATAGTACTGAGAACAGAAACAGAATGGGATGAAGAGAAGGAATCCTACCTTGTAAACCACCAAAAGGTCATGGTAGAGAGGAAGCCGGCACTAGATTCAGGACAAGGATTCTGCACAGACATTTACAGGAGGCTATTTTATTGATTACAGAAATATAAAACCTAGTATACTGTACCTATCACAGCAGGATTTCACAGTGCTTTGCAAACAAATCACGACACCAATTATCCTTAAACAGAAAGCAATCCAGATCAAATGAAAATCAAATGCATTTTTTTAACTAAGTCAGGAAATGGAGGCACAATACCAACAAATAGGATTTACCTAATCCATTATACAACCTGACCCCCCCTAGTTCCCCTACAAACACACACACACACACACTCACAGGGTCTGTGACCACATCTGAGAAGAGGGGCGGCTTCTCACTGAAGCAGGACAGCAGGAGCTCAGCCAAGATGAGGCCAAAATATATATAGAATGTGCTGAACCGCAATTTGTCCGTGATCCCCTGAGGAAAAAGCAAAACAAGGCATGTTAACAATTTGGCTCATCACAAGATCTGCTGCCATTTAAACCCTTGGTGTCATTTAGGTCAAATTTATATTTCAAATTTCTTTTGTTGTGTTTGGATGCACAGCAATCAGCAGCAATCTGTGACATGGGTGAAATAAGAAAGTCAAGTTTAAGACGGAGCCTGTCTTGGCACGGAAGCACCCTATGATAACGGTTCTGTCATGACACGTCAGAATTTAAGAGTTTCTAAGGCTTTTTGATCAGTTGACTGAACTGACGCTCTTACAATTCCACCCCTCCTTTCCATAGAGCCTTCACAGAGCATGTCCTTACACCACTCTGACTCTGTAGATTTGGTTAGATAACCTGGAGTGAGAAGCGGCATGCCAAAACAACGGGACTACTATTTCCCTTGCTGATGCAGTCCCTGTCCCTGGTTGACCTCCGTGCTCAAAGGAGGACTGCAAGAACTCGGAATAGAGTGAAGGAAAGTGAGAGTGAGAGAGAGAGAGGTGAAAAAAGAGAAAGAGTGAAAAAAGGAGGATGAAGGGGGGGTAGACCAATATGAAAAACAGAGGGAAATGGTAACAAAGTTGAAAGGCAGGGGAAAAAAAGAGATGAAAAATTGATACAGTTGGTAACTTCACACAGTCCCTCCAATGCAGAGTGCATCCATGGATTTGAAAGGTCTGGGGAGCAGATGAAAGACCTAGAGTAACCTCTCAGTATCACTTCCCCACAGGACCTGCATGTATGCTGCCTCTCCCCAAGCACTTTGTGGTAAGCTCTAGAAACTTCTGAAGAATATGGGATTTTTTTTTTCATAATGTTCTATTTCAGGAACATGGCTATAGGGGAAATACAGGCTCTGTAGTCAGAGGACCAGTGAGTAAACATACTGATATCTCTACCTTAGTAGATCCCTTTCCTTCAAACAGCAATATACTAATGCTAGCTGCTGCTGCGGTAAACAAGGCTGATGACAGCCAAGAGACACAAGAGGTCTCCTAACCATAGGTGTTGTGCAGATGACTGTGACATGACGACGGCGGTGGTTGGCCACATGGCAATCACCTTGGTAGAGATCTGGAGGATCTTGGAGCGGAAAGGCACGATTGCGCACAGCACTGACAACGCCCAGAAGATGAAGAGGACCCCCGAGGACTGGACTCCCCTGAGACGCTCAAACTGGATCAGGAAGGTTGCCAAGAGCTGCAGACACCAAACAAAAGACAACATGGATATTGAATAGAATTGGATGATGCTTCACTAATGTAAAGATAAATTCAATAATGGCAGAGTCTCGGGATGAAATTGGCGGATTAAACAAAGACGATTTTAATACTAACCTTGAAGGACTACTTGTGTGGAAGTAAATTCATAATAGTTTAATAGTGTGTTATTACACGGCTCTTTATAATGCTGAAGAATTCTGCTTTCACTTCAGTGGGACTTCCTAATGTTCTACGGTCTGATATGTCTTGATAGCAGGTCGTTGCTAAGCATAACAGACCGCTGTTAAGGACTGTGAAACAGAATGTTGCCATAACCAATCAGCTGATCTGTAAATTAACACACTACCATTTTTTCGCAGAAGCTATTACTCCCTTCAGAGTGATTTGAGAGCCCTCCGCAGGCGTCAGGCTCCCATTGCTCTGACAGGAGTTTTTCCAAGTTAATGACATGACAGAACGTTATTCCTTACATAAATGTTATCTGGCTTCCACATAAATGATGCAGGACTTCTAGCAAAGCAAAACAAGTTTATCGTTTCAGATTAGCATTTCTTTATTAACTTTTTTCTATGTACCATTTCTCTGAATTTCATCTCATCATTCATCTCTTCATTTCAGGTTTCATTTGAATTCAGCACAAAGACAATATGACTATATGAACAGCACAGCTGTCTCTGTGCCTAACCAGGAACGACATGGGGTGAAACCTGTACACAAATGACCCTTCTTAAACCGGTTCCACAGCAATGATCTGCACATGAACTGAAGTACTTTTAAACTAGTTCTGTCAGAAGCCCGCCCAAAAAGAGGCCTGACTTGATTATTCACATGCCACAATGAACCACTATGGCTAGCAAACAGCGTCAGGTGTTACTACAGAGACACCTATCAATCTTTCTGCACAAGAAAGGGGTGAGCGTCTAGACTTTGGTCACCCACAACTATCAGTGACTTGCATTAACAAAAGGTAACTGTGACAGCTGGTGCTAACAAAAAGTAGCCATGACAGCTGGAATTTGCAGCATTCATGTCATAATTAACAGGCTATACCCCTCCAACATCTTAAGGGTGGGCCTAACTCTTTTTAGAAGGTTGAGGTTCATGTGAGGGGGTCAGATGAGCACTTGTGTTTGTGTAGCATACTCACCATCGTCATGCCGACCACCAGTGGCGTGACGAAGAATATGGGCTCTGTCTTGGTGCTCTGCTGCATTTTGTGGAACGCATGGAAGAGGTCTGTCCAGCAAACTATCCACAATATGAAACCAAATATCTGCAGGAGATGAAAGATTGGTTGGAGGCGACAGCCACTAATAGATGGATAATAGAATAGAATAGAATATTGATACAAAGAGGAGAAAGGAAATCTATTTTATAAATGTAACAAAAAAGACTCAGTCCACAAGGTCTTGGACATTTAAGGTTCATACAAGGTTGACTGATAATCACAAGATAATCACAAAAAAACAAGATGAGAGTGAAATCTGAATGGATCTGTATCACATGAGGTCAGACTGCACTCTACGACTGAGAATCAATAGAAGATGGGAAGACTCTGCCAGAAGTCAGACTCCTCAGTCCCAGATGTGCAAGTGCTCTAGCACTACAGTTATGTACACGGTGGGATCATAACACCGGAGATCGGCAAAAATATGCCATCTTTACCGTTTTGACTCTGTTTAAGATGGACATCATGATGTAACCCCTGTTGTTCCTCTTGAGGTAGAGGACGTAAAATGGGAAGGCCAACCACAAGTAGATGCAAGGTATCCATGACAGCACAGACATCTGAAAACATTCTGAGAGGTCAGGGCGGTCTGTGTACAAAGTCAGGTTTGGATCCTGTAGAAACCAAAGGAGAGGGAGAGGGAGAGGGAGAGAGAGAGAGAGAGAGAGAGATAGAGATAGAGAGAGAGAGAGTGTCAGTCATTAACAGTGGTTTACACTTTTAACTGGTGACATGGGAAACTTCTCATGTTTACAGCTGGGAAATGTTATTCTCCTACATAACAACGTGAGTCTCTAAGTGTCTAACTGCCTCCCACACACACACACACAAAGAGCTGGAACTGAGAGTTGTGAGTAAAAAGGTAAGGGCTAGTTGGTGAAACACCTACATACCAAACTGCACAAAAAAGAAAAGCAAAAAACATCTTATTCTTGTATAATAATCAAAGACAAAACTTCTTGAATGTATGCAAATGAAAAGACCCAAGTACAGAGCTGTGCCTCACAGCACAAGTAAATGTGGCAGTTGTCTATTATGAATAAACATGACCGTTAAATAGACCATGGCCTACTTGTTTTAATTCAAACATATTCATATTTTTTTTGGTGCAGGTTGTGTTCCATGTGCCTCAAAGTCAATCTTCCATAACTTTGGGTCAGTCACTCTGAGGACCCCTCTCTAATACTACGGTCCCTTTAGGTATAGATGTCTGATGATCTGCTCAGAACTACAGTATCATATCTGCATATCTATATAAAGGATGTGTTTCAGCTGTTGGGAGGGTGATCTGATTCAAAATGTTTGAGTCAGATCTGCAGAAATGAACATGCAATGCATGAGCCAAGTTAAAAGTTCAATGGAGTAGGGCTCTTTTTGCCACACTAGTAACTGTAGCACTGCGCTACATCTGTTACCCAAAGGTCTTTGCTGCTGTAAGGACTGTCTGTGTAAGAGTTAATTTCACCTTAAAAAAGATACTATTAAAGAGTTGTAAAAGAAGGTCTATTCATTGGGTTTTACGGTGTTTTCAATGCTCTTTCAGAAAGATTTTTGTGGCAGTATAATGGCATTTAGTCCTCACACTGCTAGCAGTTCAGGCACCTTACTACAAACTGTGTTAACCTTTTAAGTAGGTTTACACAAGACCTAAGAAAATCTACATCACAAGTTTTGACCTTGTGATGCACAGTAATGGAGGGCTGGAGAAAGCCAGTGTAATGCATGCAGTGCAATTCAAATTTGTTTCTTCAAAGTCATTTATGTTAAGTCAACATACTTTGGCAAATGTTGGCCCTCACCATGTAAACATGAGAAAACCAGCCGCTGGTGAATGCACCCTTGTGGACACATCTAAACACTAAGAAGTAAGGACTTCAGAAAATCTCTTCTGTGTTTTGGAAAGGAGGAATGCCATTTGGCTGTGACATATCAACAGTCTTTTTGCAAATTGGTCCACTGTGACAACAGGTACGCCAAACAGATAACTGTTAGATTGTATAACAGTGACATTTTTGGTGGCACTGACAAAATACATTTCTTTCTACAGAAGATTTTTATTTAGACCAGTTTTGGTGCAATTATAATTATTAATCCCCATTACTTTAGGGATCACAAGTGCAAATGTTACAGTTGCCAGCACACCACAAAAACGCCTAACCTATGTCATCTATCAAACCAACATTTCATTTTATATATATATAAGAGTGTCATATCTATTTAACCGTAATCTGAATGCAAACATAGCGACTGATTGGCAGGCCATGTGAACTGGTTTATCAGCTCTAAAAAGGTCTCCCACGCTGGTCTGACTGGCACCCTGATGATAAACTACCTCACGCCGGAAAACTGCATTGTGGTGGACACATGACCCATCCCTAGAAATACACATCAAAAGATAAACACAGCTGCCTGGGTTCCCCACTGCCTTTCACCACCCGTGTGAGTGTGCGTGTGTGTGTGTGTGTGTCTATGGGTGTGTGTATGCGTGTGTGTTAGTGTGCACATGTGTATTAGTACATGGGGGTGTGTACAGATACCAGCATTACCAGTACATGTGTGATCCAAAAAATGTCTAAGTTATTAAGTGTGTGTTAGTGTCTGCATTTGTGTGTGTGTTGTGTCTGTCTGTGCGTGCACATGCTCATCAGAGAAACCCCAGATAATGCGAGATCTGAGCCTCTTCCCCAGAAACCACAGACCAACAGAGAGCCTGATAGAGCTAAACAGCTATTAGCACCTCTAATAGACCAACCAACACCCCCATCAGTCAGGTTTGGCTGCTGGGTGAAACAACAAGCCAATGCAGTCACAGACACAGGCTCTCTTCAAAAACTCCTAATGAGCCTTGTACTGTGTGTGCAGATTCGCTGAGTGTCGGTGAGTGTGTTTGTGTGTGTGCTTGTTTGTGTTTGTTTACGGTTACAGCGAATGTTTGAAACGCAATGATATTTTCCAGTTTTATCTTTCAATGTTAAAAAAATCCCCATCTCTCCCAGCGTTGTACTGCTAAGTCGCATAAAACGAGGAGCAGGCGAAACTCAGCCCGTTCCCACACCAGCTAGTAATCTTCTCTGCACTAATCCAATGGATATTTCACTCTGGACAGGATATGAGTGCTCAGAGAAGGACCAAGGTTTTGGGCCGGGGATCCAGGAAGTGTTGGCCTAAACATATAAACACTGGGCAAACACTCACAGATGAACTCACTGTGAAGATGTGTGTGCATGTGCGTGTGAGAGAGAGACTTGTGTATGTGTGTGTGTGGTGTACAGCCGTGAGCAGTTGTGGTCTAAGGTGGGGTCGGGGAGGCATCTAGGCTTCTGTTTTATCAGGAGGTAAGAGAGATTAGCAGAGGGCTGAGCCCTGTCTTCTTCTACTGGTGAGGGCTTTTATTCAGCTACCAACCCCATCCAACCAACCAACCAGTCAGCCCACCAGCAACCTAATTTAGTTCCCCGGAAAGAAGACAGAAGGTCACCCATGACTCTCCTATATGGATTCTATAGGGAGAACCTTGGACAAACAATAGCATACAGTAGACAACCGCAGAAAATCTGAAGGGGAAGGTTTCTCAGATGTTTTTGTACTGTCAGAACGAGAAAACATTTGAATTATTCTGCAGGACAGCACTGAATGTAGTTTGGTGCAGGTTTGATATTTACTCTGGATGTATACTAACGCTGATGATCACCTGAGGAAGAATCAAATGTCACCTGTTTTGAACATCTATGAAGTCATTATTGATGGCGTTATCTGTTTAGCAGTGAAAGCTTTGCATGTGCACAGACAAACAGTTCACACATAATCCTTTCTTTGGATTCTGTTTCAGCCACAGGAGTACAAGATTGATCATGCCTTTAGCAAACACGCCATGTTGTGTGTAGGGTGTGACGCCAGGTAAGGTGGGGCTACCTGACTCATTTTCTCACTGCTGTCCAAAACCTTGTGTGTACAGACATGGCTGTGTAGCTACCTCCAATTCACCATTCTCTTACTTGTGACTGACTTATGAGAAGTGAATGGAGAAGTTGTGTATCAAAAAACGGAGTGTAGGTGGCAATCAGCCGTGAACAGACAAAGGGGGTTTTTACTATGGAAGTAGGAGCCGGAGTGAGTCTTACTCTCTTACGGAAATATTCAAACACTAAGTCAGGCACGTGCGTGGGACTGGATAGAAAATGAAGGTGTGTCTCGGCAGCCCTGAGTAAATACGCCATTTTTACTGGCTCAAAGAACACGCCGCCTTAAAATGTCACATGCCAACAGGACTGACCGATGACCAAATGACACTTCACACAGAGAAAGAATGAAAGAACAAATGAATGCAATGAAAGAAAAGCAATGAAAATGGTGGGATCAAAGCAGTTTGAGACATATCTGGGTGAAGAGTCGTTTCCTGCTTGCTGGCCTTCCATCGCCACCACGTGAAACATCCAAGTTGTCAAACACGTAGTAGTTTAAATTACACATGTATTTACACCCTTTGACACCCTTTGGTGTGACTTGCAACTCATAGCTTCCTGGAGCTCTGAAAGCAGCAGTGTTTTCTGTAATTAACTGTAACTCCAATAAATTCACTTACTCTGAATTTATTCATTAGGGCTTAATAACACAACAGCAACATTAAGTATAAAAATCTGTTCGAATAATCGATATTTTGATTTTTGGTTTGATTTTGGTCATGTGATAATCAGTTATACATCTATTTAAACTTTAAATATAATCAATATACACTGACGGCACACTTCCACATAAATGCACAAAACAATCAGTGAAAACAAATAAATAGTTAGCTTCAGAATAAGTGAACAGTGGGTGTAGTTAAATTACACAAACAGTGAGCTCCATTTAAGTCCCAAGCCTAATACAGGCAATAGGTCTGTTGTGGAGCTGGAGTGAAATTCCTTAACATCTTGCCAACATAAATCCCTCACACACCATTATATTCACACGCTGCCCACAACAATGCAAGGAGAAAAGCATTCAATGGCAGGGAGGAGCCACTCAGTTGAGAAAAGATCTAATTATGCACCTACAGCTGAGAGAGAAAGAGAGAGAGAGAGGATGAGAGAGAAGGAGAGAGGGAGAGAGAGAGCCCCTCACAAAATCTAATCCAGATGTCTGATGTCGAGGAGTCAGAAACACTGGAAATGTGCCACAGTCGGGAGTGGACGTGGGCGAGTGCAGCCTCCAAGATGGGGTGTGAATAACAAAAACGGGTGGTTCCTGCCCATCTCCGTCTCGCACTGATGATGTCAGCTCTGTGTGCTCCCTTACATTAACCTCCACAGAGCATTCGGAGTATTCAATCCAAGGGCAAAGCATGACCCTGTGCTTCTGCTCTCATCACTCCCTTTTCATCTAGTGAGGTGTGGCAGTCAACATCTGTACCGCCTATGCATCATTGATTTAATATCACCACCTGTAAAGCTTTATGGCGGCTTCGCTGACCTATGAATAAGCTGCTTAGTGTTTGTCTACGATTTCCAAGGCATCCTAGGGAGGGGAACTTCCTGTTGGCTGTTCAAGTATCAAGTAAGGCAGCAATAAAAACACGAAGAGACAGAAAGAAGTTTATATGAGGAGAAGGGATGAAGAACAGCCATGCCATTCTCCTCCAAGAGTACAAAACACATCTTTGAGCTTTAGATGGACAGGTCTTGCTGAGATGCCCTCAAACCATCTGATATTAGAAAGAACAACACATATTTTGGCCTAAAATTTGCAAACCAGTGATTTTCACAGTCCAGTCATGGTGTTCACATGTGTTGACTGACATTAGCATGTACCTAGCAACTGTCAAAGATAAGCAAAATGATTAGGTAAGGAATCTTACGGAAACTCCAAACTTTAAACTTCAATTCAACTAAGATTAATGCATTTACATTTATGCATTTAGCAGACGCTTTTATCCAAAGCGACTTACAACTCATCAACTATCAATTGTTCAGGGGCAGTCTCCCCTAGAGCAACTTAGGGTTAAGTGCCTTGCTCAAGGGCACAACGGTGGCAGCCGGGATTCGAACCCACAACTTTTCAGGCTACTTACACGCTAGCCAGGTTCCTTAACCACTACGCTACCACCACCTAATGCTTTAACTTGCTTCCAAAAACCACTGGAATTTCAAAAACACGGAGAGGAAACTGTCACCATGACACCACACCATTCATCTGCAATGCCAACTAAAAGACTAGCTGTGCTGCTTTTACGCTTGTTTACTAATGAGAGAAGACGGCACCATGCCAGAGATGACTCCACCACATGCACTAAAAGAAAAGTATATGCTTATAAAAAAAACAGCTTGCTGCCAGCTTGCAACTCATAGAGGATGTGTTATCTCATCATACCAAAAAGAGTCCAAACCATGTGATCCATGTGGTTCTGCACAATGTATCAGCGGAAATCACCAAAAAAAAGAGATTAAAGCATTTTGACCTAAAGTGTGCATGTGACTATGATGGGCGGAATTTGTTATTGTGTATGTATGTGTTCGTGTACGTGCATGTGTGTGAGTGTGTGTGTGTGTAGTTGTGTACTTTCTGAATGAAATTCAAATATTACATGCAAACTGTGTAGTGCACACGCTGAAAAAAAGCATGTGTTGCATAATCATTTGGTACCTTGCAGTAATACAGGGAAACAACTGGCACAGCAAAACAACTACTATGCCATCTCTGTTGTAACCAATGGCTCATACGTCACCCACCTCAACACAACTAAATGAGCCCAAACAATTCACCTTGTAAAAAGCTATACTTTCTGTGCTTCATCAGTTGATGATACATATTTAACTCCTCCATGAATTTTATACAAAACAATTTTAAGAACTCTCACTTTTACAATTGTCACTTTGAGTCAGCAATGACTTTGTACTCTGTGACCCTCTAGACTGAGTTTATACACTGAGTTGTTGCTGTGTCACTAGGGAACCTGCCCCTTTTACCACACTCAGCTCAAGAGGGAAATACAGGAAGTTCTGCATAACACTTTCAACATTCGTCTGGTGTCAAGGCCTGCTTCTGAAAAAATAAACAAAGAAGCAAGAAAATTGAACCTGTGGCTGCCATGCCTATTTACCAGCTCAACAAACTCTCATTCAGCAAGAGTCAGAACCAGAGCAAATGCATTAGCCTCTTGAGGACAAGTTTGAGGAGGAGGAGGGGGGAAGGGTTGGACCTGAGACTCAGGGTGACTTTTAGTAAACAGTGAGTGACGCAGAGGAAATATCCCTTTTAAATGACTCCAGCTCCTAAGTCCTCATTAGACAGCCTCATGGCAACAGCACCCATGCCAGCCACAGGATCTCACCCATTGTAATCCAATCTTGCTGATCTGCTGCACTCCGTGCTGCTTTAGTTTCCAGTTCTGCTGAGTGTACTCCTCTCCCCTCCAAACTGATAAGCTGCACAAATATTTAGAGAGTGTGAAATGGAGATAGGCCAGTGTTAACATATTACCTCCAATCAGTGAGTGGGAAGAGTTTCAATGGTTTAATATGGGCTAGTCATCATACCTTCCATTTCCATTCTCTTGTCCGAAGGCCTAGACACTAGTAATGCCCTGATAATAGGCTTGTCACCAGGAACACTAGAGACAACTTGTTTATGTTCTGTGTTTTCTTCTGCACGAGGGTCATGTAATGCAATTGGAATAAAGGAGTCATGCACATGAAATGATAACCAGGCTATAAAGTTGTTGTTTTTATCCTTCCAATTTAATATACAAAGACACAGATAACTCCTAAGGTGTAAAATCTAAAATCTGACATTAGTCTCTCTAATTCTGTGCCTTTAAGCACATAAAATTCTGCACTAACAGTGTCAGTATGTCATCACTGCTGTTCTTACCACGCAACATTCTGCAAAAGTACTACCTTGTCATTGATGGCGTAGTTAGGACTCTAAGCTAATTGCCAGTGACTCACTGCAGACAAGGGGTACTCAAATGAATGTATTGTTTGCATGTGTTTTAACCTTCATCCATTACCCTATGTTCAAACAGGACTGAAAAGAGCAAGACATTACCATGACTATGCAAAACCTTTGCCTCTAAAGAGATGCTCATGACACCATAAACATAACTGAGGGTTCACATCCTCTTCTTTCTTTTAATAAACCCACTCAATAAAGCATAAAGAAAGCCTGAAAACCCTATGTTTTGTGATCAGCTATAGTGTTTTCTGTCAATTTCAACAGGTTGCAATAACCCAAGGATTGCCTGAAAATCTCCCTTAATTTTGGGGGCTGCTGATGATTGCAAATGAACCCCTGTCACTGGGCAGTTCTTCAGTTTGATGCAGTAGTCATCAGATGCTTGCCTAAGTGCTTAGAGAGCACATTTAAGTAAAGTTGTTCTCACATAATTTGCCAACGACAGCTTTCATCATTCCATACTCAAAGACACTGAAAATGTTTGTGCTTTGTTTGTTTGTGCTTGGGTATTCTACCAGACTGTAAATTGTCCCACCTTGAGGAGAGCTGAACCACTGCGTTTGGCCACAAATACTTCAAACCCTGACTGGAGCAAAAGAGGGTTTCACCCAAATTAACCCTCAGCCCCAGCCATTAATTGCAATGACCGTATGTAATTTACAGTAACACTGGCCATTGAAGAGCTCATGATAATCCCCTTGGGCAACCACAGTAAAACCACTCTGCACTCCCACGAAATTAGGACACACGAGTTGCACCTCGACAATTAATTCCTCCAAAACGTTCTGGAGAAAACAGTGGTGGAACAAAGACGTAAGTAGCGACATGACTGACCCACTTCCCTCAGTTCACCCCTCTCTCCCCAGCAACCACCACACAATAAAGCCTGCTTTTTTTCCTTGTTTTTCTTCCTTTCTGAGTTCAACAGACTTTCAGCTTATCACCACATCTGAAATGGACAGATTCATACTATAAAAATCTCTGCTCTCTGATTATTATAACCTTAAGTGACGTACTGTAGTACATAAACACAGTAAGACTATTAACAATAGGATATGAAATGCAGACTATAACATTGCTCTCTCAGAGGTGCATGCCCAGTCCAGTGGAACCTAATCCTTAGGCATGTCATATGTCCTGATTAATTAAATCACTGTGATTAATCCACAATGCCAACTGATGGCCACTCTGACAAAACATGCATAACAAGCTAACAAAGAATATCCTGCCATGAATATCATAAATGCACAGGAAGTTCTAACTACATGTCTTAATTATGTGTAAAGAAAGAGAATAAGAAATCATATCAGCTGATGATAGCAAGACAATAGGCTACTTAGGCATTCATAAATACCCAAAGATAAATAAATACCCACTGAATGCATTTCACCTTAAAACGCATTTACTTCATCACAGAGCATGTCTCTATCAAGCGATACAAAGAGCGGCTTCCAGGAAAATTTGAATTGATGTTTTACTTAGCTGCAGGGCATTCCAGTAATTCAGTGTATAGTGTAGCTCTCGGCTGCATTACAAATTTCAAGGATGATAGAGAAAAGGGGGAAACAGCTGAGGACTTCAAAGACAGCTTAACACGCCACTGAAAACCAAGCATCAATAAAATATTGACAGCAGTGTGTTCATTATGCATCAGAGTGCATTTACTATGAGCCAGTGAAGCCACACCACTAGTTGAGACAATTAGCACTTGTACAGTCATTACAAGTGCACTGTCATTACATGTCTATGATAAATTTTAGATCAGCAAAGGTGTTAAAGTGTGTGTGCATGTGCGTGCTGTCGAAAGACACATACAGTTCATGTATAAAACATATAACGGCAGTGGATGATCAGGTAACTGCTGTCCTGAAAATGTTTATTTATGTGTTTATCTATTTTATTGTATATGTATTTTTTATGACAGAGCTCAGTTGGAGCTGAGCAGGTCTACAGCCAGCACAAGCACAAAGGCCTCTTGCCTGCCGTCGATAATCAGAGAGATGCTGCACAATTTCTTTCTTTTTTTTTCCCTCTGTCGTTACCTTACATGCTCCCAGCCTTTGAGAGGGGAGCAAAATGAGCTCACTTAAGAACCACAGCTTTCCAGCCAGACAGCAGTGTCTGAGCCCTTTTCATTGGTGACTAGGGAGCCTGGGCTTCAAACAGCACTCAAAAGAACATAAGCTTCCATGCATATTTGACCATGGTCTTGTTGCCCTCTCTGTCTCTCTCTCTCACTCGCATTCTCTCTTTCTCTCTATCCACACAAGCACACACAAAAATGAGGAGAGCAAACCTGGTCAAGCGTTCAAGGCTTCCCTTTACACCGCCAGCGCAACATGTGATCTGACACGGTGAGTGGGGACGTGCCACGCGACTGGGTTACTCTGGGTGATGCTGTTTTGCTGCAGGAGGCGACCCAGAGATGAAGCGTGTCTCGCGCGACTGAATAGAACATGAAGATGAGATGCCGAGCTGCGGACGGCCCTCACACTGGCAACAACCACAGAGACTCTGTAGTTCAGCCTTTAATCAAATGAAATTTTCAGCACCGGTCAGATGGTATTAAGCATTCCTCCCATACTGAAGCACAGGGGTGAATTTGTACATAAAGTCAAAATTATGGGAAGGTAATGTAAATGATACATCTTTCTCATCTTAATGGCCTGGGTCTGGGTATTTATCCTTGATTTGAATACTGCTCACATACCCTGATCATGGAATAATCTCGATCACTGCCTCTCTGGTTGTGCTTCCATCATCGGGATCAGTAGAGGATTCCTTTGTCAATCAAATTTTTCGAAGAATTATGTTGACTGACAAGGGTTCCGGGTGCCGCTGTCATCTTGCAAGCACTGCAAATCGACTGAGAAGCTATAGGGGGAGCCGAGAAAAGCTCGCTTGTTCACCCCATAATGAGCCATTTAACCATCAAAGAGACAAGGAAGTAGGTACGGTAAATTAACCTACAGACAGCAAAAAATGTTTGCCTGGCATTCCTTTAATGTATACCAGTTTACATTTGAAGATGCAGGTGTAGCACCATTGATATGAACACGCTATTAAAGCATATATATATATTTTTTATGAAGAGTTTAAATATGTGATTAAATAAGTGTGTGTGTGTAAGGGGGGGTGAAAAACATTCAGAATGCATCTCTTAAAGTCACTTCCCAACATCTAACAAAGTTCATGCACAGCACATTTGATGAAACCATAAAGCGTTGTGAGATCGCATATTTTCCATGTAAACAGTTTTGGGCAAGCTAGTAAAGACCAGGCTTAAGACAAAAATAGTCACATCTGAAACAATGAGAGCTTTCATGCTTTGTTTCCCATTGCTTTTGAAGAGTTCTCCATCTACCTGTTGTGCTTAGCAAATATGAGCTTCCCTGAAATCCTGCAGACTCTACAGTAGCTTTTCCACATTGCGTGTGTCACAGAACTTGAGTGAACATAGTGTTACTTAAATATTTCGTTTTTATATTTTTATAACTTTTTTCATGCAAATTCTACAGCCAAAAAATAGCATATGCTCATTTTTGAAGCAGCCTTATAATTTACAATAACAAATACAATGGGATGTTGTTGGTATTATGGATATGAAAAAAAGTCCTCTTTTTGGTGGAATTGCCCCTCCCCATCTCACAATGATAAAAAAAATAGGAAAGTATGCCTACTCATCAAGATATTTAACCTCACTGCCCGGACTATTGTTCTGCCTCGAGACATCCATGTTTTCCCAGTACTCTTTGGGTAGAAATGAATCTGGGCCTAATGTGTAGTTTTGGCCCGCCATATCCACCCATGTTTTCATAACCTGTCAGTCTTTTTTGCAGGAAATTAGATTTGAATATCCTTTGCAGAAATATGCTTTTACTTGGGCAAGGGGCCCAGTGTACTTACAGACTTTGTATTTTACTTCTTCTGTCTGTTTTGATCCTGGTCTGCACTGTATAATTTGTGTCTTTCTAGTCTTTATGTCTGTTTTGATGTCTTGATTCTTATTCCCATTTATATTGTTTATACGTACTCCCAGGGTTCTCTTGCAAAAGAGATTTAATATCTCAATGGGACCTCATATGGATAAATAAATAAATAAATAAATAAATGCTGTAACAAGGGTGCAGGAGGGAGAACTTTCATGTAATTTAAATATTTCATTGAGAACTGTTAAATTATAGTATTTGAAACTTTCTCAGCATCAGTGTGTTTCTCAACTTGACTTCCTGGGCAGCTTTGATGGGTAAACATGTGTTATGTAATTTTGGGCACACTTGTTGGTGGAAATAAACATGAAATGCTTACATAGTAGAATGTACGATACACGATAGCAATTGACCTCACCTAGGTTTTTACAGTGGACAACTGCTGATGTTTTAAAGGGACCTGTTGCATATGGGTAAATGAACTGTGTGTCACATGATTTCACCATGGATGGTAAAACCATGCTGAATTAAGGACTGGATGCATCACCATACCACATCTTTGTGCAGGTAGAACCAGGACCACTTATAACATAACTTAGAATCAGTGAACCGTCTGAGTGTTAGTCCTTGTATTCCAAGGGTAATAATGCAATATAAAGTGACATAAAACATCTAAGCTCTCACTTATATCCCACCACTCACCACCCACCAATGAACTGGCCAATAACATTCATGGCTATGTAGAGATGCAGCCAGGTAGAGAAAAAAGGCAAGGCCTGATGGGCTTCAGAGCTACTTTTTTTGAGTGGGTAAATCAGGACTTGGCAATCAAGAAGACAACAAGCAGGCTACAGTTAAGAATTCAAAATGACATTAGGCTACAACTGACGACCAAGCCTACCCAAACCGGTGACATCATGACCATTCTATAAGATGACAACTCTTTCAGCATTTAACATTTCATTAACGATACACAATACTACACAATGTACAAGTTGGGTGGGCCATGTAGCCTACAAAATGATTGATTTTACTCGTGGGTATTCTTCGTGATATCCGTCACGATATAGCCTATACGAAAAGACCATGTTGGAGAGGATAAAAGCCATAGGCTACCACCACTGAAAAGATTGGAAGTCGACGAATAACTCATAGGGGAATTAGAGAGGAAACTCTGTGGACTTTCTGTTTAAGCCTACGATGCTGGTAACTAGGGCACGGACTGAGAGAGCTGCCTTTACCTTACACAACCTTGTCAACAGTAGAAAATTCTCTGTTGCTGGTCACGGTCAGGTGCAGTAGACGGCTTAAGCTTTTTATGTCAATTACCAATTTATGTATGTCTCTGTATGTTAAGGTAATGTCTGACTATAGTCAACGGAAAAGATGCTTAAAGTCTTAGCATAGAGAGGTCGCCATTGGGATTTTACTAGGAGATTTGCAGTTCAAGTTCGCAGCTGATAGCCTACACAGCGAACGAATTACTTCATGCCATCCTATTCCGTATTCACAGCGTTTACATCAGAACTGGGTATAACTAACAGTGACAACTTCGAAATGAAGCGCACTTGACTACACAATCAATGAGCTACAATGACACGATACAGTAGACAGCCCACAATTACGGCAGCCTCTGTAGTAGCCTACACATGCAACATTGCGGAATATTAGAGTACTGGTTGCTACATCATTCGGATTTGTTTGAAGTGACACGCAAGAACGACCTAACATTCACGAGGACATTGTTCCGCTGAGTCTACTTCATCAAGAGATTTATTTGATTCAGTTTACCTGTTCAGATGTTTTTGTTAGGGTTCGAACCAACCTGTCCATGTTCATATTTGTTTTTACGTTTTGGTTGCCATGCCAGTCATGAACCAGGATTAAATTATAAAATAAATGGTCACTTAGGTATGATGATAAGCTCCTCCAAGAAATAGTAAAAGCTTTTCTTTCACAAATAGCCTAACTGAGACACTGAATAACGAGTTAGTCTAACTTCCCATCGGACTTACCCAGAACGGTTTATCCGATCCACATAAATGCTCCATTTGGCTCTGGCACTTCAGTGGATGACTTCCTTCTGTCGCAAGCAATGCCTAGTCTGTCTCCGTATGTTTTATCCTCTTTTCTTCTTCCGGATAAAGAGGAAACAGTCTGTCAAACGCACACACATACACACGCATACATCTGCGCCGACACATGCAAGCTCATATAAGGTAGACTGCCTTGACAAACAGATGACTATCTAACAAAAGCGTTGGGTAGTGGTATCCCTACCCTGACCCTCCTCCTTGCCTTCAACGCGTGACGGCGCGCTCTGCCTTTCCTTACCGTGGTCGACGGGAAAGTCAGTCGGATTTTGTCATTACATGATAGGGTCCGCCCACTACCCTGGCTCCTTTCGTCACGCCCCAGCCAAGGCATGCAGTCCTTCTCATGTCACAAGTAGCCTACACACTTACAATAGTTTCATCATATGAGCTAATAGCCTGCCATGAATTAAGACGTTTCTTCCACAGGATAGACTACCCACGTTTCAAAATTTATGTGTGAGTGAGGTTGAATCAAGTCTGACAAGTGACCTGGGATAGACTCCCTGTCAGCGCCAGAGACACTCCAACAGGTAGGAATTGTAACACAAGATAGAGATTCTGAACAGGAAGATCTCATACACTAAAACTCACTCAAGACTCCTTACACTAAAACTCATCTCTGCCTCACTTCCAGAAATATTGCATTGCTTTGCACTTGCTGGTTACCATTTTAAAGATGTGGTGTTAAGGAATAAAAACAATGCCTATATTTCCAGTCCCCTTCAGTCCAAGTGCAAGTACTTTTGGGTCAGATAGGGGCATTTTAGGCACAATGCAAAGTAGTATTTCTATCATTTATAATTCATCCATATGATGGCCCCCTCGATCATTAAATTCAAACTATGCACAGCGGTCATTGGTGTCCCCTATGGTTAGATATGGAGTCTTTAGCCTGTAGCACCTCATAAAGTAACGATCATGTAATAACTGCCAATAATGTAATAAATTTGGCCATTTTTAATGTAATAAAACTAATAATGTAAGAACTTACCGATAATGCTAGTAACATTTCTGAATCAGTAATGTAATAAGTTTTTGTCAATAATGTAATAAGTACATTATTGGATGGTTATTACTTTAATGGCTGAATGAATAGGAAAAATACCTGCAATATAGGCCTACTGTTCATAATACTGGTTCAAATCCTGGGTGCTGTATACCCAGTGTGCCTTCAACTTCCACGTCCTCTCTAACTCTTTACTCAGTCCTTGATATTTCTCAAGATCATCATCATCCTTCTATCTGTCACTACAGCCTTCTACTATGTCTGGTGTGTCAGAGTTGTATCCCACTTCCAACCCATACTCAGCATACTCAGATGTTCCAGTACTATGCACCACCCCACCTGGTTATGGCACTCTATACTTGCCTTGCCTGCCAGCATCTTATATTCTGTTGTTACATGTTGGGCTGTATGTTACATCCTGGCCTCTACTGATCTTGTACTCAGGGCTTACTCTTGTGCTGTCCTGATTAGTGCTTATGCAGTGCTCGTCGTACCCGTTGTTTTGGTGTAGATGGAAATTTGCTCACAAAAAACAGTCCATTTTGTGAGCAAATTTAATCTCTCCATAGGTGGCGCTACACCACACCTTAAATCTTGTCGGCCGGGGTACTACGTTTCTCAAAACTGTGTCATATCAATCTGTCTAAAGGGGACCGGAATTATAGAAAGTAATTTGCTTACAAGCAGTGTTGCCAGACGTACGATAATTATCGTGTTTGGACGATAATTATCATGCTTGTACGAAAATTTTGACCTCTGTACAATGTATGTTCAATAATGAAAAAATTCCCATAATGTACGATAATTTCAGAATATATGTTTATTCATTGTAGCCTATATACAGAATTCTACTATGTTTATCTGACCTTTTGAGCATCATTAGAAGGCAGCAGGCACACTGATAGCTGGGATATATTCAATTACTCAATGTTATAGTCTGTTTTGTGATGTTTATATGCATATATGTTGTAACATTGTGTGCAGATTGAATAGCCTACTTCAGTGAGAACCCTTTAGAAGATGGCTGTGCCTACTAACTTCAACTCAGATTGCCAATAGACCATTGTAAACAGAGTAAAATTGTTTTAATATAAAATAGCTATATTTTAAGCTCGCGTAAGCCTTTGTTATGATACTTTTCCAACACTGGCAACACTGCTTACAAGAAAAATCCCAAAATGCCCAATTGAGGTGGTTGAGGCAGCTCATTTCATGCAGCTTCTTGGTATCTATATAAAACAAAAATTTTGTCAACACGGGTTATTACACAAAAAGCAAGTCCAACCAATCCATCTTCTAGGGAGGTCAGTGCTGGGGTTGGGGTCATGATGGGCATAGTGGGGCTACTTGCCCACAAAGTTTCATGTGGCTGGATGTTTCGGTATCCCAGTGACAGTAATCCAAAATTTACTGAAAAAACAGAAACACCTGATTTTGTCTTTCTTTAGCCATTAGGTGCTGCTACACCACAAATGGGTGGTTGAGACCCACAAACTATTCAGCAAAAAAAGTGTCCGGCCAGCCTGTCTTGGACCTTGAGGCCAAATGTGGGGTGAAGTGCCCCCCAGGAACAAAAGCTACAATGCCTATACCTATATGACGATCAGTTGCGCTGTGCTGTGGCAGTCAAAATAATAGACTGATTGAATGACAGAGAGAGAGCCAGAGTGAGAGTGTAGGTGTGTTTGTGTGTATGTGGTCAGGGCTTTAAGCAGCTACAGTGTTTGAAAGAGACAGTAACACCAGAAGTTGTCAAGTGTGACAAGTACTTTTTTATTCATCCAGCCAATAATGTAACAACCATCCAGTAATGTCAGAACTTATTACATTATTGGCAAGAAGTTGGTTCCATTATTGATCAAAAATTGTATTACGTTATTGGCAAAATATTAGATTATTGACTTTATTACATAAAAAAACAGCCAAAATTATTACGTTATTGGCAGTTATTACGTTACTGGCCATTATTATATCATTGGCTGCTACACACTCTGAACACTTGGATTCCATTCTGGGCACCTTGCCATTTATGACACTTATTTTGACATGGAAGCTACTGAAGGAACCCAGGCAACACTGTTGAATGGATTCTAGAGGCTGCAAAGAACCAGTCTGCGCTATGGACCTAATGAATGCTGAATAACTTTGCCACATTGATGTTAGCAGTGAATGAACACTTTGACGTCACATTGCCTATTTGTGGCTCCACATCTGTCAAACAAATGGGACGGAAGCTGTAACAGCATTCCTGTTCTTGCCTCTTTTAATTCTGGATCTTGACAGGCCAGATTCTGTCAGAAAAAACACATATAAACTTGGCAGGGCACAGCAATGCATAAAAGTTTTTTTTTTCTTTTTTTACAGCAGAATGGACACTAGTCGAATATAACATGGATGAATATTTAACATTGCTTGCATGTTTGTTTTAGTGCCACATTACAGCTGTATTTTGAGGGATTGGACCAAATGGACCAGACCAGATATTTGTCCCATTAGACAAATGGTAGCTGTGCTGGGTAGCCCACCTCCAAAACTGGCTGGAAATTGATCAATAATTTCCCCATAGCTACATTTCATTCATCATCTCGATTCATTCAGGTGTGAGGTGGGTAAATAAATATTGAACTATATGGAAGCCTCGGCAGAAGTGAGAAAAAATTCAAGTACGCAGCCCCTTGTGGACTGGACCTTACTGGGATTAACTGGTGATATAACTACAATGTTTACACGCCCCCTGGGGGCCACTGTGGATACTGAAGTTCACTAAAATTCTCACTAATGGGACAGGAGCTAGTCAATAGCCTACTTGTCAGTTATTGAATTAGAGTTAGCCTTACTTTTATGCATTGTGTTTTTGCCAGGTGACTATTATTACACCACATGTTAAACAAAAACATAATTAAAGCAGATAAGCAATGTCTTTGTCCTATCATTCTGCACAAAAACTTTAAATAACATAATTGACAATACTGGGGGGAAAGTTCATGTCCTTGTTTACATAGCCTAATCTGTATCACAAGGTTTAACACAGCATAAAAATAATCTAATTAAATAGCCTAGCCTATGCAAACACAACTGAATAGGATATAAAGTATAGGCTACAGTAGGCCTATCCATAAAATATAGGCTATAGCCACAAATATGATCTATTGCAAGAGTAACAGAAGCTTTCCTTCACTGATCAACACTTATTTCTTTTCTTTCACAGAAGTACCCTGCAAACTTCAATTAAGCCTCATTGTAATAAAGTACTGACCGCGAGGTGGAGTATTTTACAAAGATTACGGCGATCCGTGCACTCCAAAAACGTTGAAGTTGAGTTCACAGTTGTTTATTGTAATATTTCATAGGCTAATGAATTGTGACAAAATCTCAACATTCAAAAATTCACCAATTCGTGTGTCTGAAGGCGCCTGTTCATTTATCTAACGCTAGCGTGAACGGTCTCTTCAAATTGAACGCGATACGTTTGGGCACTGACGCTCTTTCAATAAAAGAAATCGTGGAGACTCATTGTATCGTTATGCTTTCTCTGAATAGACTCACGTATATTCTCACTCACTCATTCAAGGCCATCCTTCTTCTGAGTGTAACGTTACACTCAGGTGTGCTACGTCATTACCAGTGACGCGTGGAATGTCAAGTTTTCGGGATTTTGAAAATGCATGACCACCCGAGCTTACATGTCAATGACAAAATTCATGGCGAGGCTCAGAGACCCTGCACTAAGATACAGTACACGGTTTTCTAGTTTAACATTGCTTTGTCCACACGGCACCGCAGTGCATCCCCAAGAAACTTAGGAATGCGCGTCTAGCAAAACTTTAAAGAAGCATCAGAGCCGTTACCTACCAGAAGGAACCGCACCGTAGCGCGGAGTAGGCCACTTCAACCCAAACCATGACCTCAGAGGAACGAATTTTGGGAACATCTAAGGCAGCGGTTGTATCACCTGTGAGCCTCCGCAAGCTCAGCTTTGGGAAGGTCGGAAGAAAACAGAGTAATGGATCGTTGCAGTGAGTAGCCTGTGTTTAGAACTCGATGGTCAAATTAGTAGGCTATGTAAAATTCACAATGTAAAAGATTTAGGAAAAAATAGAGTAGCCTATAATTTAATATGATCTTAGATATTTTTTAATATGTACAACGTTCACTTTTTTTCTTAATGCAGGACATCACTCTTTAGGCACAACTTTATTGTAACTGTAAAACTTTGTCAACACTTAGGACGTATGGATCTGGTCTTTTACTCATGAAAGATCACAAAGTATATCAGTAGAAAATATTATTTTATGAAATTATAATGGCAATTCGTAACTACTCAGGAGATGGGGGATCTGTAGAAGACATGTTTTTTCCATGATCTTTATAAGGACTCTGATAAATATGTCTGATCTGATCTAGACAATCAAGACAATTTATTACAATTAGCTCTCTAATTACTGGAGAGTTTTTCAAAATAGCAGCATCTAGTGGACAAAAATAATTAGACCTAGAGCTGCATACACGTAGTTTAGATAGAGATCAAACAGTTAATATCACTTGACAAAAATAAATGCCATACTAAACTTGGAAATTACTTTTTAAATGCATTTCTTATTCAGCAGTATAATTTGAAGGCTTGATAAGGGTGAGAAGCAGAATAGCAGAATACAGAATTTATTTCTGGCATGGTGTCAACATTATGAAGATATAATCATAGGTAGGCCTACATAATGTTTAAGAGAAATAATAAGAGGATATTGATGTTTTTTGTAAAGATAGTGAAATCTCTCCCTGAGAAGTTGGTGAAGTACAAAATAACTAACTTACACTGAAAAAGGTTTTTGTTTGAAAGGGAACATCAGACCCACCTCATTCCAACTCAAAATGCTCTAATGTGTAACTGTTTGCAGTTTTGTAACAGCCACATCAGAACATTGTAGATCTGACCTAATTGTTTAAGATGCCTTATCCATGGTATGGATTTGCAAGTGTAATGGTTGTGTGTGATGCTGAATAGAAGACAAATTAAAGAAAAGCTATATATGAATTCTGACTTTGAAGGAATAGGGGTTCAGCTAGTGCAGTGAAACAACTTGAAAGAATGAAGTGGGGTTAACAAAAGCAAAAAAAAAAGCTTTTGTCCTACTGAGCTAAGTGGTAAGAAGATTACTGGATTGTTCAGAAATAATCTGGAGTTTATTCTTTGATTTATTCACAAAGCGAGCTCAGTGAGGCACAAAAGACCACCTGTTTTAAGAAAAGTATGGACTTGGTTTTGTTTCTTCGCAGAAAGTTCCAGTGCCACTATCTTCCGGTGCACAGCAGGCTTTAGTTGTAGTTTTACTAGAAGCAGGTCCCTTTATAGAGAGTGTGGAGTCAGTCGGCTAGCATTACTGTCAGTGTGACCAGCTCAATTAGCATCAGTGGGCTTCCCCCCAGTGAGGCGGCCCAGCCACCCACACTCTCTGTGTCTCAGCAGGGCTGGCTCGTGCAGCAGCAGTGGAAGCTGTAGCAGACCAGGGGAGAGCACAGGGCACCACCGGCAGCCGGCCAAGAGCAGGATCCGACAGCACCGGCACCGGCTGTCAGCCGTCTTCAGCCGCAGTGTCTCCACATTGGGTCGGGGGGACGGCATGGCCAGCGCCGGCACTACACCCGGAGAGGAGAGTCTGGTGTTGGACGACCCTGCCGAGCTGTCCAACCACGTGACGGCGCCAGGCATATTGAAGATTTTTGGCAATGAGATTTGTGAGGGGGCCAACTACAAGAGTGTGCTGGCCACGACCCACTCTAGTGCCAGGGAGCTGGTCAAAGAGGCACTCGAGAGGTGAGACTGTTGTCATTTTAATGAGATTCAGTGATCTGTCATGTAGCTGCAGCATGGGTTTCTTTTATGACTCGTTTCAGAGACAGGAGTTATTGCTAGTCTGCTGACTTCACTGTGGAGTTGTGTAGGGAAATCTCATTCTCTGACTCTCTTTAAAGTGAAAACAAACGAGAGGAAATAAAATCCTCTTAAATAAACAAAAAGCCAGAAGATTTATTCCGTCAGGGGGACAAAACAAAAGAGCAGCCATGATGCTTGGAACAGGAATGTACATACTGTAACTAATGATGTTCCATGTATGTGGGCACAAGCCTCTTTTTTGATGCTAAAATGGTGAAAATTCCAGCATAGCTATTAGACATTCCGCAGGGAATGTTAATCATGCTGGCAGAGATCATACATCTCCGACTCAAAAATTCTTTCCTTCTTTTCAAGCCATGTGACCAGATATTAAATAGGATTGTTCTGACAGTTTTTTTCCCCTTGAGTACAGAGAAAGAGAAGAAATCATGTCAGACTGGTATTATAGTGGCTCTCTTTATGACTAGCCTGTATTGGTCATGATATAGCACAGAACACGTACAAACACATATTGGCTAGGCTCCCAGTGAATTTATATATTACTGTGTTAACTGGGATTGATTTGTTCTGTCTGACTCCATGAGCTTAAAGGGCATTTTGCAACAGAAATGAGTAAATCTTGCCTTCCCGAAAAACACCAGCCAATTGTTCTGAATCTGCATATACCTTTCCTTACCAGTGAAAGAAACACATGGTACAGCTGATCCCATCCAGGTTTTATGTGTATGCCTTGTTGACCCATTATTCGCAGTTCATATGGTCTATCAGACTAGGTATGCTAATTGACCAAAGAGTCATTTCAACCCCATTTTATAACCCCGTCACTTAGATACTGTCTGAACAAGGCGGATGCTGATGCATACGTGCTCTGCGACGTGATTGGCTGCATCGGGGACCATCAGTGGCGAGCAGAGTGCCTTCGGGTCGTAGGTGACAATGAGAAGCCACTTCTGCTCCAGTCGTTATGGAAACCCAAGGAAGGCTACGCTCGGCGTTTCGAGATCCAGAAGCGCGCCAGTGTGGAGGAGAAAACCTCCAAAGACAAGGACACCGTCACTGCAGGTACAACATGTGGTTATGAAACCACCACCAACAACAAAGAAAACAACAACAATAGCAGACAATACAAACAATAGAAACAGAGCCCCATGTTTGTTTTAAGCACTCTCTGTATGCACAGGGTACAATATATGTGTCTTATTTCATATGATATATATATGAAACACCATACAATAAAGACTACAAACTCTGGTTTGCCAAAGCCTTGGCAAGCTCTCTTGTTTTTCATGTCAGCCAACTGCCCCTGGTGGCCTCTCCTACCAGTGCTATTTACTTCATGCATATGTTCACTCTTATGCCCTTGTTCAACTTTGGCCCTGGTTGGTGCTCACTTAGAGAACTCACTTAGAGTTTTCTCCAGCCTTCAGTGCTTTGAATTGAATGTGGATCAACAGTGCTTGACAAAACCTCAAACTGAATTAAATTTGTGGCTTGAAACATGGACACTATTATTAAACTGTACTGTTTTAAAAAGAGGCCTTCAAAAACCAAAGAGCTGGATATTACAACACTGTTACTAGTCCAGCTTTCCTCTGCTGGAAATGCTGGTTTGTTCACTGATTTTCTTTTTTTTTCTGTTTTTTTTTTTTTGGTGTTTTCTTTTCTCTTTTTCTCAAGGCCTCAATGCTCAGGCCCGTAAGCTGCAAAAGACCCGCTCACGGGGGAAGTCCATCTTCCTGGAGATGATGCGGCACCGGAGCCAGACAGATGGTGGTATGGGGCTGTGGCGGAGCCGAAGTGAGGCCGACATCGTAGCCGAGGACCCCAGCGGCAGCCCCGAGAGCCCCAGCGGCAGCCCGAGAGCCCCAGCAGCCCGCCCGAGTTCGAAGCGGACCTTGGGGAGAGCAGCCCAGCGTCGCAGGGTGCTAGTGACGGTATCGGGGTGGAGGCCCACAAAGACGGCCACTGTGTGGGTCACAAGTGGGAGGAGATGGAGAGCAGTGACGATAACCGTACACAGTACTTCATTCACCCCCCCTTCAACCTCCCTTACTTCCTGCTCCTGCAAGGCTACAACCCCAGACAGGTAAGAGGACAGACCTTCTCTGTACCTCTCCTTCTCTGTCTTTCTCTGTCTCCCTCCATCCCTTCCTCCCTCCAGTACTCCATCCCACCCTTCATCCCTTCGTCCATTTCTTCCCTTGATCATTCTCTCTTTCTTCCTGAAATATCAAATTCAAATGTAAAGGTCCTTTATTAGCATAACTGCAGTGTTATGCAGTATTACCATAGCAAAGTACAGGTAATATCAACAATCTCTCTCTCTCTCTCTCTGTCTCTCTCTCTCTGTCTCTCTGTCTCTCACTCTCTCTCTGTCTGTCTCTCACTCTCTCTCTTGTTCTCCTGCTCTGTCTCCCCCTTGCCTGTCACTTTCAGTACCAGCAAACAATAGTGCCATTGTTGGCTTTGGAATTTCTGGTGTGAAGATTATTTTTTTTTTTATCAAAGTGCCAGATTGTGACACTGGGCACCCCTTAGATAGTGTGGAAAAAAAGATGGACCAGCAGTGTCCAGAGCTGCCTTCTGGCAGCAAGTGATAACAATTCCCTCCTATCTGGCTTCTTCCCAGTCTAAGCCAAGCTTTAAACTCTACTTATCGCACAACATACAAGCTGTGATGATTTCAGTCTCCTAATAAGTGTGTAATATCCAGATTTGTTGCAGTTCCAGACTAAAGCTTTACAATTCCAACCCTTTTACAGATAAGATGACAACATTATTTCTTATTACTTTGTCATGTTGTGTGTCATATCTGTAAAGCACCAATTGAATGAATTTTTACAGTGTATGCTGTCAGCTGTGGACAGGGTAGTGACTAGAATCCATAAAAATGGACCACTTTGCACTGTGTGCAGAGCTCTCTTCATTTTGATTTGAAACCGAGAGAAAAAGAGCATTTCAAAGGGGAGGGGTGGTATAAAATCTCCCAAAAATGTCCATGTTTGCAGAAATAAGCTGGGTAAAAACACAGTCCAGGAAGTGGTGTGTTCAGGGCATCACACTCAGAGGGTGGGCTTGTTTCCTGCCAGATTAGCGCTGACCAATGAGTGATTATTATGCCCCCCCCCTCCCACCACCACCCCCACCCCAACACACACACACACACACACACACACACACACACACACACACACACACACATACTTGTAAGCCGTTACTGGTGTACCACTGGGGGAATGAATTTGTTAACGTGCTGCTTACATTTGACCAACATATGGTAAAATTGACTGTACTGCGCCTTCAGTGCAACATTGAACAGAAATGTTTTTGTGCTAAAAAAAGAAAAAATCAGCCACGTGTTGCTCTCATTACAAAAATATTACAGAGGCCTTAAAAATACAGATTGTATGGCATCATATTTAAAAAAGGAACGAGGCTTAATAAAGCAAACAGTGTTAAACAGTCGCTTAAGTATATCAACACATTCCTATAACCTAAATTGAATTACTGCACCTCTCCCTAGAATGATGATCTTGATATTTTTTGTTGGGGGTCGTCCTGTCACTTGTTGATTTCTCTGACCTGCAGGGTCCACCCTATAAGGTTATTCCAGAGAACACTGCCTAAATGACTTATCAAAAAATTGGCTGAAGTCTTGTTGACCTTTTGATGCTCATGGCACGCCCTGTCCACACTTTGTCCACACTCTTTGGTCCTAATGTTTAAGAGGCTAACGCAGCCTCTTGTGCAAAGCATATTGAGGGGAACTCCAGATCTTAAAATTGAATGCTCTAGGTTCTGGACTGAGATCTGGTTACTACTTAGATTCTTCTAGAGATGCTAAGGAGCACTTATTGGCTTAGAACGTCGCCTTTGGAGCTTTGGATTGGGGGGGTTACTAATTCTGAATCTGTGCAGAGTGCCCATTGTGAGCATATCTGCTCTGAAATTGAACTTTGACTGTGACATGTGTAACCTGAACATGGCCGTATGGCAGTAGTGTGTTGGGTGTTTCTCTGCCCCCCTCCATGCATTTCTGGAGAGGCTAACTCCACTCTCAAGTGACTTGGTGCTTCAAACCTCTGAGCTGGGTTTCTCTGAACACTGATTCTATTCAGCTGGTCCAGTCAGACACCTCTATACTCAGTCTCTCACCGGGTTGAAATAATGATAAGCCTTGCTTTTTGTGATTGCCAGTCTGTTATGAGGTGTTTGTCCACAGAACCAGTCACAGATCAATGTCTGATATCTTAAACAGTTTAGAAATGATTAAACTTGCAGGGTGAGTGAAGTGAATGTCTTTTGTATTAGTAGTTCAAGTTTTCTTTTTTTGTATTTTCTAAGATTGTTTGACGCAAACACAATGCAAGATTATTTAAATATTTTAACACTCTTATCCTCATGTTTTCTAAAAGGAGGCTTATTTGTTAGTCTGTTGAAAATGAGATTGCAGGATAGAACTATGTGTTGTGAGCTCAAATTGTACATTTTTTCTATCCTCTCAGGACTTTATCATTTATCCGATTACTGTGGAAAGCACTGTTTTTGGCCACAGTACCAATGTGTCTGCTAGTGAGAAGGCCGAGACACAGGCAGTAGATGTTTCACTCTGGGCCCCAGACATTAAACCACAGCACTGTGGTATCCATCGTCTGCGGCCTGAAGCCTCACCCTCAGGAAAGGAGAGTGGCAAAGGGCCTTGGACTACCTTAGTGAAGCCCTTCCAGGGATCTCTGGTCAAGAGGAACGGCATCATCTTAACTCAGGAAACCTTGTTGTGCAATGGCGACTTCCTAGGCCTGGGCGAGTACTACCTTTTTCTGTTCAAAGACCCCACGGCTGCCGAGGGCCTGCTGCCGTACTCTGAACTGATCTCAGCACAGATGGCTGAATCGCAGCTTGTGGTGCCCCTGTGTAACACCTGTGTCTTGACGTCTGGAGCGGTCACCTCAAAGAGACCACGGGAGACCGCTGGTGACCTCTCTCCCTGTCTAAAGGGCTTTGACGGTCAGGAGCTCTCTGTAGTCTACAACTTAGAGCACGAGCAGAGTGTTCTGAAGGAGATATTCACTCTTGCTGCAGCTCAGCGCAGTGGAGAGCCCAAACTGACACCAGCCCTCATGCTGTGTCTCTGTCTCCAGCGGGCAGCCACACACTTCAGCACAGCCAGCCTCCGGAAACTTCTGCTGCACATTGCCAGTGAGGTCCAGACAACAGTATGGGTATGTGCACGTTTCCCATTTGTTTTAATAAAAAAATAGAATGAATCTCAATGTTCTTGCATTGACAGTGATGACATATTAAGTCTCATATGTACATTTTCATTATTTATGCGAATTGTCATCGATTAACCATGGTCTTCTTATTACAGCAATGTGCAAAGGAACTTGCTGCTGTCCAGCCAGAAATGTGAGATAAACATCATTATTTCACATAATTAATGAAAGAATGTTCACTGTTACAGTAAATGACATATTTTTGGCACCTTTTAAATTCTCCTTCATATTGACCTTTTAAGGACTTCCAATTTAATGTAGCCTATAGAATTAATTAGACCTTGATTTTAAAATTTGACCCCTCTTCTAATACATCTTCTGGACCTGTTGCTCTAGGGCCAGTGGTTGCAGTCATAACCCAGAAGAGGTGCATCCACTAACTATTGACAAACTGGTCCCAGGTCTGCAGCCGTTGGTCTTATGGATGGCAAACTCAATTGAGCTGCTCCACTTCATCCAGCAGGAAGTGCCTCTGCTCCTACATGGCCTGACTTCTGATGAGGAACTGGATTACAGGGAGGAAGAAGATGAAGAGGAGCATATTGGTAAAGCCATGAGACATGTTTTGTGTTAATATAGTACATATATTGATGTAAATTGATGTTTGTTTGTTTTTTAAATGGTCATAAATGGATGGACTGGAGTGTTATACCTTGTTTTTCTGATGCTGAAATAGAATATATTCAGCTTTGATTTTAAAGAAAAATAAGATTGAATGCAATTTTACAAGATGAATTGCCACCTTATATTTAGGCTGGGGATTGAAATGGTCTGTCATCAAAGCCAAGGTAAAAATGGTCTTCCATTCTATGACCTCTTTAAATAACACTGAACAAAGGGCTTATGCTGTGATGGGATGTTGCGTTATGAGTGATGGCCATTCATGTGTGCGGCTCTGTCCGTGTTTTTGTGTGGTCGTGATGCTAGCGCTGCTGGAGATGCGCCTGTCTGCCGTGCGTCCAGCCAGCGAGGAGGCCATGACGGTCCTGGAGGAGGTCATTATGTTTACGTTTCAGCAGTGTGTCTATTACCTCACCAAGGTCAGTCTGACCATATTCTCATGACCCACTCTCTCAAAATAGAAATGTGTAAGTAATGTTATATTTGCAGTTTTCATTTTTGAAGTCACTAGTTTGAGAGCAATGTGTTATGAATGCTACACTGATTATCTCTTTTGCAGGACATGTAAGATTTGTTGCCTTAAAAAGGTCAATCAGTCTGATCTATGGTATGTGCTTTAGCTCAGGGTGAGGTAGTAATGTCCAGACTTTGTTTAGGCGGTGTCTCTGACATGAAAACCAGGTTACAAGGGATTTTTTTGTGAGACATATTGGCTTTCCTGAGCCAAACATAACTCAGTAATGTATAAGACTAGCCAAAGGAAACTCTAAAATGTCTCAGCTACCAAGATCTTCTGGCATGGCTCCCAATGAGTCTTTTTCTTCAGCTTCATGCGTTTCAGTATGAATTACATTTACCTGAGGCCTAGTCAGGTACATAGGGTAACTTTGAGTAAAATAAAATGTTGAATTAGTCTAAAATTATAATTGAATCTGGAGTCCTTTTTATCCAGACGTAGGTGAGTTGTGTGAAGTGAAAGGAGAGTTCACCTTCTTCTTACCTTCCTATGTGTGGCACAGTGCACTGATGCAGGAAATACCTTTCATCACGAGTGCAAGTGCAAACTCATTCTCCCTGCCACCTCAGCAACCCAGTAACTTTCCAAGTCACTCTCTGAACCTGCACTTTATACAGAAAAAACAATAAATATACAGCCTGAAGTCGACTTTGAGATTTAATTTAATGGCTGTTACAACTGATTTCGTTCACCTCAGCAGTCCGGTACAACCCAAAATATTGATTGATTAGGGTGGAAGTGTTGGACATTTTCTGGCAGGACCATCAAGAGTTTTCTCAAACATTTGAGGATTTAAGAGTGCTTTCAGACTAAGCAGAGTTGTGATAAAATTTCCATAAAATTCATTCAATAAGGTCTACCTGACAATCTGGATTAAACAAAGGGAGCCATAGACACAATGTGCACAAGGGGTTTGTTGGGATTGACCCAAGCAGTAGCACAGTACTTTGGTGTCAGTGATAGTGGCCCTCCAGCCAGTGTGGATGGAGATGGTGACGCAGCCCTGTGCCCAAAGTTCAGATTGGCCATATGTGGAGTTTGTCATTTGTCTTTGTTCAGACTGGGGGCCATCCTTTGACGTCTGTTTCCTGCTCAGGAAGGAAGTGTGTTTGGAAAGCGAGGCATCTCTGTCTGGTCCCCAGTGGGAACTGGTCAGCCTCACTGTCAGGCACTGCCGACAGAAAGTCGACTGGCCTCAATCACGTTTAATGAGACCCTGCTGGACACACACACACACAGTTATGCATCCCATAATCCCCAGCTAGATATTCTAGCCAATGGCTCTGGAAGTTGTGGTCACTATGAATGGCCAGTGTCTAAAATTCTTGATGTTGAATGGATGAATGAATACAGAATGAGACCAGTTTGTAATGCCGTTCAAAACCATGGAAATCATGACTTTAAAAAAAGGGTTTACACAAAAAACGGACAGCATATTATTTTCAGGTCTTGCAAGGTTACAAGGTAACGATCACAGTACTCTCAGTAACGTGTAGCCTACAGTATATTTTTCATTTACTCATCTGATCAAGCTAAACACTAGCAATATATTTTGATATATTATGATATATATAATAATGCATATAGCATCCTTCTGATAGTTATTTTTATAAGTATGAACACCTAGGCTCAGTGATGATTTGAAGATGGTCAACAAAAGTAAAAACAAGTAAAGTAATCTCAGAAACGTTTTTCCAGTTTTAGAATGTGTGGTTATGGTGGTTACTCATTCACCTTTGTGAATGATCAGGAAGTGAATTCCAGGTTGGTGTGGGTACATTTCTGTCAGTAAGTAATTAGATAAGAATGTCATTTGCAAGATAATTACATAATTGTCATGGTGTTCTTCGTAAGCATGGTATAATCATGCAGCATAAACACATTTATTTTACTCTGCAGACTTGGCCTCCAGGTTCTGCAGAAAAGTGTTTCGCTAAAGTCCCACCGTCTCCCACTCCTATCCACTGGTCATTCATATCCACTGGGGGGGGAAGAACTGCCTCTGTGGTACATGTTATGAAATCAGATCAGTGAGTGATTCGGTTTCACTGCTGTGGAATGGGGCGGCAGTGGCGGTGGTATAATGTTGTGGTTCTCCGATGGGTTTTGGTAGTCGTGGTTTCATGCCTCTGTGTCTGTAGCGCCGTCTGTTTTCAATACTCCTCAAGTAAAATGGCTGCATTGTCTGTCAGCTGGCCATGAGAAAACCATTACTTTAATCGCTGGATGTAAAGCCCTGTGTATAAATCCTTCTGGCAAGTATTTATGATTGTTCATTCAGGGCTCCCTGACAATCCGTTCAACTGTGTACGGGGATGTCTTTTGCCAGTCTTGATTCATTCACTGACTCAGACCACACCCTCTCCCCTGAAGACTTATTAAGATTTATTGCCACAGGATTTGCTTTGAGAGTTAACTTCTCTTAAGTTGGCAAACTCATGCTGTAGCTGTTGAACTTGTGGTGAATAATGTTTGCCTAAGAGCTCTAAACTCATGGTATACAGGCACATGTATATACAATATACTGAGCTGGAGATAAGAAGAAATATCAGGATTCAGTCTCATAATAATATTTGGACTTTGCTTCTAAAAAGCCACATTTGGTTACATTGTGTTTCCTTCCCCAAAGTTTTTAGTGAACTCTCTTCCCTGTGGTGTGTCCAGCTGTTATCTCCCCCTCCCCACCTTCAAAAAATGTACATGATCTCTCTTTGCAACTGTGTGAACACAGAGTTCTTCAATGCCTCCATTATCTGTCTCGTCCATTATAGCTTTGCCCTCTGCTTGTTGTGACTCTGTCAGCCAGGCAACAGGCATTGATGCAAAGAATTTATCACAGTGCAAAAGGAAGGCGAGGCAATAGACACCACCTTCTATTCACTGACTGGTCCAGCGGCAGGTGCATGGGCAGATATGAATGCTTTCTCTTTCTATGCTGTGGTGCTCTGTATTCTAAATGGGACTTGGAGGTACTGGCTCTCACTGTGCTACCAGTGTAGGTGTATGGAATGAACGGTTCTATGATAAATGATGAAAGGGCAGTAGAGATGGATGCTGGTTCATAAGAGAGAAACAAATACCTACAGGAGTTACCCCTGGCTGTTATGGTCTGAAAGAGCAAAGCCTAGCTGTGTTCTTGAGCTTTCAAAGGCTCAGTGGGAGGTTTGTGAGGTTATAGCTTTACTCTGTACAGGCTGAGCTTCAGAGAGACGGCTGAAGAAAGCAGCTGTAGAGGAGACTGACGAGGTTGTTTATTCTGTAGATTGGTCGAGCCGTGTGTGTTTTTGGGGTGTGTTTTTAGGGCCATGGCGGACGATATGAACTGAATGCCAGTCGTTGTTTTTCACCGTTCCTATCAAAACACATTTGACCATGTTTTCAAAAGTGACTGTATTTTTTTTCCCCCATTTGCCGTTTTTTGATGAGAAAACAAACAGCGGTGGGACTTGTTTTATTTGAGAAGCTAAAATAACAGAAAACGAGATGAGCGAGCGATGGAAGGGAATTTTTATACCGTCCTATCTATCAGAAAAGGAAACACCTGCCAGGAACATGTAAAAAAAAACTGTGATTGTGTGTTTTTGTTGTTTTTTGATTCCCAGGAGAAAAAAGTTATACACAGCATGTGTTGATTATCCCACAGATAATTTAACAGAAGCTCTTTGGCATAAATTTGCCAAAGAGGGGGATAGATATGGTGGTCATGGGACAGATTGCTTTCGCTTTGTGCCCAGGCCAAGTAAAAGGCATGAACAGGAGCTGGTCTGTCTTTAGAAAGACAAGAAACAGCCTTGTATAACTCATTGCTGCATGCACAGTTAAAGGCCTTAGCACACTAAAATCCATATTTTCATTTGGGTTATTTCAGTTAATCAAATACAGAATGCTTCAGTAGGTGACCCCTTTTACTGACACTACACAGATGCAAAAAATGTAGAAAAATTGTGTACAAAAATTTTTTTGAAGATAGCTTTTAAACATGAAGTCATATTGATTTTAGGGTCATGTACCTTTATTGACAGAAATATTTGGTGTCCAGTCGATGGCCTTAAAGATGGTGTAAGCTATATGCAGAATGACATCATGTTTGCATATGTTTATGTTACTCAGCAGACGCCAATCCAAAGCAATGTTATATTTTTTTAACCAAACCCCAAATAATGCAAACAAGAGGTAGTTTACCTCACTTTTCAGTGCTCCACAAAAAAGTGTAAAGTACTTGCTGTTTGAGAGGCAGCCCCCCACCCCACCACCACCTTGTTTGTTTGTCTATGGAACCAGGGCTGTATTGGAAGTTCGTGTTTTAACACTGTTCTCAGAGAATGGAGAAGTAGTGAATTGTGAGGAAGAGGGATTTGCTAAGAGTGTTCCACAAAAACGCTTACCCAACTTTTAATGCTCTTTGTTGCTGTGCTGGCCATTTAGCCAAAACATTTAAGGCGATACAATCAGATTCATGGGCTACTTTTGAACTCCACTGCTATTGCTTGACCAAGATTCCCTGCATGAATAAGAGCTGTTCTGTGTTGAAGACGAGGAGAGAATGACTCATCACTGCACGCATAGTCGAGGCTCTTATTTCACTGTGCATTTGTCCAGCCAATAAAGTTGCCACTGTGCTTTAGCCAATATATTTAGGGATATAAGCATGAATGCTAGATACAGCTCATAGACTGAAATGACACTGCACATCAGAGTGAAGTTCGGCACAGCTGTGGTATCAGCACATAGCTGGCGTCTCAGAACCTGACCTACACACACACGCACACACACACACATATACAAACACACATGCTGGTGTGGGTGATGGGTGCCAAGTGTAGGGGGCTGGAAGCCTCTCTCTAGGGTGGAATTATCTGGAACAAAGCTGGTGTTGTCGTGGCTTGGCACAGGGGCCATAAAGGACCCTTCAGATAGAGACAGACGGGGGTTGCCCAAATGGGGGTGACACAGACAGGGTCTCTCACGAACACACACCACACTCGTCTCTGACCTCCCCATGTTCATGGATTGTGTGCATTTCACACAGATCACTTTATTTCGAGGTGGGCTGCATGTGCCTTTTGTGATACAGGACCGCTGGTCTCCTGAAGGGAATTCTGCAAAGTTATGTTGGTCAAGTTGTATCAAAGACCCAACTGACTGACACACACACACACACACACACACACACACACACACAGGTGAATTCAGCTAACCAAAAGTACCATTGATGAGTTCAGTCAGGTCACACCAAATGGGAGTGTTTCTGTCTGTGATGATGCAATTGAAAGGATTACAGTGGTCTTCACTTTCCTAGTAGGTCAGCAAAGTAGTCATTACCTAATAGCTTGGTTAATACTTATTGTGTAGCCTATTCATCTACACTCTGCCTTTCGTTATTTAATACGAGTGAAAGGATTTTCTTAACTTTAAATAAAACACCAAAGACATTTTGTGTTTTTAAATCATGTGTATGTAGCTGACCCCAATGTCAATCTCGTAAGGCCAACAAGTCTTACTAGCCAGGGATCTCTTTAAGATGCGTTGCATACCCGTGGTTTTCCTTGTCGTGTGTGTTTTTTAATGCAGGCCGACCTCATAGGCAACAGAGGCCGTGTCTGTGTTGTGAAGCCTAGAAGTTATTTTGTGATGAAGTTCTTGTTGATGTCCAGGCACTTCAGGCAACAGTACTTGTTTTAATCCGATTAGAACAGAGTGCTTACTCACCGTGTGTCTGCATGTGCATATGTGCATATCAGTGAGGTGAGACATGATATTCCTTGAATGTTAAAGGGTGCATTTGACCTGATGGGCTATTGAGCACAAGAGTTGCTGGGCTTGGATTCAGTCAGCTACTGCACTGGGAGAATATGTGTGGGAGGCTAGAAGTGCAGAAGGCAACATGTGCTTCTTTGAATTACATCTTTTGTATTTTTCATCCAAATGTCTCCAAACTTGGCATTGCACTCACATGTATCATTAGCAAGATACATGCCAAATCTGAGGTCAGTCACACGAATGGTTCAAGAGTTATGCGTGGAACACACACACACATGAGCACACAGCATTTATAGATAGAAGACAGATGGAAAATTTTTGGAAGCTATTTATTGTGGCATCTCATTATGGAGTCTGTACTCCATAATGAAATGCCACAATATGAATCTGTACTGTTTAGCTGAGAATTAGCTATGCTTTGTTTTACTGTGTGGGCTTGCTCTCTCTCTTTTTCTCTTGTCTACATATCTATCTATCTACATACACACATACACAAACACACAGATTTCCTCACTCACCCAAGTGGGTATCTGTACTCATACCAATCTTGAAAACACTGGATGGAATTGGATGTCAATTCTTGAAAGCTTTCATGTCATGTACTTTGATGTAGTGTTGGCCTCTGACCTTCTCTCAACACTCTGAGTGCTGTCTCTTTTTTTTCTCTCATTCTTTCTCTCTCTCTTTCTTTCTCCTTGATTCTCGCTGTCCCTCTATCATCAGCCTAAACATCTCTTGTGACTTTAGTCTCAATTGTTTGAATCATCACAAATCTTCAGTACCCTTTAGCAAAAACAGTTAGCGTAGCCTAGTGTGTGTCCATTGTGTGTCCATGTTCTTCCATTACGAAGCAAATAGCATTTAATAATTGTTGGATTGCCATATATGAATGTTCTTCATTGGTTCTAAAACCAGCAAATTGATATATGAAAATATCTAAAAAATGATGTGAAATGTTAACAAAATTATGTGCATTGTGAAACCATATTGTATAATAAAATCCTCAAGTTTAGATGTACAAGTACTTGTATTGACCATTTTGTAAAACACAATTTTATTTTCAACATTCCTCTGTTTTCCCGACTGTCTGAATGCTTCACAACTTTAGAGTCTCTTTTGTCAGTCTCCATGAAAGAAACCTCATCATTTCAGGAAAGATCCCTTTCTATACAAGAAACCCGTGTATTGCACTGTCACACAAACCAAATAAAAACATACACACACAAACTTCTTACTTGTATTTTCTGGTTTTGAACCAGGTGCTTTACCCTTTGTTACCGAGTGTGTTGGACAGCCACCCTTTCTCAGAGAGCGGTCAGCTTCTTGAGCCTGAAGACATCAGCAGTCTCCTGGAGGTCCTCCAGAGGGCGCTACAGCTGGTGAAGGCCTTCCAGGTGCACTGGGAGATTGGCTCTCAGCTTCTCACCTACCTCTTTTTCTTCATCAATGCCTTCCTATTTAACCTCCTCATGGAGAGAGGTATGTCTTCAGAGACCCAAATGAGGACTTGTGGCCAGTTTCCTGTGCATGAATGGAATCTAGCCATAAATATTTTCTTTGCCTATGATTTTCATTGTTTTTCTTTTAGTCTAGAACATTAGGCCAAATCCATGTGCGGTAAACATAATTACAGAACACAATATGATTTGTTCAAATATTAGTTATGGCTCGACAGCAGATGTGTTCTTACTGAGAAGTTGTAATTTGAAGTTCAACTGTGCCAGCTGGTCCATCTGGATAATTTCTGACAATATGTGTCCTTATGCAGGTTCTGGAGGGATGTTCTACCAGTGGTCCCGCGGGGTTCAGATCCGAGCCAACCTGGATCTGATAATGGACTGGGCCCATGGTGTGGAACTGGGAGAACTGGCTCTTGGCTGCCTCAGTAAGCTCTCCACAGCAGTTAACCTCCTGGCAACACCAAAGGAACATCTTCTGCAGGTTAACCACTTGAATAGCTGTTCCTTCTTTCTTTCTTCTTTACCTCACTTGCTTGAACCTTTTTTCGTTTTTAATTATTATTCTTCCTCACTCTTCGCTCTGTGTCAGCATCCCATGTTGGGCTTCAATCAGAGTTTTTGGATGTTGAGAGTTTTGGGGTGAAAGTGCTCCTGTATACACCTACTGGCTTCTCCCTTTCTCTTCTTCATTTTTTCTTCTTCTCTAAAACCCCTCCTTGAGTCCCCCTATCTGTACACCTCCCTCATATTTTTCCCTACATCCCATGCTGTGTCTAATCCAGAACTACATTCAGGACTTTTTGAGGAGGTGAACATGCACTACAATTATTTCCTCTCTGCATTACGAGTGCAGTACAGCAAAGACTGTCTGAAGAAGTTGTCTAAAATCTAAACATTGAAGATTAGGAATTAGACCTGAAAGGGGCCTCACCAGCGACTAGAGACAAGGAGTGCATCGTGGGTCTGTGGCATAATCAGAACGTATACAGTGTCCTCCTCCAAATGTATGTGTGCAGCCATGGTTTCTGTCTGGCCTGGACTGTAAGTCCCTTTGAGGCACTGATGTGGAAAACTCTTTTCTAATCAGGCCAGCTGATACAGACACAAGACACTTCAAAGTGCGGCTGACAGTAATGCAGAGCTTCCCCCCCCTCAGACGTTATTGTTTCAGCATCAACATGCAGGAATGCCGGGGAATGAATGCACCATCACTGCTGCAGTTTTTCCAAACGTGTTTGTGATATGTTATATGGGGGAGATTAGTAAAATTGCAGATTTCCTGCTCTTCAAACAGATTTTGCAAGAGCCCCGCTCCCCCTTACTCACACACACAGACACACACACCCACACACACACACACACACACACCACTATCTCTGGCCACATCAGGAGCCTACTAGTGTGCTGTTTGGGAATGATTTACAGGAAGTATGGTCTGTCAGAGGAGCTAAGACACGGAGACATAAAGATGCTTTCTTGGATGTTGCATGACTTTACTGACTTTACTGTTATGTGTTCTAATATTCTTCATCTTCATATTTCCTGCTGAATATGTTATTCCAGATGGTATAAATCATCTTGATTTGGATGCATGTTTTGACTGCATCTGTACTTGTTTATTCTGAAGTACAGTACACTGACAGGGAGAGGGTGCAGATGATCAGGCTTGTTTGCTCAGCGCATAGTTGTTGGCCAAAATCTATTATCCTTTTCCTGAACAAAAACAATGTTTTTCCCCCCTCTTGTTATTGTTTCCCAATAAAAAAATACAGGGGTTAGCTGTGGCCATGGTGCTGTCGCGACATCACACCACCCCTAACATAGCATGAGGCTGGCTGGCGTTTTTCTAATTAAGTCAATAACAAGTGATAGAATATCGCTGTCCACAGGCTTAATTTTCTATTGTCCTGTGGGCTGGTGGGGTATTGCCTAGTGAGGTGACTCATGGGAGGACTGGATGGAACATTTGAGGTGGACGTTTCCTGCTTTCCCACTAGCTCTGTGTATTTCCATTAGCGGGATCATCAGATGCGGATGAGGCCTCCTTATGCCTCCACTTCCCGCTTGACCATAATGGCATCACCATGGAAACACTACCCTAAGCTTCAACATGCTTTGTTTGTCATTTATTGATTTGATTTATTTAGCAAATAAACAGGTACAGGTATTGCAAAATACAAAAATTTATAACAGGTTAAACAAAGATCTTACATGTAAGCATTATTGTTGGTGGTGTGAAATGAGCAAATTGACCTTAGTAATTATATACATTTTAGTACATTCATTCACTTTTAGTATATTCATTCACTTCACCTAACCCTCAGATAAAGATCTGTCTCTTTTGTTTTACGGACATTTACACCTGTGACATTCAGCCATGTAATTATCTGTAATCTAGTCTATTTGAAAAGCTCTACACAATGACCTAATGGCTGCCATAAATTAACTGATATGCACAGTGTTGTTTGATTCTCATAAGTGACCCATTTCAGCACTGCAGGAGGGTATAGTTTTATGCCACATTGTGATTATGATGAATGATGATTGGAAAAGTATCTGCCTTTTTGTCTGATACCTGCCTGTTTGCAAACTTCAACATGCACCTTTACCACCGCTGCACTGGGATCAGTGGTGTCCGGGTGTAACAAGAAACAGGAAATGCTCAAACCCTGTGCCCTATGGCAGAATCATTTGTATCAGAGCAAAATATAAACACATTCTATGTGTTTTAAGTTAATGACACCTTCTTGCCTGCATAGCTTCACAGTCTGGTACCTTCAAAAACTAGGATTAAGACTAATACTGTCTGTCTGTGTGCGCCTCCTCAGGACAACTGGAACTCTCTGCGGATGGAGTTTGCTCAGCTGAACCCAGCTCAGCTGTACCACCTGCTGCGGGAGTATAGCCCAGGCCGGGCGGGCCCTGTCGCCTGGACCCCCTGCTCTGCCGAGGCCCAGGCCGCCTTCAGAACCGGTCAGACTCCATTAAACTTCTTTATGGGCATTTGTTTCATCTGAGTGGAGGGGGTGGACTAATAGCTCATGTTCAGAGAGATAGGTCCCTCTGTCCCTTGCCTAACCTGCCTAGTCTACATGGAGAAGGTTCCCACGGGGAAATTTTATTCGGAAACAGCTGGGGCTGTCATGACAACTATGTATGAAGTTCCATCAGTTGGAGCTGTGGTTATTCAGTCTTTGAAACCTGATCTTTCTGTGATTTTGATCTTTTTGTGCCTGTGGTCATACCACTTCAAGAGTAGCATTGGTCAAGTCAAACATCAGAGCCACACTGATGTGAACTAAGAGACGCATGAATGATGGTCTCTTAACAGTACTTCATAGTGGACAGAAACACTCTTTTTGCTCTGTGTGGGTGGGAGATGGTGAGACTGAATTAGCAAGCAGGCTAAGTCAGTTGGCTATCCAGTTGCTTGTGTTAATGTCAGAACCAAGTCCATGATTTAATGTCTAATGTACCAGCAACAATAATACATTACCATACACTGTGTGAATAAAAACTGTGACAGATAACAGACACCCTAATGCCTTCGTAGATAAATGTCCCTCTATAGGCTGTAATACTGAAGTGTGTAAATAGAGAGATAATCCTGAGAGGATATACGTGCCTTTGATGAGTCAGAACTACTCTAATCTCTGACGGGGCTCCCCCCACCTCACCCCACCCTGATCTCTCGGCATTGTAGTGGACATCCTGGAGAGTCTGGACAACCACCCACCCTTGGTGCTACCCTGCAGTGGGTTTGTGCTGGAGCTCAGGAGGCCCATCAGCGACACAGGGCTGATGGCGCAGGTCAACGTTCTGCAGGAGGCCATCAACCGCTTAACTCCTGGTGGTGTGGAAATAAACACAGGAATCATACAGGTTAATTCATCATTTGTTTCATTAATGTCTCTTAATGTCAGTAATGGAAAACTGCTGAAAAATATGTTTATATATATTAAACATATTAAAGTTTTAACCCCTCAGCGCAAGATGCCAACAAAAGACTGTGGGTTTGTTGGCCATGTAGAGTACATGACAATGAAAACTATTACTACTAGATGGATCAATATATGAAAAATAAACACCTAACCTCAAAAAATGATACAAAAGGTTTTTCAATGGATTTGGATACTTTACAGTCTACATTATAACATATTAAAAATCTAGTAAAATCTGACTTCAGGAAATTGTCATTTTCAAGATGGCATCTAAGCTAGCTGTGGGAAGCTAATTTTGGCTATATCTCAAGCATGACTAATCACAGAAAAGTGATTTTGGTGTTCTGACACTAGATTATGAGTTCATCATTTCCCAAGACTGCTAGCAATTTACCTTTCTCCAGGAGTTTCACTCTTAGGCACCATGAGAAATCAGAAATCCAATAATATTTGCCCCATTTTGTGTACCATTTTGTCCAACAAATTAGACGCTAGCTCATTAGCCTACTTACTCAATTCAGACTAAGTGATATTGATCCTCCAGAATGAAGAAAGCATATTGTGACTAGTAATCTATCGTCTATCGTCTTAATAAACCTGACTTACTGGTGTTGCTGTCAAGCTGCAGGTTTGGCCTCCCTGAGACTGGGGTTTGAGGTCAGTTGACCGCTCTCTCCTTTCACTACATATGGTGTCAGAAGTGGGATGGGTACTGTGAGGCCATCGAAGGCTTCTCCAATGTGTCAGCCCTACAAAAGACCACCAGGATAGGTTCATCCCTGAGTAAGAGACCCCATGATTGGGTGAAGCACTAGTGTCTGGGGCACCCTGAAACAGGAGAAGTACATCTGGTAGAGACATAAGGGATTCCACTATGCTTGAATCTCATGCTTCCAAAAGCGGGAGCAGTGGGATGGAGTGCTATCACCACAGTTAATTATGTGCTCATAATGTCACACCTCCTAGCCTGTCTCTTTGGAAATACAGACAGGCTGCTGGTTTGACACCCCAGAGACTTGGGTTCTAGGGCGGGTGGGGTGACTGCTCTCTTCCTTTCCTACACATATCTTTTGCTAGCTTAAGTCCATTAAAGGATTTGAGTTTAAACATTTGGAACTTGGAGGGGCATCAGAACAGGTTTCTCCTCCACTCTGCTTGTGATCGCAGCTCTGTAAATAAGGGGGGTTAGAGAATCACAGCTACTCGATTTACAGAGGACAGATGAAATGAATTCTGATAGTTTGCCAAGCAAACAGCAAACAAAGGTTCAGGTGGTGGGAAGCCTAGGTGCTGGCCATAGTGAGGAAGTGATGGACCTCAAGCCAAAGGCCCCTACTGCATTTACTTCCTCAGGTCAGATGGCACTTCATATACTTCCTCAGGACATTTGGACTGTGTGGACCATACTGTATCCTGGGAGGAGGCACATGAGCACAAGCTCGAAAAAAAGCTTGGAGTTTTTTTCTGGGGCGGTCAGGGACAGTCATTCTGGAGCGCCTTAGGAGTTTTTGGGCTGAGAAGTCCTTCCTTCTAGAAACTGGCCACAAACATCTCTGCATGAGCCGAGACACATCTGGACAGCTTTGGCCAAAGATGAACAAAGGCTAGCAAAAGACAGGAAGGGCAGAGCTCAGTGATTACCAGGCCTAAGAAACACAGGGGTTGTGTTTCTGACCTATGCGTAAATGCCTATTTGTAAAGTGCTGGTGAAGTCTGAAAGGTCTAAATCATGAGGCTCGCCCTTAGAGAAGAAAAGGGTTATCAGAAGGGGTGATTTAGGATAACAATCGCACATCAGGTGCAGTAGGGAATTCCTTGCCAAGAGAGGCAGCAACAATAAGGTATCATATAAACATGACACATCATCCTCTTTGGTGCAAAATGCTCAGATTCTTTTTCAGCATCCACATCCTCAGTAGCAAGGATGTTATTGCCTGTGACCCCTGCCAAAGTGAAAAATGTGAGAATCCACACTAAAAGTTGTTTTTTTTTCCCAGAGAAGTCTAAGGATGATGAATAATTACAGACTAAAAGTTATTAATAACTGGACCAGACTGATAAAGCTGGACTACATAACTTTTATTGTATTGTATTAATAACACCCCAACTTTTTGTGGAATTAGCTTTTTTGTAGCCTTCTACAGAGGTAACAAGATACATGCCTTCTTCTCTATGCATGATAAGCCCAGCTTGATGTTAGCCTAGCTTAGCATAGTCATAGGAAATTATAGGGATCATTAGTATGTACCTCTGAGAATTATATAGCGTGCTATACACTACTGGCCTCTATCACTTTATATGGTCTTACTAAGGTCCCTTTATGGCTTCATGTGAACACAAATTTACCCTTCTAAGATGAGTAGTAATTGAAATATAGCTATTTTAAACTTTTGGCAACCATCTTGGACATCTTGAAAATTATCCCTTTCCCAAACTTAGAATTCACTACATTTTTAGTATTTTAGTATTTTAGTATTTTTCAGTGTTGTTTAGCATGTCCAATAATCCATAAAAAAACCTTTTGTATCATTTTTTGGGGGGTTCAACTTTATATTAACCCATCTATACTACTATAGCTACTTTTAGTTAAGGTGTCTTCTAAATGAACAGAAATGAATGGTTAAGACTCTATGGTAAATGAAGCTCTTTGCTCTACAGGACTCTGTAGTGCCCATGGAGGCCAAGGTCACCAAGATGGAGTCCCTCCCCATGGCTCAGCTGGAGGTGGGCCAAGCAGAAATGGCACTGCCCCATCATGGCAGCGACTCATCACTGGGTGCAACTGTCTCCTTTGCTGAGCTTGGCACGTGCAAGACCCTTCTGAACCAGCAGCTGATGAGCCCGGAGGTCCAGAATGCAGAGCCTCAGAACCGCAGAGGCAGCAGCAAAGGTCTGGCGCCAGACCCATCCTGCTCACTCACTCCACCCACCACGCCACAGAGCTTGAGACTGACAGAGGCTGAGACGGAGGCCGATAGCCAAGAGAAGAATGATCTACAGCACCGAAACGCCGGCCACAACCACAGCAACGCAGGCACACACTTGAAAGGTAATGACGTTCAGTTGCTGCTCTTCTCAGAGGAACTGATCACATCTGTACAAACATTGCACCGTGTGTGAATGAGGTAGCAGCAGCACCCCGGATTTTATGCTAACAGTTTCTCAAAGCATACCTCCTTTTTTCCACTCTTTTTTTTTTAACCAACCATACAAAAGTAATGCTTTAAAAATTAACTCTCTGTGTGCACGGTTATGTGGATCATGTGAATATCATTTCATCTGCAGGCACTGTGAAGAAGGTGGAGGAGGATGAGGAAGAGGACGATGGTGAAGAAGAAGAAGATGAGGACGAGGTGTTTGCTGTGGAGTTACAGCGGGGAGTGTGTGGCCTGGGCCTCGCCCTGGTGAATGGAACAGTTGAGTGACGATGCATCACACTTTTTCCCCCCTTCTGGAAACTGAACGGTTGTTTGATCCCGATGGTTCAACCAGAGTTATTTTCCATGGATCATTTTCAGAGTAATTTCCGAGACTCATTATTCACCATTGTTTTAAAGCAGCTATGAAACACACATTTAAGATATTTGAAATGGATGGTAAAATGATGTATGCTTATAGTTAGATGGGGTTAGGTAAGGTTTTGTGCACACTTTTAGTGTTCACAATGAGAAATGTGTTAGGACTTTGGAACTACAGTGTAACAATATAAAGTGGTCTTGCTTGTAAATCTGGTTAGCGCATGTGCATCATTTTGCCTGCCTACAGGACTGATGATAATACTAATAGATTGACTGAGAAAAGGTGAACTTATACAAATAGAGAGAATACGTGCTGCACAGGGTTAGAATTGTGATCCTCTGGTTAAGTATACAGAAAACCACAAACTTATATAGAATGTCAGAACAAAATCCGTAATACAACAACAATAATGTCACTTGATAGTACATTTTTTAAAATTTGTATGAGTGTTCATATCATTCCCCCCCCCAATGGTCTTGACATGAGAGTATATGAAACTGAACTGAATAAAATTGGATGACTAGCGACATCTAGTGGTAGCCAAATGAATTATCGGTGGATATTGCATGTTATCAATGCCATAATTATGCTGGTGTGTTTTCTCTCTTGTACAGGAAACTCCTCTGGAGGTGGAGGGGATTTACATAAGGTCTATACTCCCAGGCTCCCCTGCAGCACAAAGCCAGAGGCTGTGTCCAGGTGACCGCATCCTGGCAGTTAACGGAGTCAGTCTAGTGGCCATGGACTACCATGGGTAGGTCAGCTACAATTACTGACACAATAGATACTCAATATTGGCCTCACTGGATAAATTAAACTTTGATTAAAGAAAGTTCTGACAAAAGTTTTGATTACATAAAGGTTTTTTTTATAAAGTTTTTGATTTGGTTGTCTCCTAGTGGGAGGGATATCATTCAGCGCTCAGGTGAAAGAGCACGGCTACTTGTGGCCAGACCCACATGGAACAGCAGATGCAGGGGGCCAAAAGACTGCAAGAGCTGACTAAAGCCACGACTGTTGGACTCTCAGTGACACATATGACTCTGAATGACAATTGTACATTAAAGTATTTATGATGTCTTTACATACGTTTATATACAAAATATTTTTAATATTAATATGAATGTACTGTAGGCTATGTGCAACTGGTTGATTGTGTAATGTTTGTTATGGTCTGATCATTATGTGATAAACAATGAATGATTAATCTTTAGTCATATTTAATGTGCCTTAAGGATATGGGATTGATACATTACTTGAGCATTTGCCTTGCCATCTTACCAGTTTAACAGACAGTATGGGTGAAAAGATGAGCCCCCCTCCCAATGCACACACACACACACACACACACAGATGCAGACTTCATGGAAAAACATGTTTACCTAAAATTTGATAATATGATTACATGAACAACAGGTTTGGAACATTTCTTGGATTACTGTAATTAAATGTAAATATTGTTTGTTTGTTGGTCCACCCTCCTAATGTGAAATGAAGGTTTGAATTTATGTGAGGCTTTCTAAACAGCTCAATCACTCACTTCAGAGAGCAAGTTACTCACACATAAATGGATGGATGGATTTACATAATGAGGACATTGACATTATTTATATGTGACACTTGCATAATATTTGCCAAGAAAGAAAAGAGGCATGACATCATCAGTCCTTGTAATCACCTAAGGCTAGATGCACTGATTAGATGGTCAAGGTTGGAGACAACTTGCAATTTTTTGCAGTGTTCTTAAACACTTTTGATGCATAGCCTATTTTGAGATTGCCAGTTACTGATATTCTCCTTAAAAGAGGTCTGTCTGCACGCTAAGGACCATATATGGCCGTGTATCCGAGGTATGCGAGTTCTGCTTCTCTGCGCACGCGTTCACAAACAGTCTGCGCTCAAAGGTCTACAGTTCACGACGATGCAGTCCCATAACTCAAACTAAATTTTCTACGTAAAAGAATGACCGAAGCAGAGCTGTATTCGGTTTACAAAGGGGTTTACGTCCCCAGACATCTTCACCCTCCCGAGTGCTTGAAGTACTACGAGGAGTTCAACTTTCGCCAGGATGACATTTTAATCGTTACCTATCCAAAATCAGGTAGGTTGTCAGTACTGTGGCAAGCAACTCTTGATTACAGTTGTACCGTGCTGTTGTGGACATCCAGTGTTTTCAGTATGATGACTGCATTTAATTGAAACTGTTTAGTAGGCAGTATTCTGTAAGCCTACAAATAGCTAGATAGCTAGCTACAATTTACAGAAAACTCTACTGGTAAACTCACAGATGATATTTGGGTGTATGACCACAGTTTTCTAACCATTGACAGACGGTCAGGTCAGGTAGGTTATTGGTTAAAACAGGTTTTTGTGTGCAGACGTAGGTCATGCATTATCAAATTACATATTACTCACTCAGCCGCCTTTTGCGGTAGGTCACCTGTTGTTCACAATTGTGCAACTGCTTGGCATCAAAAACAAGTTTTCTGACTTGCACAGGCACAACGTGGATGCAGGAGATTGTCCCATTGATCCTGAGTGATGGAGATCTCACCCCTGTCCAGACTATTCCAAACTGGGACAGAGTCCCATGGCTGGAGGGGCATAGAGCAAATATCCTTAATCTGGAGGAGAGGCCCTCTCCACGGGTGTTTGCAACTCACTTCCACCATAACATGA